>VWZY01010804.1:26860-64370 GCA_013399075.1 Chloroceryle aenea
CTGTGCAACATGCCCAAGGTGATCCTGCTCTGGCAGAGGGGATAAACTTCATGATCTCTAGAGGTCCCTTCCAACCCCTAACATTCTATGATTCTATGACTGAATTTAGGAATAATCCATGCATTCACACACACAAACAATCCATACTGCCAGCAGGACCTCGGTCCTTCCTGGTTTTCTTAAAATCCTACTGTCTCTTCCACATGATTTTCACTGGAGATTGTTCCCAAGACTTTCAGTGCAGGCATCCACACCACATAAATTAAATGAAAACTAATTTTTACCAGTGAGAGAGAAGGTTACATAGTTATAAAGTCTGTATATATATCACCAAATTATCACATGCTTTTTTGGCTGTTCCTAAGAATTTTAAGAATGAATTCAAGGGTAGAACTACTTCCTGTTTTTTCCTGTAGATCAACCCACATCCATAAAAGTTTACACTAAAAAAAATCCTCCAAGTCTCAACTTCTCTCAGCAACCAAATAGCTACCCCAAACTAGGAATACTGGTCGGATAGTATAAGTGGACACTGTAGAAAATATCATTGTAGACAATATTTTTCTTGCATCCTTTTTCTTTGCTATTGCTTGTAAGCAGACTAATCTCCTTGCTTTTTTAAGCTTAAACAAAATCAGTAAATCATGGGAAGCAGTTCAGTAAAATAGAACTTCACAAAGGAAAGCGACAACAGTGAGATGTAAAAGCACTCAGAGAAATTCACACCATCCAGAGTCTTCTCTCAAAGAGATTAACTGAAATGAGGAAGTAGATTCATATTCTTCACATGCTTTAAGTTTTCTCCAGAATATCTCTAAATATAGTTTATGTGTGAACAACCAAGATGGTGCCCTAATTCATCAGACAATGACCGAGCCAGCAAATAACCAAAATGTAGAACATCCTGGTCTCTTATGTAAATGTGATCTGCCATGGATTGACATCCATTGACTGAAGAATTATGATGTAGTTCAGACAGATGTTCTTTCTTGTGACAAGGTAAATATTTGTATTTATCCTTGTTTGACTCTGTGTCAAGAGTCAAACAAGATGAAGTTTTACCAGAATTCAGTTTGTGTATTTACAGAAAACTTTGGAGATTGAACAGATGAGAAATGAAAGATGTACCTTATTTCCAAATGCATTCTATAAAATGTATTTAATATCTGCTAATATTAATGTTTTAAATTACATTTAAAAAAAAAAAAANAAGACTGGCTGTTTAACTGATTCAATGAATATTTATAAAATATGTTAGTTGTTTCAGCACATAAAATTAAGAACCCATGTTTCAGAAACAGAGTTACGGTGTTTCTTATTGTCTTAAAAACTGGCAATTCTTCAGATTACACAACTGAATGTGATGGATAAACATAGGTGTAGCATTTTAATGTATTTTAATGTAATATGTCTATAAAATGTGTTCACTCTGAACTAATGTGTGTTTCCAGAGATGATTTCCAGAGAAGACACTTTTAAAATAATTTATCTTAGGTAAAAAAAAAAAAAAATAATATAAATGTCTTCAAAGTATAAAGTCCACTTGAGAAAGCATTAAACTAGATAAAAAGCGGAGACATCATCTACATTGAAAAAACTTAAATTTCTACAGGCTTCTGATATCATTTAACATATTATGATCTGTGATCAACTTTTTGGGGTGGTTTCTGAAACATCAGAGTGGAAAAGAACATGCATTAAGTAAAGTCTTCTGAGAAGTATGTTTGTAATTAGTATTGTTTTGAAGGAGTCCTGAATTACATTCATAGTAAGAGTTCCTATGCAAGTCAAAGAATGCATGTTGATGCATTCTAGATTGGAAGAATAAGCTTCTCTTTTGACTCAGATAGAAACAAAATTATTTTAATTAATTTTTCTCCAATGAAACATTCCCTTAAACCATTTTTCTTGACTTTATACCCCTGTGAAAATACGAAGAAATAGATCTTTCATGTTTTTTATACTGATTAGGCACATGGGACTTACAGAACTACAGAAAAGAGGGAGAGTCTGATAAACAAGAGTGGACAATTGCACTGTGGCATCACAGGGACAAAAATTTGACAGAATTTCCTAGCACACTAGATACTGGAAAAACATAAAAAGTGTTTTCACACTCAGCACGGCCTTTTTTGTCTTGTAATATTTGCTTGCCTGAAGTAGGCACTTCTTTGTGAATTGACTAAGACATTACAACAAACCTGGAACACTTTCCTTAGCATTCTAGGGACCTGCTCAGAGACAAAGTAGGGTGAACAAACCCCTGAGTGCTCTTGAGTATGCTGCCATTAATCCCCATTAGATTTGCACTGAAGAGCAAGTCAAACAATATACTGCTGAGCTGACATAACTTATCAAACTGCCTCAAGCAGGGAATTCAGTAGAGCTGATGATACTATAAGATTGTACTTAACATTGTAGGATGCTCACTTCCCAGACCAGTGGAACCTTAAAGCTGTGATTTAAAAGATTTGTTGGCATGCTGCGTTACCAACACAGGTTGTTAGGGAGTAAGAACAGCTCTCTTTTTAACATTTAGTGGTCACTAAGGACTCAAAAAGCTCAAGAATTCCCCTTGTGTTCTGCTGTACAAGGTCAAGAGCAAAGCCAGAAGATATATGGAAACAGAAAAGAAAGAAAATGATTAAAGAGAAAAAAGACATGGAGATGAAAATGTGTCAGGGAGTTTACAAAAGCAGTTTTGCTGAGTTGTTATGAGACACCACAAAAAAAACCAACCAACCAAAAAACCAACCAACCAAACCAAAACCAACAAAAAATCCCTACCAAAAAAACACACAAACAGGCAAACAAAAGCAACGAGTAAGATTTTAGAGTAGAATTTGCTATGGTCTAAGCAGGCCTAAAGAGTCCAGAATTTGCTGAAGCACATGCAGAAATATAAATACAGAATGATTCTCACTATTGCAAACCTACCAATTACACTCCAATCAAAAAAGTGCAGATACTGGAAAAGAGAAGGAAACCAACAATTAGGAGGGTATCTTGTAAAAGTTAGCTTTTAGCTATTCACAGAACAGTTCATCCAGTATGCTTCAAATGTACAAAGATGACAGACCACTAAATTTAGATATAAAATCTAACTCACTTTGGATAAAGAACGTTTAGGAAAAAACAAACAAACCTGGACCCAGGTTGAAACACAAACAAGTTTTATCAAATTTTCATATTAATTACTGTAATTTTGGAAAATGTATGGAGCTGACCCTCAAGACAAGGATATGATTACACATTAAATAAGTGTGTGGCTACTAGGAAAAGCTGTCAACCACACCCACATCTACTGCTTGTCCCTTATCCTTCTGAATCTTCTAGTACTTTTGAAGAACTAAAAAAAAAAAAATCACAAAATATTTTCATTTCTTTGGTCTTAGATTTCTAGTGATAGAAAATTTGCCTCTAAAATGTTCTCCTATTTTCAGGTAACAAACATTACTTAATAAATCATGACCTTGGAATGCTTCTGAAATTAAGGCTTTGACATTAACAAAAAGAACAGTCTTAAGGGAGATGCTTGTTTCTTTCCTAGGGTTTTTAAGAATCTTATATTTTAATTCTTTATTTAAAATGAAATAAGATATAATTTAACTGTGTACTTTTTACGTCATCATCAGATATTACTGACATCAGATCTTATAAGTGTTTGGGAAGAATGTATCTGATTATCATAATGGTACATCTCTATGAAGTAGTTATGTGCACTTGATAGGAACTTTAGGCTAAATTATATTTTAATTAAGTTTAAAAGGAAAGAAAGTTATTAAAAACATGAATATAGCATAAATGTCAGCCGTTCTCAGTGTGTTTAAATCTGAACTAAATGAGAGAATCACAGAATGATGGGGGCTGTGGAGATCATCTAGTCCAACCCCTCTGCTAAAATAAGTTCACCTAGAGCAGGTTGCACAGGAACACATCCAAACAGGTTTTGAGTATCTCCAGAGATGGAGACACCACCACCTCTCTGGTCTGTTCCAGTGCTCCAACACCCTCACAGTAAAGTTATTCCTGATATTGAGGTGGAACTTACTATGTTTAGGATTGTGTCCATTACCTCTTGTCCTGTCACTGGGTGCCACTGAAAAAAGGCTGGTCCCATCCTCCTGACTCCCTTTAAGTATTTATTAGCATAGGTAAGATCCCCCCCTCAGTCTTCTCCAGACTAAAAAGAGCCAAGTCTTTCAGCCTTTCCTCATTCGAGAGATGTTCTAGCTCCCTAATTTTCTCTGTATCCCTTTGCTGTACCCTCTCCACAAGTTCCCTGTCCTTGAACCGCGGAGCCCAGAATGGGACCCAGTACTCCAGATATAGCCTCACCAGGGCAGAGTAGAGGGGGAGGAGATCCTCCCTTGACCTTCTGGTCGCGCTCTTCTTAATTCACCCTAGGATGCCATTGGCCTTCTTGGCCACAAAGACACGTGGCTGTCTCATGGTCATCCAGGATTTCCATGTCTTTTTCCACAGAGCTGCTTTGCAGCACCCAGTAAAATTTGTGAATCTTGAGTGCACACACATGAAAACAAGTATCTTCCCTAAGCAAATAATTCAGGATCAGACATCTTTGTATCTTTATGCTACATGGGATAACCAGCACTTCCCATGTTTCCTCCAGAAAAGGCAGAAGAATCTTATTTTCAACTATTGATATAGTGCATATTAAAATTGCCTTCAAAGTCATGTGGCAGCTAGCCACAAGAATTGCTTTTATTGCCTTCTATAATCATATATATTTTAAAATTAGAGTGCTGTCATATTCTCTTAACAAAACTGAGTCTTGAAATACACAGTAAATACAACATCCACCCCATACACATCCATGTATGATCATCTCCACATGCACTCAACAATTTCATCCGTTCAAACAATTTTCAACCCGTGTCATTCTTGTAACTTTTTGTACTTTTGTTAATTCTTATCAATTACTTGCTGGTTTTGCCACTGCAGTTTTTTTTCCTTTGTCTTCTCTGTTCGACATCTACTATTTGAGAAATATTAGTTAACAACTAGCTATACATGTATCTACTATTTAACAAAATTATAGCCACACCATAATAGTTAAAGATATGTCAATACTTCTGCAATAAAAACTGTTTTTCCAAGACTTATAATTCAAACGTACAGAAATAAACACTTAGGGGATGAAGCCTGGCATATAAGGTCATGGCCCACAACAAATTTGTTCTACCAAATTTCAAACATATTGATTCTGCCATTTTGAGTGCTGCAAGTGTACATAAAAGTAAAGATAAAAATATTTACCTGTTTATAGCTAATCACTGTTGGCCATATACTTATCTGTAGCAGCATCAACATTTCTATGACTTTTTATTATGAACAAATATAACCTTCAACCTAAATTGTATATTACTGATTTATATATAAAATACATACAGATATTAACATGTTTAAGAGAAGGCTATGTGATCCCTACAGGTGACATCAACCTTTGAAGTCTAGTTCCATTATAGAATATCTCCACTGATGCACCCTGGCTTATATGTATTACAGACATGACCCATATTTTGTCTGTCCCACTGTGAAGGTGCCATAGGAAGCTTAAGCACAAAATGCCCCACCACCTTTGTTCCAATCAGACGTCTTTGGCCAGCTGTGGCCCATCTGTCCATGAGAGTCAGCATGATACATGGCTGAAAAACTCTATGCTTGCTGAGATTTTTATGCTCAGGAATCTAAAAATGGGCTCAACCTTCAGGTTCATCTGTTAACTTTACAAAGACGATTAGGAGACTGGAACTTCTCACCTATGAGGAAACGCTGAGACACCTGAGGCTGTTGGGTCTGGAGAAGACTGAAAGGGGATCTTATTAGTGTTTAACAAATATCTGAAGGGCAGGGGTCAAGACGATGACGCCAGTCTCTTTTCAGTGACGCCCAGTGACAGGACACGGGGCAATGGGCAGAAAGTGGAACGCAGAGAGTTGCACTTAAATATGAGGAAAAACTTCTGTACTCTGATAGTGACAGAGCACTAGAACAGGCCTCCCAGAGGTGATGTGGAATCTCCTTCCCTGGAGACTTTCAAAAGCCTGGTGTTCCTGTTCACCCTGCTCTAGGTGAACTTATTCTGTCAGGGGGTTGGACTAGATAATCTCCAGAGGTTCCTTCCAAGCCCTGTCATTCTGTGATTCTGCAGTTCTGTTCTTGTAAACGTCGCATGCACAGTAGGCCCATTAGGATCTCCATGAGGACTCCTACTCACCTTGAACACATAAAAAAAAAAAACAGAAGCAGGTATTTATAGCTAGTTTAGTTTACTTCTGTGAACACACGGCATTAAGTTGTACAAATGTAAATGTCAAATTAAACACTTGCTCCAAATATAATTTTTTCATTTTCTGACTGATACATATTAATATTCCATAGGTGCTGGGAACATGAGTTTGTACTACTGCAATGGGTCCACTAATATCCTTGACCTAATTCAGCAATTGTCACTGACAGAAAGGCTAACTCAGTTTCTTATCTTTATTACTACCAAGAATATTCTTTACTACCAAGAATATTCTTGTCTTGAAAACAGAATTGACCCATATTATTAATTTCTAGTATTGAAGGAAGATTTGTCAAGAGTCCTTTGAGGGGTCAGTTTTCCTCCTAGTGGAAATTTGCATAGGATGGCTTGACAGTAACTGCACACCCTTGGAGAAATTTGTGCATCAGACTCAGAATGAAATGACATCTTAGGCTCCTTATGACAGTGCAACCACTTCTCCTACAGTATCTACAAATTATGCCTGTGTTACCTCAGAGATATAATTATGGTGTCAAGCCATTAGACACAAAGTGCACCATACCAGTTGAAAATACAATGTATACTAAGTAAAGCAGTCTGGAAAGACCTTTTCCAGGTCATACTATGTCTTGAAAGCAAGACAAGAGTGTTGTAGTAGTAAATACTGCAGTGATTCAATTGCTTGGTTTTACTACAATATTACTCAATAGTTACATATACTTATTTTCATCTCCAAGTTATACTTACCATCTGGAATTGTTTCTCCTTTTTTTTTTATTCTTTTACTTTTTATATGGTTCTGCAATCCTCTTGCCCTCCAATCTCTTTTCACATTGATAATTCTTGAGACAAAATACTCGTGATGTCATCTGGTTTGGAGAAGCTCTATTTGGTTTGGAGAAGATTTATTTCCTCCCTCTTTTCCTAATTGTAAAGCCTGCATTTCATTCCTCTTTTAAATCTTGCTTGGGAACTGATCTCACTGGGTTAAAGAAAGATCAGTGAACTTAAACTATTACATTTAAAACCACTGCTTTAAACCAGTACACTTAAACCAGCGCATTTCCTCTCATTACAACTCAAAAAAAAAAAGAATTATAGTGGCTGAATTATCACCTATCTTGGTCTCTGTCAGTTTGCTGAATTGCAAATCTACTATATTGTGATGAAAACTATGATCAAGAGAGCAAAGCACAGAAACTTTTATATCACATTAGAGATACTAATCTTGATTTTGGCTTATTACCATTTTACTAACTCCCAGGTTCTTCTGATTAGCACTACCTGAACAGTATTTCCCTTCTTGCTCTCTTAATTTATTTTTTCCCCTCCATCCTGCTCTCCAGACAGTTTTTTGCATGTTTTTCTATCTATGAAACACTGTGTTTCAACAGCTACTAAGACAGTTTAGCAGAACTGCTGATCTCATGATGTTCTGGAAGACTGGCAGAAAAAACTATGAAAAGTCAACAGTAGAAAGATATGTGTATGATGGTCTTGAATAATGAGGTGTGAATGCGTTAGTGTTCATGGGAATTCACTGTCCTTCAGCTTTTGAACCTTTGCATTAATTTCTCTAATCTTCTGTCTTTCCATTTGTCCAAGCCTTTTTAGATCACCATTCTTTCACTGGAAAAATGGTTGTGCTTTGTTTTCTGTATATTTTTATTTGGTATTTATTCCCCTTGTAAGTAATGATAACAAAAGCATTTAACTTTGGTATGACCAGATAGCCAAAGGAAGTTTTAAATCAAGTTGCAAACATTTTCTAATGTACCGGTCCTTCCTCCTCTTCTTCAGTGTAGAGATATTAACTCTATTCCTGTAGTTTGTAACTGACTTATTCAGTATCTTCTTTTCTGCCTCAATTTACTTACATGAACAATGTGTTTACCATATTTATTAAATACACTGGATGTATCAATGTTGGAAGCAGCATTATTATTTTTATGGCAAGCAAGCATTCAGACTAAGTATCTAATGACCACAGGGAAACTCTCTGTAGAAGTTTAGATGCTTTTTGAAGAGCATCGAAAATGTTAGGTTAAAAGGAACAGGGCTTTTGGCATCCTTCTAAGCTAGTACATCTTCCCTAGTGTAAGAATCCCAAATGCTACAGCAATGGCATATTAATTGTTCAACAGGCTGTTTTATTCCAACACAGTAAGCTATAGTATGGTTCTCAATAAGAGGCAACATGATCCACTAATGGGGGATACAGTCCTGCAAGTCCATCATTACATATTCACAAATGACAAAACCCTAGGGTCTCTAATTTTATTGTATTCTAGAAAGAAGGTGCAGACTGAGTGTAAAACTTTTATTGACTACTGAGAAGCCTGAAAAATTAATGAATTTTAAAATTAATCATTAATTAAATATAAAGGGACACATTCATTGAAAGAGGAGGGAGAAAATTTAAATGATCTCTTTATTTCTGGAACTACATTTTTTATTACTTCAGAAAACTGTATTGTTTGCAAAACTGTCATTTGGGATAAGACCGGTAAATAATTTGGAGACAGCAAAGGCAGCAAGTACATCTGAAAGCAGTGAACACTGCTCTAATGCAGGTTGGTAAAATGTGTGTTCTATTGGAAAAACTAATTTTTTTAACTAGAAAAACACTAATAAAGTTTACTTAATAGACTGACTGGACACTCTTCCAGTCAAAATGCAAATGAAGTATTTGAGAGAATAGAAAAACTACTTCAAGAGAAAAATAAGTAAATTAATAAAAAATTAAGCACTATCAGCATGGGAAATATAAATAGATTATGCCCTTCACCTAAAATCAGATCTGACAGACTCAATCTTGTCTCCACTGCACTTCAGACCAAATGGAATTACTTCAAATTCAACAAGATGTCACTTGGGTTCAACAGGATCACAGGGACATATGAGGGTTGAATGAAATTCAGTCTTGTTCCAATAACCATGTTTAGACGGGAATTTTCCAGACTCATGTGAAGATTTAAAGAAGACATAAAAATTACATATTTCAGGAAATTCTTATCTAATCTAATATGCATGCAAGAGTTGTCATGATGTTTTATTGAAATAAACTTTGGAGTAAATGGTTGCTTGACATAGTATTGCTGGAATTTCTAAGAAAGGGTATAAAGGAGCCTATCTATTTGTTTATAAGAAGCAGTGGTGATGTTATGCATCCCTTTTGCTTTCCTTTTTTTTTTTTCTTCCCTCCATTTTTGTGCAAAATGACATCCACCATGTAAGACTGGGAACACCCTACAAAGCCAAAAGGCCATACATCCAATTACATCCAATTAATTAAAAAAAAAATAAAAAATAACACTCTTGTACAAAATGCATTGGCTTGTGAAGCTAGACTAACCACAGCAAGAAACACTGATTCTAGTTCTATCAACTGGACAACTCTATTAAAATCAACCATACAAAGAAACCTATAAAAAATGTATATAGAAATGCATACAAAATTGCAGAAAGTCTTATAGTGCCATTGTACTTACGAATTCTGACTCTTCCCTTAATGATCCAAGTGTAGGTCCCTGAAGCATATGAGATTTGTTAAGCCCATGGCTTGTCAAGCAAGAAAAAAAATAAGCCCACTAGAGAAAGGAGAGGTGCTAAAATATTAATATATTATCAAATGCTTATCCCTATTTCTACAAAGTGTCTGCACTGAATATAGCTGCAGTCAGGAAGTGAAACAAATGTCATACTCCAGTAACTGTAGTCAGAAGCTAATGCAAAAAGGGAACAGATTGAAACCCTTCTTCTCCTCTCCAGGGACAGAAAAGGCTGGTGTCCCTGGGAAGTGGTGAGTGAGAGTGCAGGTGTTTGACATCATCCTTTCCAGAATTAAGCAGGAATGATGGCCTAATTGAATAACCTTCTGTTGGAAGAAAGACATTGTTCAGGAACGGGTGATCCCACCCTCCTGACCTTGCAGCAGGTGGCATTCAGTCAGATGGACAAATACAAGCATCAATGTAAAGAGCGGGACAGACACCAGCTGTAACTTCCATCTATCCAGACACCAGGGGACCGAATTTTTGACAATGCTGCTTGAGGGAACAGAATATGAGATGGTTTTTAATAGGCCAAAAGTGAATCTGGATTTTAACATTTAGCAGAGCCATTCAGGATTTTCCAATTACAGGAAATTTGACAAATGATGTCAAAGACAAGTCTCTTCTTTCTAAAAGAGACGTGTATCTTTTAGCTGACTTAATTAAAGAAAAAGGAACACACTGTCTTTTAGGGATGTGATAGAGTGGGAAAATGAATGGGTGTTTGGGGGTTGAAGACTATGAAGGCAAGGGGTCATTTCTACTGCTATATATGCTTCCTTTGTCATTTGTATGGGTTGCTAAAATGCTTTGAATGGCAATTTCCCAATAATACAGTACAGATAATACTATTTTTCCTCCTGCTTTTTATTTGTCCTATCTATTAGAGATGCCCAGAGTGGGGGAGAAAATCTTTTCTTCTTATTAGAAGCAGTTAGCCCAGTCAAACCATGACCATTTTGGGTTTTCAAAACATTATACTATTATTACTAATAATTGAAGTCCCCTACCAGAAGAGAAGTCTGTGCTTTAAAAATTAAAATATTAATTCACCAAAGCACTTGAAAAAAATCCTTAACCTTAGTGCATTCTTAAATGAATGAAATTCAGGAATGTGCTTAAAGGTTTGGCTCAACAATAAGACAGCACAAATGTTTCTTTAAATCACAACGAAAGTGTGACAGAATACTCACATACCTGAAAACGTAATGGTCCATTTCCTCCCTACAAAGATGCAACAGATTTGTAACAAAGGTCTTAACAGAAAAAAAAAAAAAAGTTTTTATTTACAAATGCCAAGCACAGATGTGCAATTGATATTACAATGTAGGTAGAGACTCATTTCAGATGAATGATGGGGACAATCAGTAAGAAACCTTAAAGTGTTAACTAGCATGCTTGCTATCTCAAGTCCAAGGCCAAAACACTTAATCACCAGGTCCCAACTCTTCCTTCATGGACTGATAGTTTTGTATGAGTTTGCAACTATAGTAAATGGGTCTGACATGGAATGATTTGGGATGAATTATAAGCACTCTGCTGAAAGTTAAGTCCAGAGTGAATATTCAGACTGAATTTTAAAAGTCATGAAGAGGGTATTTCCAAAGATATGGTTCAGATGCCAAATCACATAACATATAAAGCTCCTCTTGGGAAACAATCCATAGTAATCTACTCCTGCAAGCCAAATGCCAGCTTTACTGCAGGGAATCATGCCCAGACAGTAGACCTGTCTACTGGCATTATATTCCCCTGTACTAGTCAGCCTCCACACAGCAGGATTAAGGACAAAAGAGGCTATCACTTTTTAAATTAAAACTTTTTAAACAAATAAAAAAGAAGTATCATATGTCTACAAACTAAAGATGTTACAGCTTCGAAGATAGTTACTGATGTTTCATTATATCCCCCTGGAATTACAGAGTGGTGAGGTAAATTGATTATCTAGCTATACCATTTGCTATCTCTTACCTTCTCCTAATATCTTTTAGGGCCCTTTGCAAGGAAAGCTTTGAGCACCTTCTCCCTTAAGGAAACTCATGTCAAGTGTCTAGATCTAGAGTCCCTCCACACAATAAAAAAATTTTAAAGTACACAGAGGAAAAAAGTGGCAGAAGCAAACCTGCTAGAGAGGAACACCCCACCCCTGCAAGAACCAGCAGACCCAAAAGGTTGCACAGAGAAAATAATCAATAATAGAAAAGTAGTTACAAATGCAAGAGTAAATAACAGTTTCTCTTTGGGATCAAGTGTCTTGATTATTTTAACATTTTCTAAATCATTCTGATATCTTTGCTGACTTGCTGTTGATCTCAAAGCCAAATTTAAGTACCATGGAAAACAAAGTATTTGTAAGAATCAGCTTGTTTATCTGATGATGATACTTCTGTTTCCAACAGATACTTTAAGATCCTAAACCCTTCAGCCTATTAACACGAAAATCATAGAACCATTTAATGGTTTGGGTTGGAAGGGATCTTAAAGATCATCCAGTGTCCCACCACCCTCAGAGTAAAGATCATCTTCGTTACATCTAATCTAAATCTACTCTCTCCAGTGTAAAATCATTATCATTCGTCCTATCACCACACTCCCTGATGAAGAATCCCTTCCCATTTTTCCTGTAGGCCCCTTTTAAGTACTGTAAGGCTGCTATGAGGTGTCCCTGGAGCCTTCCAGTTCAGCCCTCCAGGTTGAACAACACAATTCTCGCAGCCTGTCCTCACAGGTGATCCAGCCCTCTGACAATTTTTGTGGTCCTTCTCTGGACTCACTCCAAGAGATCAATGTCCTTCTTGTTCTGAGGACTCCAGAGATGGACACAGTACTCCAGGATGGGTCTCATAAGAGTGAAGGAGAGAAGAATTACTTCCCTCAACCTGCTGACCATGCTTCTTTTGATGCAGCCCAGGATGCAGTTGTCTTTCTGGGATGCAAGAACAAATTGCTGGTTCACATCCAGATTTTAATCCGCAAAAACTTGGGGTACCCAAATTCTTCTCTGTGAGGCTGCTCTCAATGAACTCATAACCCAGTCTGTATTTGTGCTCAAGTAGGTAATATCAATTGCTCTTCCCTTATTCACTAATGCTGTTACCCCATCACAGAAGGCCACCAAATTTGTCAGGCATGTTTTGCCTTTAGTGAAACCATGTTGGCTGTCACCAATCACCTCTGTATTTTCCAGAATACCCTGGGGAAATACATATTTTGTCAGAGCAGTCTTTTACTAGTATGGGATATATAGGCATAAGGTGGAGGCTCAAGTATACTTTGTACTATGTTCATAACTAAACATTCTGATAAAATAAAACAAAACAAAACAAAACAAAACAAAAAAAAAACCAAACCCAAGCAAAATACAGAGAATGCATTTTTTCCAATTTAATTTTCAACTTTGAATATCATCTCAGAAATAACTTTAGTATGTTTCAATACAACTAACTGTTTATTAACTCTCCTCTCTACCCCCACCTCCAATGCATCAAATCCTACAGCAACCTTAACTTTACCTTCCAGAAAAGTCAATTCCCAAATCAGAGTTACAGGGATGTTCCAGAATAGTTCCCCTCAAATTGTTTGTATCAATCGAAATAAACATGTGTTTTATAATTCAAATTGCAGTCACTACAGCATATGAGTTTTTTATTAATAGTTTATAGGGACAGATATTTTCCTCACTCATCACCAAATTAGCTATATCTGGGGAAAACATGGTTCTTGTTACACAGACAACCAGTTTTTTATGGCATTATCAGGACAGAAAATTTGGACATTCTTTTTAATTCTTTTGAATTATGCAGACTAGGCCATGGCTAGCAAAGTGAGTCACTCTACATCAGGTTACCCCTTTCCTCTCTTGTAAGAAGTGCCAAGGAATCTTACAATCACAGGTGCTCAAGGCCTAATTTTACATCTCAGAATAGAGCTAAAAGTCTCAGTAAGGCTGTAACATATTGCTATGCGTATCATAGACAGGACAATAATTGAGAGGAAAAATCAATTCTAAAGAATACAAGATATTAATTCTTCAAAAACATCAATAGAACAAGAGTACAGCTCAAGAGATTATATTATTTTAGTGAGTAGGAGGAACCGTTCTTAGACGCACATGAACTATCTGTTTAACTTAATCTCTGACCTCTCAAGTGTGTTCTGTACTTAACGCTCTAGATTCTTGCAACACGCTGCAGTATGACAAGAAAGGTAATTAAAGAAACTGGTCCTTTCACACTCCATAAGCTATTGCTCAGTAGTAATATCCACTATAATAGTATTATTTGAATACGTGTATGATTAAATTAATAATATGACATTTCATTGTGAATGCATATTACTTATTTATTACATATAAATTACATATCATATTCTGTTCAGTCTTAGGAATAGGTGGTTGTGACTTCAGGAGACTCAGGTTCCTCTGAAATGTCAGACTGCACACTACAGGATATAAAGGCGTAAAAGAAACCCAATCTCTAAAATATCATGCTTTGAAATGTTGAGCCAATTAATTAGAGGAAAAAAAAAAAAATCATTGACAAGATGACAACAACCTGCATGACAACAGTCAGCTTGATGCAGTGTGCAATAATCTATTAAAAATCAGAATTTATCATGCAGCGGTTGAACCAGTTCAATTGTGGTGACATGAATTGTTCTGAGCAAATAGCATAGTATATTAATATTTTAGTTAGAATTCCTGAACTCTATGGTTGGTTAATAAGCTGCAGTTCAGGTTGAAAATATATGGCTGTTCAATATAACTGGGTTATGAATAAACCTACTTAGTACAGAAAAAGCAGCCTCCTCTGAGATTCACAGCAGACATGTCAATGGAGCAGAGAGAGTTGCATTATTAATCTTCCCATGTTCAAAAGTGTGTCAGCAACCAACAGAGGTCAGTACATATCCCACAGCATTATGCAAATGTACGTATTATTAAGAATTTTTACTACTTCTTGAAGATTTAATCACAGTAAGCTACCAGTATATCTTAGGAATGCCTAAAAAAAAAGTTTCAAAAATAAAAATATCTCATTACTTTATATCTCGTTTGAGGACTGGCATCAGGAAGAAACAGAAAAGGCACTTGAAATTATGAAGCAAATGATATTATTTCATGGGAATCTATGTTTGATTAGCCAAACAAAAATGACTACCTATGGAGTTACATAAAATGTTTGAAATGCAAAAATACATCAAGAGGACTCTTATGAGATTCTGTTCGTTGTTTGCTTGCCTGACTACCCAAGGTTTAGAACTGCTGATAGGCACTATTTCAGTGAAACATATGACTGCTTCACATCCAGTTTTCACTTAGTCTTACTACACTTAGAAGTGCTCTGGCACACTGGACCTTTCTGGGAATTATGATATTTGAAGTCTTTGAAAAGGAAAGTAATTTTCATTTGAAGAACTGTAAAGGAATACAGTGTTTGAAAAACTATGTCAATGAGAAGAATTTTATTCTATATTTAAAAAAAAAGGAAAAGAAAATGACTGCTTTGATCCCCACACTTATCTTACACTTCATGGTGAGAAGTATGTAGGCTTTAATGAAACATGACCACCTAGAGAAAAGCAGCTCTAATACAACATTTCACCCACACTCATTCAAACCCAGTAAAACAAAGTTACCGGTTTTGGGATATGGAAGCACTTGAATGTCTTAGTTCCCAAATCCTGACAGTGAAGACAAGTATAGCTACATCTCTACAGTTTTGGTGCATTCTTTAATGCAAGAAAAGTTCACAATCATGTAGCAGCATGACCAGAAATATTTCCAGAGACAGAACTGCAAGGGGTTAATCATTTGCAAGGAAAAAGTACTATTATAGTTCTCAGATAGCAATGTGTTTATAAGCACAGGTAACACAGATTTGAGAAGCAGATTTAATGCTGCTAACAAGGAGAAACACAAATAATTTTCTTTAAATTTATTTTGGTTACAATAAGATTTAATAAAATCAAGTCTAGTTAAAGCAATAGCACACTAATCACCTAAAATAGATACTGAAGTGACAACTGCTGTGCTTACACAAAGCACACACAAGCTCCCTCTTTTGTGCCTGAAGCATTTAATGTGCAATAACAAAGTGTTGGAGTCGTAAATCCTGCATTAATGCAGCTTTTCATGATTTAATAGGGATTAATATTTCCAGACCACTTCTGCCCTGTAACCCAACAGCTCAGAAACTTGCTCAGGACTGTCAACTTCTATCTGAGTAGACATACCAAAACATACTGGTATAGAAAAATTTTGTTGAACTGTTGGAAAGAGATTGCATTTAAATAGCATGTTTACTGAAATCTCCTACATATGTATCTTGTTATCGCCCTGCCTGCAAAGACTCAAACATGTACAGTGAAGCAGACATTGATCTCCATGCAGTTCCTGTCAGCGTTCAGGATATATTCTGTAATCATATGGACATTATAAAATGGTAACTAAGGGAATTAAATTGAAGCTAACTGGCCAACTAATTTGATCAGTTTAAAGCTAAGAGTAGCACTGCAGTTTTTCCAAGAGGGACACAGACATGCCATACAAATTTTATTTTCCAATACTTCACTACAGCAGTGTGTTAAACCCATATTCTGCAACAAAACAGCGGTCAGTGCCTGACTCCTATGGTTATGACTGTATTACTTACTTTAGAGCAGCTTTTTAAGAAGTACTGTGACATTTGTATTGGATTCCTTTTACTTTAAAATAACACTATATGTAAACACAGTAACAAACATAGTTTTCATTCTGTGTTTTTAAATAGGTGAATCTGGTAATATTATCCTTTAAAAAAAACCAAACCCACGCAGATTCAGCAACACCAAAATTTGCCACCACTTCTAGTTATTCTGAGTGTGTATTGTCCTGAGGAAAAAATAAAAACCAAACTCTGAAAGTAATTATATTACTAACCTTTTCTAAATATGATCTTTATTTTTTTAATTAATAAAGAAAATTTAAAAAACATATATTTTTAAAAGAATAAATGAGCTCTATAGAAAGTATTTAGATTTGAGTAAAAAGGCATTTTATTTGGCATATAGTTTTTTGACATTTCAATTTATGAAGAATCTTTACTTCTTTATACTATCTACGTTCCTTCATATTTTCCCAGTGTTGAGAAAACAGTAAGAATCAAAAGATCAGTTATTTGTACAGCTTTCACTGATCTTATTTAGATAAGTGTCCTGGATAGAGTAAGTATATCTTTTGCTCATATTCTTTATCAATGTTTCCTATGACATACCACTTCCATTCATACACAGTACCAACCTTTGCAGACTGTTAGCTTTTACTTATTTGATTTTTTCATCTGTCCATAAACTTGCCAAAATAAACAGTAATTCAGCAAGTATCTAATAATATTATTTCTGTATTAGCTCACCTACATGTCTCTTTAATTAACCTTGAGATAGTGGAAAGGTTATATTTGACCTCAGATTTGGATTCTGGATGAAAGGTTCATTCATGCTTAGAAATAGCTGCATTGGTAAGACAACACATAAGATAGATATTGCTTATTGTTAGTGATATGTAAATTAATGTGTAGCGCTTTCAGCTTTCATTTGCTTAAAAAATTGCAAAATGTCTAAAGACTTGTGAAGTCGTCTTGCTTGCTAGGCTGGGGATATCCTTTAATGTAAATAATAACCCAAAATCTTTCTCCCACACTACCAACTTTGCAGTTTCTAATGTTCAGATAGAGCATCCTGTGTTTCAGTTTGTGGTCATTGCCTCTGGTCCTGTCGCCTGGGCACCACTGTGCCCACTACCCTAAACAATGGATGTCAACAAACTTACCATTTACACTCCCAACTGGAACACAAAAAATTTCTATGTTGATACCATAGGTCTGTGGTAGAGAAAAGACTGCTAAAAGAAGCTGGAGAAGAAATTGGAGAATACCTCAAACACACATGCACACACATTAAACACATGATACACAGATAATACAAAGATGACAGAGAGGGGATACAAGAAAACACTTTGATAAACTTATCTGGTACCCTGCTACACTTGGGAGGAGCAGACCCATAATCTAATCTGACCTATCACAGTGATCTAAACAGACATCATATCAGACCTGATGATCAAAGGCTAGAGAACCTGCCCTGTGAAGAAATGTTAAAGGAGTTAATTCTTTTTCTTTCCCCTGGAGAAGGGACCTTATCATAGTATTACAGTGTATAAAGGGTGGCTATTGTGAGGACAGAAGCTCTCATTTCATAAGGAGACACATGCAGAAGACATGGGGCAACAGGTACATGTTGCACTGTAAGAGGTTTTATCTAGACAAAAAATATTTTTTTTTGCAATAAGAACAGTCATTCACTGGAACAGCTTCACTAGGGACATGGTAGACACATCGCTGGAGGTTTTCAAGATGCAATTGAAAGAGTCCTAGATAATCTCATTAGGCTCTCTTTCTCATGAAAGGTTGGACCAGATGATCTTTCAAGGTCCTTTAAAACTAGGACTGTTCTGTGATTCTACAATGGCTCTGAGATATTACAGCTATGGCCTCATAATCCTACAACTGCAAACTCATTTTCCATTAAAAGTTTATCTGTGAAGGAAGATGTGATAAGTGGCAAAGAAGGCTTACTGTTCTTCAGTGTAGACTTGAGCCCCGCTGTGCCTGTACTGGTACAAGAACTCATATACTTTGTTCATTTCATGTAAGATTTGAGATCACTAAAAATGTTTCCCTGTGTAGTTTCAGATGTTCTACGATCTTTTTTTTTTTCAGTATATAAATGTAATTTTTAGGGAACTTCTGATCATATACTTTTCTTGGAAAAAAGATCATATTGAATAACCAGGCTCCCTTTAGGTACCACTTATGATAGAGCAACATAGCTAAGCTAGTTTTATATTAGCTAGCCAGAAAACTGTTAGCAAAGTAGGCAAGATGGAAATGAAAACAAGGAATCAGAGCTGAAACAATAAAGAATTTTCTTTTGTTTATCCCTGTGCAACCAATACACAAGCTAATTACTTTAAATATAACTACTCAATCTATTTTTATACTACAGGGCAGCCAGAATAGTGACTTCAGAACAGATGAGCACAGTATAGCACTTGCAATTTTAAGAAGTTGAAAAGCAACTTTTAATGGCTTTACTCTACAATAGGTAACAGCAGTTATTTAAAAAGCAACACTTTCCATACTTAATAACAGAAATATCTCAAATATTCTTTCATAATAACAGTAATAATGATAGTAACAATACTAATGAAAAAATATTGCAAGACCTGTCTACCACGTGAATGGAAAGCAACTGAAACTAAGTGCAGGTAGCTGAACTTAGAATTGTACTTTGGTAGCATTCTTTAAAAAAAAAAAAAGTCATGCTTGAAAATCCGTAAAGCAAATAATACAAATTATTTCACCTTTGCAGCGAAATCAATTCCAGGTCTAATAATCAGTGGGGTTTTGATAAATTTTCTTTAATTGATACAACTCATATGTTGTATCATAGGTAAATCTTTACAACATGATGTCTAAGCTAATTTTGGATGAACTTTTAAAATCTTTACTTAAATCCATCAAAAAAACCCCCAAAACAGTATATACAATATCAGAAACTAATAAAACATTGCAAGGGTAGATTTCTTAAGAACACTCTTTCATTGTTTCTCTATTTTGAGCCTTGAAAATCACACCAATTAAGTACACAAAAAAATTACAAACGTACTAACAAATTAATTTTTTAAGGGACTACATGGTCTACTGAAACAACAAGCTTTATACTTATTGTGTGTGTGTCTGTTTGTTTATCATGGAATTAATAAATTTACAAAACAGATCCATAATTTATTGACAAAGATGACTAAGGAAATACATTTTCTCAGAACATTATTTTTTAATAATGCTTCATTTGCTCCATCAGATTTTTTTAAACTCAAATCCTTGCCACATTAGAGAGTAGGAGAAACATAGAGTCAATGCAGACAGGAAGGTAACATTTAACCACACTTATGTGCCTTAGCTAGACATACTGTAATAGCAGATTTTTCTAAACCTTAATCCTATTGGGATTAAAGTTTACATGACTAGCATATATTGTTTTGAAATAAAGCCAAGGACATTAGCTAGTCTTGGCTTCACATTCTTCTTTTGTCATGAAGGCAATAGGAAAAAATAGGTGCTTTCAGACCTTGTTCAAGACTTTTCACCAGTTCAAGCAAAATTGATTTTCACAGCAAAAAAAGCAACACTAAACCATGCAGTAGAACCACAGTAAAGGGGAAGCTACTCAGTAAAACAAACAAACAAACAAACAAACAAAACCCAAATAAACAAACAAACAAATCTATGGAGTCAGTTTTGGACTCATGAAGTTGCAAAGGTGAGGGAGAGCCCTAGCTGAAATGATGCATCACTCCTCTCGTACAATAGGAATGGGAATAATGACTTTCTGCAACTGTAACTTGAACATATTGGGCAGCACTGCCATGGCCTAGAAACAGTGACCGATAGTTTACCAATTGCTGGCTTAGCCTGT
Organism: Chloroceryle aenea; assembly: GCA_013399075.1. NCBI lineage: Eukaryota > Metazoa > Chordata > Aves > Coraciiformes > Cerylidae > Chloroceryle > Chloroceryle aenea. The sequence continues at coordinate 47,204 of VWZY01010804.1, forward strand.
GCCTAGAAATAGGCCTTCAGAGTTTGTCTGCATGATTTCCTTGTGCATGGAAGGAAATATCTGTATTTTGTATATATATAAAATGTATATATTAAAAATGTATTTTAAAAAAATCAATATATCTTGTATAGATCCATAGTATTATAAGACAAAACCCCCACCCTTTTTTCAGTCTAAATATTTTTAAACTATTATTTTAAAAGAAGTGAAATCTCCACTCACTATATAGTCTCAGAAAGGTGGAATGAGAAATGGATGCAATACAGATGTGAATTCCAGCTTTTCTCAGAATACGACAAAGGCAGGCTCACATCCTCTGGTCCTACAGGGATAGAAGAACCACTTGAAATTGTGACTTAGCACTACTTTGCATTCAATATGATGTTTGTGGTTTGATGCTCCCCCCCCTTTTTTTTTTTCCTTACCTTTCTACAATCTCTATTAATTGGTAATAAGAGGATGATAAGATAGAGGTGTACTGTGCACATCTCTCCCTTTGAAGCATTTTGCCTGATACGGTACAATGGATACATTTTGTAAGTTTCAGAAAGAGGTGTGAAGGCCATTTCTGCACAATCATGATGCTGTGAAGGACACTCACATTTTTCCTCAGTTTGTTTTCTTTAAATACTTCTCTGAATTGTTTGGGTTACACAGCTGAAGTTGCACAAAGAGAAAACTACCAGAGCCAGGATATCATACCAAAACCTCATAAATCAGTCCACAGTCTCTGAGAATCTAGTTCTGTTAATATGTCATAGTAAATTCACTTTGTCTCTGGAAAAGTTAAAGAGAATAATTTGTAACGGGATAATCTATCTTTCTAAACTCTGGTAATTTTCACAGGCCCCCAAGGTTCACTCCCGAAGTGCTCCATAAACGGAAACTCCAGTGCACACTGACTACAAGCCTTCCCTTCCTGTCTCAAGACACCTAAAATTTTTGTTAGGAATGCAGAAGGAAAGAAAAGTACTTCTGTGCTTAATATACTTTGCTGTTGACACTGAATTCTGAAGACAAGGTGAAGAACATTGCAGGAAACCTTGTCATCAGACAACCTTTTTTTTGGTCTGCCAATATGATATTTATCAAGGTTCTGTTCATTGTTCTAACATTTTGATTACATGTAATCATTTACAAAGGTAGGGACTATTCCGGTGACCACAGCAGCACTTAGTATTTTTTATCTTCAAAGGATGTGACAGGCATCAGCTAATCAATTCTCATAGACTGTTAATTCTGTTTAGAGGGCTATGGAGAGACAAATTCAGTCCTGACTATAAAGAAGCCCAATGGCCTTAACTTCACTGCTAGAGTTCAGGCAGGTTGTCCGATGTTAGAAAGATTATTTTTTCTGACATCAACAGCAAGTTGATTTTATATGGCCTGTCTGAAAAATGAAGGATAGTTAAGTCTTGAAAACCACTCAACCCTTGGTTTTCAATCCAGTAAATCTCATAAGCAGTCTAATTTTTTAAGCCTGTAAGTGATCCTACTGACTTCAGTTTAGAAGCTTAAGCACAGCTACAGATGTTTTACAAGTCTGGGAATGCAGTAACATGAGCTTTCAGGATGAGGATTGACTGTGAATACACAGCTGAGGACAAAGACGCAGATTGTTCTGGCATCTAATTCTAAACTTGTTCTTTCAGATTGTGTTCTGTCTGTTAGCTACCCAAAAGACAGCTTGCCAGTTCATTATCTTCCCTTTCTCCTCTTTATTTTACTGTGCACAAAGGCAGCAGGAATATATATTTGAGACATGCACAGAACCATAGGCATACATTTTATTTTACACAGTACATGTGCCAGCAACTATTAAAACCTGATGGTGCTAAAAGGCTGTGACCATTACATATCTAGTAATGCACTCATCACTGCAGTGCTGTCTGAGTGTCTAGCTGCTATATATTCCCTGGTTTCAGAAGAAACCTAGAGGAGTCCTGAATCAAACCTGCTGGGTTTAGACATGAACTGGAACAAAGAATCAGCCCAGGGAATTAATCTTATAATCTTATAATCTTATAATGCTTCTTAGAAAGCTTATTTGAATAAGATGGAAAAATTTTTAAGTCAATTTACAATGAACTTCTGACACAGATACACATAAGCAAACATTTTATCTGTAGGAAGATGGAAGTTTTCCCATAAATTTCCTAGATCTTAAGAAAAGAAATGACAATGTAGCCATCCTTGTATCCAAAAAAACCTTCCCTTCATCAGCAAGCATATCATCCCCTTCATCCCTTCTCCTCTCATTTCTCCCCCTTCAATGGCCACATTTTCCTTAGGGTTTCTTTAGAATTTTCTAGTTTGAGCTACTCACCAGGTGCTTCAAGAAGCCTGGGTGAAAGAAAAAAACACTGATATCTTTTCATTCACCATCATCACTTTCTTTTAAGCACAATAGGACATTCCAAGGAGTTCTTACCATCACTATAAGAAGACTGACACTTCCTTTATCTCAGTCACTATACAAGTTCACCATATATCTCATCCCCCTTGCATATCTTGTTATTTCATTGCTCTCTGCACTTTTTCCTTGAGTTCAGGACTCTTATTTTAAAATTCCTTCTTGAAATTAATATCTTCTCTGCCTTAGCTACTTTTCTTGCAAAACATGGTATTTTCTCTCTGCTTAACTCAAGCACATCTTTCTGCCCAATTCACATGCCTGTCTCTTTCTGCTACATTATAGCTGTAGGAATACACATAAACCAGACTGGCATCTGTGTGTAAGGAATGCCAGATGTGCTTACCTTCATTAAACCTGAGTTGGGTATATTTGCCTTGACATTTCTGGAAGGGTAATGTAGTGATGGAGGACTACTTAATTATAAAAAAAAAAAAGTGGTATCTGGGGTTCATTTCCTCAGATGTTTGCCACAGCCTTTTATAAGAACTTATAGCTGAACCTCCATTACTAGAAAGGCTCCAGGTGCTTAGAAGCCCTTCTGCTTATTGATTGCAACTAGGAATTATAGGACACAAGTGCTGAACACTCTAGACTTCCCAAGAAACCAAGTACATCTCAGACTTCTATCCAGAGAACGATCTAATTTACAATTTAACCTGCTATTAAATGGGTAGAATGAGAATCATGCGAAAGCTGATGCTAGTAAATCAAAAGCTATGGAGATTCATATTTTATATTAATTCTTCATAGATTTTATAAATTAGACTCTTATACAGACTTAAGAGTACAAGAAAGCTTCGTGGAAAAGCTAAAAAGATAATAAAGAAGATGAGCTTGATACTGTGTTCAATTTTGGGCACCACAGTATAATGAAGACATTGAGGTGCTGGAGTGAGTTCAGAGAAGGGCAGTGAAGTTGCTGAAGGGTCTGGAGAAAATGTTTTATGAGGATCAGCTGAGGGTCCTAGGGTTGTTTAGTCTGGAGATGAGGAGGCTGAGAGGAGACCTTATTGCTCTCTACATGTACCTGAAAGGAGGTTGTTGTGAGGTGGGTGTTGGTCTCATCTCTCAGGTAACTAGTGATAGGGTTAGAGAAATCGGCTTATACTGCATGAGGGAAGGTATAGGTTGGATATTAGGAATTTTTTTTTTTTTTTTACTGAGAGAATGGTTAGGTATAGGTACAGGCTGCCCTGGGAGGTGGTGGATTCACCATCTCTGGAAATGTTTAAAAAAGGTCTAGATTTTGCAGTTGAGGACATGGTTTAGTGTTCCTGATAATATTTAGTAGATGGTTGGACTTGGTGATCTTGAAGGTCATTTCCAACCTTAATGATTCTATGATTATTTGAACTCTAATTCAGAAATCCCCACAAGAGGCAACACTAGAGGTGACATGTTAGAGAGAATTCTTTGAATAAATAAGTATATTTTTTCCTTAGGTCTGGTATGTCTCTGGTACAGGTTGTTTTGTAAGCTTCAGTGCAGTTTTCAGTCCCTTTACATACATTGCAGGTCTAGTAAAGAAGTCTTCTATGCCTAAAATATCTCCGTTTATTTTAAAATAATCAATACATCAGAGAGATAGAGCAACTACAACACGTTAGGCCTTGATGAAAGAGGTTAGCCTAATGTTCTATAGCCCAAGGGAAGGACAGATGATATTTATATTACCCATGAACGTGAATAAGAACACTAAAGGTTATAGGGTTATTCCATTAACTGGATCCATCACCAGGCAGCATGAAAATTGTATTATGTTTCCGGACAAGGCCTTGAGAGAATTGTAACAGGTCCACTGATGTTATTTTTGATTCTGCCTAAATTAAGTGAAGGCTTTACATTTAAAAGACTTTTATTTGGCCATAGATCAATATTCAATTACATGTTTCAATTTATCCTGTCCTATGTACTGTAAAAATTTTCTTGCTATGATTTATGGGAATATTTAATTAGCAAATGCTATATAAGTAACTGACTTGCAAATGTTTGTCTTATAAAAACCAGCTGCAAGTCAAGTACAATTTTTTAATAAGACCTGGGATTGAAAATTTAATTTCAAGATACAGTAGTTTGGAAAGTTATCCTCTGAAAAATGCTCACAGTCTGTATCTTTTGCCTTCTTCCATCCAAATCTAACACAAGGTATGACTCTGACAGTTATACGACACATGAAGAAGAATTAGGAAGACAGTGCTGATATGTTATTATCTGACTTGGTTTAAATGTCAGTCCATGGCTCCTGGAGATTCATCCCTCCACCCAGAGAAGGCTCAATTGCTCAACAATCAGCTTTAACTAGCAAGAATAAACAGACACAGTCTGTCCATGAAAATGTTCCGGTCAGACTTCCAGGAGACTGACACGAAGGTGGAAATCTCCTTCCTCTCTAGATGTTTGCTCACTTGTGGTGTACTGGGTGTTTTGTTCTGAAGGTAACTCTCCTCCAACAGTCTCCTGTGTTAAGTCTATGCTTGCACACAAGCAAGGGGAGTCTGAAACCACGTTTCTCAGAAGAAGAGAAACAAGAAAGCTGTTCTGGAAAGTCACAGAATCATAGAATTGCTATGGTTGGGAAAGAGTTTTAAGATCATAAAGTCCAACCATTATCTACTCTACCAGTGACACTAATATACCATATCCTTGAGCGCCATATCTAGATGTCTTTTAAATACATCCAGGGATGGTGATTCAACCACTTCCCTAAGCAGCCTGTTCCAGTCTTTGATGACCCTTTCAGTATAGAATTATTTTCTAATGTCCAAACTAAACCTCCCCTGGTGCAACCTGATGCCATTTCCTCATATCCTATCAGTTGTGACTTCTGACAAGAGACCAACACCCACCTCTCTATAACCTCCTTCCAGGTAGTTGTAGACAGTGATAAGGTTTCCTCCCAGACTCCTTTTCTTCAGACTGAACAACCCCAGTTCCCTCAGCTGCTCCTTATGAGACTGTCGTGGTTTAGGGTCAGGGCAGCCCCTTAGACCCAACAGATGCTCTCTGTTAGCCCCCCNCTTATTCTCAAGATCCCTCACCAGCTTCATTGCCCTTCTCTGGATCCACTCCAACAACTTGTGCTGTCATGGGAAATATAGGCAGGAGGCAGTATGCTGCTTCTAGATGATAAGACCTGTGACTCTTATTAATACTCATTAGTGGTAGTGGAAAGCCTTACTCCTTCTCCTTCTCTCAGCAGTAGCTGTCCTCCATCCTTTCTATTCCAAACCCATCCTCCAACAGGAACAATGCTCCAAACTGCCACAACATTTGAAAAGCATGTTCCTTTAGGAGATGGATGGCCAGAGTAGGCATCATGACCACCACTACTAGGGCAGTTCTATTGCCTCAGTCCACTCACCTGGAAAACTGTGTATGCAAAAATAAATAGATTTAGAGAAGGCATTTTCTGATCCATAAAACTACCAATAAATAAATGAATCTTCTCAACTGCAACCAGATATAATCTGTTTTATCACATGCATTGAAGAGTTACAGGAAATCTCTTAATTCTAAAGTATTTGAGAGTTCTTAAATTCTAACAATAACCAGGCACTTAGAAGTTCAGTGCATTGCACACATTCATACCTGAGAAGTAGGTTACACCAGTAATACTTATATGCTTTGCGGTGCAGGCAATGTCCTTCTGAAACTAACAAAGAAACAAAAAAGAGGAGGCAGGCTGTGTAGCATTCATATGGCTATGTAGCCATATGTCCCCTGTCAGGAGAAAAGATGTATTGTTCACTTTGCAACTGAAGTAGGTAAAAACCTAGTGAAGAGAAGACAGCTTTGTAGATTATATGAGTTTTTGATGTTTTAACTTTTTTTAATGCATGAAACACTCTTAATGCTATGTAATCTGAATGTCAGGTCTGCTGCAGTCTGTTTAATATGGGAACCCAATACTCACAACTATCCAAAAAGATTTAGGAATAAATATATAACATTTAAAAGAAATTTATGGATGATCTAAGATACCGACTGAGAATTTCCTGAAAGAAATTAACCTTAGGTTAGAAATTAACCTTTGCTTCCTCTTGCCCTTTCTGTACCCCTAGCCCCTGAGCAGTTGATGAAAGCAAAAATGAGATGCTACTGTCTTCTTGTATAATATTAAATTCTGCCAATTACCATTTGGCTTCCGAGAATCAAATCAATGCAGAAGATGAAAAAACCCCAAATTATGCTTTATTTGCTTTCTGATAGGTGGGACAAATACTGTTCTACCATACCTGGTCATACAGTTTTTAAACTGCTCACCACTTCTTCAGTTTCACTGGTGCTTTTTGATATTTTCCCTTGGAACTCATTTCCCAATCTTCTCATACACCTCAACTAGTTCTTAAAACATCAAAGCTCCAGTCCTCTTAAACTTAGAGAATATATGATGTCATATCTGTAAATATCATAAACTTTTGCTTTTGAATATCAAATGTATGGTGTACTGACATTCAAATTACACTTACTAAACATGCTGAATTTAAAAAATGTTTCCCTATATTCTATAAATCAAACATTCAATAGTGCAGAAGTAAATATGTATTTTTCTAGGCAGGCCATCCATTTAGTTTCATGTCAAGCCTAGACAAAAAACATTTAAAGAGGTTAAAAGAGGAAGAAGTCCACAGTGAAACTGCACAAAGACAATGGGTGTCAAAATAAACAAGGCTTTTAGATATAGTCTGCAAACTCCTGTAGAATTTCAACTTAAATGTTACTATATTAATTGTGATTTAGGTGGCAATTCATAAATTCTAAGTTACAATTTAAAGATGGCCATGTCAAGTACTTTGGATCATAGAACCGAAACTCATATTTTATCATCCTTCACCTTCAGCAACATCTGAAATAAATGCAGTTTTGTACACTGTCGACCATTTTTCTAAATTAAGGTAAGACATACAACTCTAGAAGATACTTCAAATTACAGACAGGGTAAACACAGTATATCACTCAAGAGAAAGTTGTCTCTGTGGGAGTTTGTATTCTGGATAGCATGAACATTTCAGAGCTTTTTTGTGTGAAGTTGTATTTCAACAGATATACATAGGAGTTTAGAAGGCTTAAATATAGGTCTATTTTACATATGACAATAACAAAAATAGCATAGCATCTTATTTCAATCATCTTATTTTATAGACAGGTCACTAAGCAGTAGTATTCTATCCAAGACTGCCATTTCACAATACAGTTAATATCAGACTGCCATTTCACAATACAGTTAATATCAGATTATCTAAAAGTATGCTTTATAGATGATCAGTAGCAAAATAATCTTGTGTTGTCAAAACACTATCGTAGCAGAAGGTGACTGAATGCATAGGGTTCTCAGATTGTCCTAAATTGTCTTAAAATACATTTGTGCAATGACATGAATGAAGAATAATACACAGAATGATACAATACATTACTAGAATTACTGCTGAAACAACAAGAATGATCTGTAGGACATCGCATGTATTGTAAACATTTTAATATCTTTATGGGCTTTTCACAATATAGTAGTTAAGAACTTGGTCTCATTTAGTCTTCTGTGGATGAGTAGTATAAAAGTATCAAAGTACTTACACTCAGTATTATCCCTTAGACTTGAACTGTTCTAAGAAAACTGATAGTACGAAAAATAAAAATAATAGGAGGCTACATAAGGGACCATGACTAAGTCAGACCAAGTGTTTCATTCTTAATAAGCACAGAGAAGATTTCCATAAAATCCACTACTCAGTTATGGACTTTGGCTTAAAAAAAATTACAATAATTAAAATCAGGTTTAAAACAAATTCATGGAAATCAATAAACTCTCCTTCTGATTTCCTCTTGTTTAGACATTCCTACTTATTTGAAGGTTAATTGATGACCTGAGTTTAGACTTTGATATTCTCTGAACTGCAACATTCATCCAGAGTATAGGATCATTTAAAAACTAAAACAAATTATGTCAGAAGAGATAAGAATATTATTGATGTTACAGTGAATTTGCAAACTCTTTTGTATATTAAGGATGTTCATGCACCTGTTGTCATTTAAGATCAAAGGCAATAAATTGCCACAAAGAATGTCTCCTAAACGTACTAAATATCTTCCACCTGCTTTAAAGTAGTATTTCTTTCTAGGTCTAAAAAAAAAAAACAAAAAAAACAAGCAAAGGAAATGCAAAATCAATGTTAGCACTGAATGTACAACAGTGGAATGATCAAAACATTTTCAAAAGCTTGGAGAATACTTTCCACTCCAACTGACCCTTTCTGAATAGTTCTAAAACAAAAGGACTTTGTTCAGCTTTTGTTTTACCTACCTGACAACTTAGGAGCAGGATTTTTTCTACTGTGTTAAAAAGACCTTCACTGGCTGTATTGGAAAGGTTTCCTTATAAAGAGCAATCTGTTTTCTTCTTTTGCCATAGCATCGTCAATTGTGTAATTAGCTCACATTCTTAAAAAAGAAATCCTAACTCATCAGGTTTGTTCCAACAATTTTAAATCACTCTACTTTTGGTTGAAATTACACATACAACTACTAAATACACTCTTGTCTCAAACTCTTCCTGTTCCATGCAGTCAGCAAAAGCACTTGCAGAATCATTAACGATTACTATTTTAATGGTAATTTTATGGCTGCAAATTCAATTTAACTTGAATTCATTGACCCAAGTCTTCAACCAATGTAAAAGACCTTAAACCCCAGAAAAAAAATCAAATTACGTAAATCTCTAAGCAGAATTAAGAACTTTTTTGATATTTTACCTACAATACTTTTGCTATCAAAGCACTTCTGTCATGGAGGCAGACCGCCTTTTTTTTTCTTTTTAAACTCTGAGCATAATGAAAATAAGATCTTCAAAATGAGGGGACAATAATTAAGCCATGTATAAGTGATTATATTTTTTTTTTTTATACAGACCTGCTTTAAATCAAATGAAGCCACAAACACACACACACATTCAAGATCACTTTCTTTATTTTGGGCTTGTCTTTGTTAGACCAAGACTAGTTTCTTTGGAGCATGCCACACCACCGGCAATTTAAGAGATTATCCTAGTTGGCAATTCAGACAGGTAAAACAGGATCCTGCTCTAGAGGAGAAATTCTGCCTCACAAACCTATTGGAAGTTTTTTGAAATGTATAGGCAGTTCAGAAAATGCACTCTGCTTTGATTTCACCATGCCACTGTATAAATCTGTGGTCCATCTGCTTCTTCCATACTGTGTGCATTTCTGGACCTCCCCTCCTACATCTCAAGGGACTGGAGATGAGCAAAGAGGTGAAATGCCTGCCCTATGTTGAATGCCTGAGTGAGTTTGATCTCTGAAACCTGGGAAAGACTGAGAGTTGTGGTAAAATTTTATAAAATCAAGTAATAAGAAAGAAGAGGTGGACAGAGATACTTGTTCAAAGCAAGAGCTAGGGATAAGAAACTAAGCTAGGAAGACCCAGGTTCAAAACAGATGGCTGAACTGTGGATCTTCTTGCCAAAGCATATTTGATTGCCTGTGTTTCACAGGGGCTCCAGGGGAGACTAGAAAAGTTCATGAAATACAAATCCACAGATGGTTGCTAAATACCTAGATAAAATGTTCCTATCAAGAGTCCCTGACCTGAGAATAGTTGAAGGCTGGAAAGGCATAATACCATAGAAACATTTAGGTTGCAAAAGACCGAATCCAACCGTCAACCTAGCACTGCCAAGCCCACAACTAAACCATGTCCCTAAGCATCTACATATCCTCAGGGATGTTGTCTCAATCACTTCCCTGGGCAACCTCTTCCAGGGCTCAATAACCATTTAAATGAATATTTTTTTTTCCTGATGTCCAATACAAATGGCCCCTTGTGCAACCTGAGGCTGTTACCTCTCATCCTGTCACTTGTTACTTAGGAGAACAGCCCAATGTCCACCTTGCTATAAGCTCCTTTCAGGTAAGCAATAAGAGCAATAAGGTCTCCCACAAGCCTCCTTTTCTCCAGGCTAAATAATGCTCATTCCCTCAGCTGTTCCTCAGAAGACTTGTCCTCTAGACCCTTTACCAGCTTTGTTGCTCTTGTTTGGACACACTCCTGCAACTCTGTGTCATTCTTCTGGTGAGTGGCCCAAGACTGAACACTGTATTCAAGGTGCAACCTCACCACTGCCAAGTACAAAAGGACAATCACTTTCTTTACTCTTCTCTAGGCCTTCCCATTTGATCACTGAGACAATATTACATTACATAGATGTGAGATCTGAATCAATATCCCTATGTGTTATTGCAAGCGTGCATGACTCTAAACTAGCAATTCACTACTTTTCAGCTATTACAAATATCCCATGAGAAAGCAAAACATTAAAAAGTGCTTTCACTGCATTTCATTAGTTGTTCTTAATTTTTTGTTATGTTTTGTTATCTCTTATAACTTTTATTTAATATAGCTCTGACTTAACTTTTAAATTTGTAAATAATCATCTATGAAGAAGACCCAGAGAGGCATTGCTTCCCCATCACATCTTTCTAAACAATCCGACAGCCATGCAGTTGTGATGTCAATGATATACATCTGCAGTTGTTCCATCCTTTATGGGTTAGTTGTAGGATGGAAGGATGTTTAGATGTAGATCAATGCTGCATCTTTCCAGTTATTCTGTCCTTTTCTGGAGTAAATTTAAGAAAAAAAAAATCCCGCTAGTTTCCTTTTTAACTTATTCATTTAATCTTCTTAACACTTTTCAAGCTTGCTGCTAAGAGATAACTGAGAGAAGAAAAAACTACATATAGAAACTAAGTAAAAGTCCTTACTTTGGGGGGGAAAAAAAAAAAGAAAAAAAAAAAAGAAAAAAAAGAGATTCCAGAGTCCCTAGTAATCTTTCCAGCTGGCATGAGATGTAATGGATACTATACAGCAACCCAGCTCTGTCCTTTACAGAGAGATTAGTTGCTCCACACAGACTATAAACTGCAACTGACAACCTTATACAACAAGAACAGGCAGCTGCAATCTGCTGAACCTGATTTTGTGCCAAAAGCCTCCAACCAGCCTTAAGGCCAAGGGACCAAACTATAATTCTTCAGGTAAATACATTCCATTAAATGAATCCTTTCATTTCAGGCAAATAAGAAGAGGAGCAAATGAGAGCACAAGAGACAAACTGTAACATAGCAGCAGCACAGCAGTAGCAGCCCACAGCCAATGTAATTAGCAGTTTTTCTGCAAATGCTAAAAAAGTCAGACCAAGAACTTTGCATTTGGAATTAATACTCAAGGCTACATTATGGCAGGCATGCAGAAGAACAAAGAAGGGTAGAAAAGCACAGGCTATGTGAATCCTGCTTTCTATCCATGCTGTTGGCTAGACTCTAGGAAGACCTCCCTAGAAAATTTTGTTCAGTCTTACCTCCCAGAGACCAGTGACTATATCAGAAATGGCAGCACATACGGTAGTTACCTTCTGCTAGTCCTCTTTTTGAGGGTATTGCTCTCTACCTAAGACATTCATTTAGGCACTGTGTACACTTACAGCATGAGCAGCATCAAACAAGTATCATTTACTGGGAAAATATCATCAAATACTATTTAGAAATCACAAAGGCAGACAGTTTTGCCCATCAGGAAGACAGAGGTAGCAACATAAATTATGTCTCTTCACAAAAAAGTCCAAACTGTAATTAAGAAATATTTAGCTTGCTTCCCTCTCCCTATCCATTCATGTTACAATACAAACTTGTTTCTGAGGAAGCCTGTTTCTTGCAAACCTGCTTCTGAGCACATCTGGCCTTTGATTTCAGATGGTGCTGAGAATGGAATCTGCTTAATTTATTCACAGTAAACTACAGTGCCCCATTCCTTTAAAAGCTCATTTCTGGGCAGTAGGAGGAGTGTTGCTTTGTGTCGTTGATCAGGAGGAGCCTTGTGAGGAAGGGAGACTACTCCTTCCTGCAAGCAGCAAGGGTGCCTAAGTGCCAGAGAGGTTCTCTGCTGTGCAGACGAATGAGGGGCTTATTGGACAGTAAAAATGCTGCCTTGTGAGATCACACATTTGGGAAGAAAAGGGGATATTCAAATAATCAGACCTCCAAGATAGGAGTTAGTCTTTTTTGAAGGATGAACAAGATACATTTCCCTAATCCAGTCTCAAAACTTGGACTAATAGCAAGCCTGGAGTATGAGAGAAGTCTGCAAACACATAGAAGGCAAGAGAAATTTCTGTTTGCTAATCGTCTAAGCTTTCTGTCATGTTCTGATTTCTCTACTTTTAAAAGTTCATGCTTCCAATCTCTGTTCTAATAAAACTAATATTAGAGATTCAAAATGTATTCAGTGTTTAGGGAATGGTAAATTCAGAATGACCCCAGTCCCATCAAGCAGGCATTAAATGATATCTCAAAATATGTCCCAGTGTCTCCTGCTTTCAAACTGGCACTAAAAATGGAAGTTTGGAAATCATGTGAGCAGTGCTACCCCTGTGAGACTCACTTAGGGCTGAGACTGGCACTGTAATAAAAACCTCATAAAGAGGAAGTTTTTGTAAAAGATACTCCTGAGACATTTGGAGTTGCTTTGTTGAAAGAAGGATTACTTAGTTTAAGTTACTTTTATCTTTTGTAATTCTGAAACCTATGGGTAATACATTGTGAATAATTTATTTTATTTTATTTTATTTTTTAAGGAGGAACAACCCATTAAACAGACACATTCACACACACAAATGCATGAACACAGAAGCCTCATTCTACTAGCTGGCTACCAGGTGATAATTTCCTACTTGCTAGAAAACATCTTTTTCCATCTCTCTCTGTATTTTACCTGTTAGCACCATAAAACACACAAAAGACTGATGAAAGTGTGAACCAATAGGAATCTCCTGGAAAGAAGAGAGATTCCTTCCTGCCTGGAAGCAGTTTTAAAAAAAATATTTTTTCACAATATTTCATGCCCATGTTTTCGGTGATAAACTTTCCCAACATACCTGTTAGCGTACAGCATTGAGCATGACTGATAAAGTAAGTAGAAACAAGACTGAAAAAGTAAGCAGAAATAGGAAAAGCTGAGAAGAAGGAATGGGTTTGTATTTGTTTTCTTTAAAAAGCAGAGTTGTATATTTTCTCCTTAAAAGTCTTCTCCAAGAGTATTAGAACCACAGAATGTCAGGGGTTGGTTGGAAAGGACCTTGAATGACCTAGTCCAACCCACCTGCCAGAGCAGGATGACCTAGATAGAGCAGGATCACCTAGGTAATGGGTAATTGTCCTGGTTTGGGTAAAAATGGGACTAATTCTGTTCAGTGATTTTACTTTTCAGTTCAGTACTTCTAATTAACAGCACTTTCTGAAGTTAGAAGCATGTTTTTGCAGTGTCTGCTGCCAGCAGTGATAACAGCCCATGGTTAGAGTTGCTACCAAGAATTGGTATGCAGACCAAGGCCACTGCTGGATAGTGTGTACCACACAGCGGGGTGTAGAAAGGAAAAGAGTGCACCTACGAAGGAGTGGACAGGGCAGATAACCCCCAACTGAATGAGGTATTCCATCCCGTATACGCCATTATTCGGTAGCAAGCAGAGGGATCCAGGAGGGTTTTTTTTGGCGTTTCACCAGGCTCTTCTCCCCTTTTGGACTGCTTCCCCAGATCATCCAAGAAGGACTCTGTCCATTCTGCCTTCAATCCTGTGCTCCTGAATCTGGTACCAGAATCCAGCTCCTGAAAACAGCTCCCGTCTGCTGCAGGGCACAGGCTGGGACCCCCGGTGCCTGCTCTACAACATCAGTGGTGACGGTGATGTAATTACCATCAGGGGGGTTGGGTTCGCTACTGGTTTTGTATAGATTTGTACATATTCTATTTTATTATTATTAATCATTAAAGCTGTTCTAGTTTCCTTTTCTCATCACTAAGTCTCTCTCCCTTATTCCTTTTCTCTTCCCCTTTGGGGAGGGAGGGGGGTTAACAGAGAGCATCTGTTGGGTCTAAGGGGCTGCCCTGACCCTAAACCACGACAGTAATAGGAGATTAATTTTTATTTTCTAAAATTTCCTCTATAGAGTTATATCTGCTAGGGCTCCCCACATAAGAGAACTAAAGGTATTTAAACTGTTAGAAACCTGAGATTTGACTCTCTGAACATTTACAGCAGGATTTTTAGTAACTTTACAGAGTCAGAGTGATAACATTTATTTTTACAAATACCAGTGTCAACATTAAGGAATAAAAGGGTAGAAGATAGTGTGAAGAAGAATAGCTGAAGGATTTTTCCAATTCCATCTACTGTTACATCTTTATCATCTCTGGTACATTAACTATTATGATTTGTACATTTTGTCCAATAATAGTGTCCAAAGAAGTATTTAACTTTATTAGGATTCTACGGTGCTAATTTAATTTGATATAAAAGCAATTTATTGTGAATGTTGGAACACATAATATTTATCTCCTGTCCATGGATAACATGCATTTCTAAAAGCAACAAAACCATGTATATATCATGTTTTGACTATACAGTTTCCTAAGAAAAATCCATATGTGGAATTTTTCTAATATTACTGGAACTTATGACTGAAAGGTTGACTCTGTAATCTTTACCTTGAATGACTGTAAACATATTCATGTAGGAATCTCAGGAGAGTTATCATGTCTTTATCTCCCCAACAAGATATAACTAGGACTTCATCAGAATCATGAAAAGATATTCATTACTATTCACCTGAAACGCATAAATAAATTTAAAAAAAAAAGTCCCAGGTATACAGAGCCACATAATCATTCACAGTTACTTAATATAATGAGGAAAACCACATTGAATTAGTCTCTTTAAAAGTCCAGGCTGCAATAAGAAAAATCTGCAAGGAAAAACCAAAACTGTCTCTAGCAGATAGAATAACAGAAATAAACTTTTAGCCAAACTAAATCAACCCCCTCCACTCCCCAGTTCCACATAGCCCCTTCTTCTCAAATTTCCCTTACTATTCAAAAGCTGATGTGAAAATTCACAAGTTTCTTTTTAGTGCCTGTTCTACTACAAAGGTAACACTGTTTAACTACCTAGATTACAAACTGCTATTCTCTCTTAAATGGTGAATTTATTGCTTGTAGTAATGGAATAACAGATGTTTATTTATCGTTAACAAAGTTTGGCCCTAAATTTTCCCAGTTTAGAATGAAAAGTGGTTAAAAAAAAAGAGATAATTAATTAATTGTGTAATAACAAATGCAAAGAAAAGCCATAGTGCTATTAGTATACCCATAGTTTCTAATTAAGCAGTGGAACCACCAGACAGCACATTCAGCTTAAGAAAAGCATGTATATTTTGCAATATTTTGTGACACACGGGAACCATTCCAAGAAAATATTTTCATGAAGCATATATTATTTAACATATTATATTTGGTAAAATGACTTGCCTACAGTTACTTTGGCCAATGGGGTAGATACTTAATTAAAAAGGCATTCATACCACAGGCTAAACTAACAAAGACATAAAGATCCAGCATAGTCATGAACTTTCTGGGGATTTTTGTAGCTAAATACCACAGAAATTTTGTAAAACAAAAGAAAGTTAAACATTAGCAACAATATATTGACAGAGGCTTGCTATTTCCCATTCTTCTACAGAAAGTCAGAAATAAATGTTATTAAATGGCTATAAAGCCAAACATACGCATGTTCTTAAACCCAGTGAGGAGTGACCACAATAATCAAACTGAATTCAGGCAAAGTGTTACTCAAATTGAACCTAAAATGCGTATCAGGGAAAACAGGTTCTACTATCTATGCTTAATAAGGAAAATTAAACAATACAGAGGTTGCCTAGACCAGCTCATTTTAACTGCCTTCACTCTTTGCCTTCCATCTAGTTACTTATGATTCACAGTGCCTAAGTGGAGAAAGAATCACAGTGCTTAATAAACAGATTCTGTATTTTGGTGCTCTCAAGGCTAGCACACAGATGGAAAGATTTTGTGCAGCAAGACCCCAAACATAGTAACTTTTCTTCACGTTGTCACTCCAATACAAGTGATACCATTAAGAGGGGAAGTTTCCTGCATACCTTTTTATGGGACTAAGTTTGTGATTATAAAACTGGTCATTATGAAAAGATCTACTCCGTGTTCTCAAGAAACCAAATCTACAAGCACTGGAAACTCAATTATACCATGCATTAATATTTCATAAATTAAATTTCATAAGATATACTTGGGTGAACAGAGTAACTAAATTAAAATTTGATTTATAATTAAAAACTTATCAATCATTTCAAGAACATTAGCACGACCGACATTATATATTTGCTACTCTAGTCTCTCCAGAAATTGTAGTGCAACCTGTCAGGCAGTATCAGTTCTGTGCAGTAGACAATGCTTGTGGCAATGCAGAGAGCAGAGAGCATTTAGAATGGACCAGCAATGGCATAATGGTTTATTACATGAGTGATATGTGTACTACACTACAAAACTACAAATATACGGAGGAGTATTATATTTCAAAGTTATACAAACCTCAAATGTTAAATAAGTATGTATTCTAGTAAACTGTGCATGATCATCAGCGAGAGAGGTAGGGAAAAAATGGGAAGACAGACATTTAGAGAAAAAAAATAAAAAGCATTATGTAATAGTGTCTGTATGATTATTTATCTATTAGGTCAGAATGGGACTGACTGAAAGCACCACGAGGTTCTTCATGAAGTGAAGAACCAAGTGCCGGGTCCTGCACTTTGGCCACAACAACCCCATGCAGCGCTACAGGCTGGGCACAGAGTGGCTGGAGAGCAGCCAGGTGGT
>VWZY01010804.1:64461-85201 GCA_013399075.1 Chloroceryle aenea
TGATTCTATGAAGACTTTCCGCAGAGTTAAAAAGTAGAAAAATGGGATGATTTTGAAATATGAATCATTATTTCCCTTATAATTATAAAATTGACAATACCAATACATTAGGCTGATATATTTATAGATTTCTCATTTGGTATAGTTATGCTGTTAAAGTTCAGATGATATCACAGCATTTATGAATAGATTATCCGTACTACTGAGAAGAATTACTTTCCTTTTCTGTCAATACTACTTTAGGCGCTAGTAATTTATAGACGGATTATGGTATGTTTGTTTAAACAAAACTTTTAGCAAATTTGGAGATATGCTGAAGAGTTAGGCATTTGCCGAAGTGCCTTATTGGTTCAAAATCAAAGTTCTCAACACCTTTTCCATGTAATTTCATACAGAAAAATATGCTCAACTTTATGCAAGTATTATTAGACTATACTGTTAGATCAAGAACTTCTTCACCAACAAGATTCCTAAACAGAAGGCACTTCTTTAAGATGCATTTAGTTACATTCTTCTTCTGGAAGAAGGACCAGTGATATTAATACCTAACATAATTAAAATGTTGTTTTCTTTCCAAATGTAAAACTTAAAACGTGAAGTGTTTCTGGTGGATTGGAGAGTTGAACCCATATATTTTTAATTTCAGACTTAATCTTGTATATGGTTAAGTAATTATCAAGATAGTTGAAAACTGGATGTGTGCCTTCATCTAAACCTGCGAGAGTAACCTAATAATATTTTACAAACACATACCATGTAGGGCAATTTGCAGAAAAAAAACCACTAAAACAACTCCAATCTTCTCAATTCAATCCAAATAATAAGCAAGTAGGTATAGCTTGGTATTTATGCTGGGATTAATTGGTATGAGATGAGCATAAGATGGCAAAGGACAAAAGAAGGAATAAAAAGAAATAAAAGAGAAGCCATCTGTTTGGGAGTAGAAGTAAGAAACAAGAGCATACCTAAACCTCACAGTCAGAATATGAGTTTGGACATAGATAGTGAGTAAAAACGGCTATAGCTAATGCTTTCTTTTGGATTCCTCTTGGTCTAAAGGGGAGAAAATTCAGACTCCAAGTTTAAAGACTATTAAAGGATGTTAACCATAAAATAAAAAAGTAAAGTGAAATCCTTAAATAAGATTATGCTCTTCAGTAAAGAAACATATGTTAGTATGTTGTTGTAGGAACTATTTCTAACCTTGGAGATTTGGAAAAGCACAGGGGAAAAAAATGGGTATTTAATACTATTCTGTAGGCCAAATAAAATAAAACTCAATCTAGTGAACAAGAATATGCATTTCTAAAATCCAGATTCATAAAAATATGGGTTTTTTTTACATTAATAGGTAGAATTATTTTAGTATTATTTAAAAAAGATTTTAACAAAAGATTAAACAGGTTGGGTTTTTTTTATTTCTTACAGTTAAGTACAATGACAATGAAATTATAAACAATCCTTCCTGTTATCATCTTTATATTTGTAAGATTTTTTTTTTTCCCCACACTGAAAAACAGCGATTTTTTTTCCAATTATGGAAGCTTAATCTAAACTCTGGAATCTCACTGTCTTTCTTGTATTCATGTATTCACTATGAAAAGATTCTGCAAGTCATGCAGGCTCTGAAGTAGATGTGCCTATACCACTGTCAGCAGTTATTCCATCCAGCGAAACAGTTTAAAATAAAACAATGGTGTCATTTTTTTTCTGTCAAAAATGCAATTGATTTTATACTACCTAATTATTTCAAGGGAAAGCATCAATTTCTATTTCCCCCCTTCCCAGAACTTCTTCAAAACAAGCTAAAAAGCAGCAAATTGAGAAGTCTATAATTTTCTTTCATCTTTTCATAACACTATCTTTTTGATAGTTCTAATATGTTACAGAATCCTAAATTTTAAATATTATACAATTTTATGGTTCTTGTCTTACACTTTCCCTTTATTAACAGCTGATAAAAAGTAAAGAAATTTCTTGTAGGAAACTTTCGCCTCTAACTCACAAATGACTCTAAGTAAAAATAAAGGGAGTCTGAAAATCGAAAATACTTCTACTGATATTGCATTATTTGAGTCCAGCTCATTTTTATTACAATTACCTTGGATATCCAGAGAAAAAGGTAGGAAAAAGCAATTTCAGGAACAAATTCTCACTAATGAAAAACCCCGGATACATACAAACGAACAGGCTTTGGACAATGGTGGATTTTTTTTTTTATCTATTATTTCAGAAAGTCTCTGGAAAAGCAATAGTCTAAAATACTATTAGGAGGTCTTTTTAATAATTTTCATGTGATAATCCGTGGCTGCAACAGTATCACAAAATAAATATAAAAATAAAAATATACTGTTCAGTAATATTAAAATAATGCTTAGAAAACAGGCATTAATGGAAAGGTCGAAAAAAGTATTTTAAATAACCTGATGTTTCAAAATTGCTCTATTTTGCAGTCCTTATGTCATAAATAATAAGTCTGTTAATCCTAAGGAGAATAAAGGTTTCTTAAACAAAGAAGTTGCTTAATACAGAATTTACTAATCAGGAAAATGGTTGGTGGATTAAGACTATTACATCCAGTCAAGTTGCTTTGTTACTACCCATGCATTGGAGATGGTAGTGGTAAGGCTGGTGTAATGTTTCTTGAAATCTCACGTTAGTGCCGTAGCAACACGATACATCAAGAATAAATTCCTGATTTGCCCAATTAAAACAAAAGTTGAATTACTTTGGCCCTGACAGGTTTTTTTAAACTAAAGGACAATCTTTGTTGTTGAAGTCAGAACTGACAGGGGGACTGTAGTGGCTTAGAGCTATCTCTTCTGCTTCTCACTGATTAAAGTGAGAGTTAATATTCATATTTAGCTATATTTGAACAGAGAGATAATGAGAATTTTTTGTCCATTCCTGGGCATACAAATGTCATCAGCTGCACATTTAAAGCCCCAGAAAGGGAAACAGGGAGGACTCTAATTCTAAAATCTTCAAGTCAAGACATATAGTAGGTGGGATTTTCTCCTTAGGGGACTGAACAGTTCACATTAATTGTCTGTTTTCTCCACTGCACATGATAAAAGGTTTCCCATGTGGTATAGGACTGTTGTAAGTTACCGTTCTGGTTTTGGCTGGGATAGGGTTAGTTTTTGTAGCAGCTGGTATGGGGCTGTGTTTTGGATTTGTGACCAAAATAATGTTGATCATACAGGGATGTTGTTGCAGTGTTTATACAAAGTGAAGGCCTTTTCTTCTCCTCACCCCACTCGCAAGTAGGGGTGCACAAGATGTTGGGAGGAGACACAGCTGGGACAGCTGACCCCAGCTGACCAAACAGATATTCCCAACCATATGACATCATGCTCAGCATATAAAGCTAGGGGAAGAAGAAGGAAGGGGGTGGGGGGGATGTTTGGAGTTCTGCTGTTTGTCTTCCTACATAATTCTTGTATGTGATGTAGCCCTGCTTTCCTGGGGATCGCTGAACACCAGCCTGCTGATGGGAAGCGGTGAATGAACTCCTTGTTTTGCTCTGCTTGCATAGCTTTTGCTTTATCTACTAAACTGTCTTTACCTCAACCCACAAGTTTTCTCTTTTACCCTTCCAATTCTCTCCTCCATCCAGATGGAGAAGGAGAGAGCAATTGGCTGTGTGGTGCTTAGTTGACAGCTGGGGTTAAACAACAAGAGTTACACACCAGGGTGCTGAATATCTCCAGTTATTAGAAAGTATATATCTCAGTGTTGACTAGATTCCAGTGGTTGCCTGAGAAATCCTGAATAATACACTTTGCACACCTGGTACATTGAAAAAAAGATCTTATTATATCCCATTATTGAAATGGGCAATAGAATGCCAAGAACATATTAACTACAGTAACCAATAATGAATATAATACATAATGTAGTGAGTAGTTTGCATTTCAATTGTTTTGCATAATTCTTGTAAGACTAACCATAAAATGACCTGACTGTACTTTCAAAAAACTTGGTTTACTTATTCTCACTCTCTTTTCTTTATAATTCTAATTAATTCTAGTTCTAATTAATCCCTGAGTTTTATATAAAATAATGACATATCTTTTTTAAGTAGTATTTTGAGGTGCAACATTAAGATACATCTAGCACTAGACTTCTTTAAAAATATTACAGGCTATGATCTGAAGAAAATAAAATGTCAAGCACTGCTATACATCTTCATATGTCAGCATATGAAACAAAGTAGAAACAAAATACATTTAATACTCTATTCTGGTCTCTCATGAATGACTTTAAACCATTTCCAACACTGACATTTAAAAAACAAAGTAATATAGCTATGAAAAAGAGCAGATTATTTCCTACATTATAACTTTGTTCATCCTCATGCAAGAAGTTTGAAACAGGCTAATTTTGTTTGAATGTTTGGTTTGCCTCAGCTGGAAGGGGAAAAGAAAAAAAAAAAGGTAAGCAGCACAACCAAAGCATGTACACACTGTTCATACTAGACAGCGATTTCCTTCAAAAGACATACAAGAGAACTCTGAATTCTTGATGAATCATGGCAACCTTGTAGGGACAAGTGAAAGTAAAAATAAAATTCCATATCCAAATACACTCAGTGGTTGGACTAGAACCACACCTGTTAAATAAACAGAATTATAGATAACATCAAATGAATTAATTGTGGTAAACATAAGATCCTACTTCATTTGCTATGCACCATTAATCAAGATTAAACACTTCTTAAGCATGCCACTGTTTGGACCCTCTTTACATTTTGAAGAGGTCTTAATAAAACGCACAGTTTGGAATAGAAGAATAGACTACTTAGGAATCTCAGAAAGAGAATCCTATCTGAAAAATAAGTGTACTAACTGTTCCTGAAGAGAAATCTGAATGTGTTTCATCGTTTTCCCTAATTCCATATAGCAAGTAATTTTTTTTTTTTAAGTTGTGTCAAATGTGAAGTAAACATTGACGGAAAATAAAGAGAGGTCAATGGCCATGTCAATCATTAGATCAGTGCATCCTTTTTATGTTGCAAATGTTGACTTGAGTGCACTCCAAGCATTATAAACTGTCATACCCAAAATACAAACCTGAACCCGAACTCTACCAGGGGAATGAAGTCATCGTGACCCTTTTTAAACAAACACAAGAGCTCTCTGAGTATGTCATAAAATTCTGTATTCAGCTATCTTAACAATGGATTTCTATTTCAATGATCTGTAACAAAGGAATGATTTTGTTCATTTTGCAAATCTATCTTAGTCTACACACTATTGATTTCAGTCAGTTGAGCTGCAAACCATGGATAGTGAAGTCCATGCACCTAAAATAATCCTCCTTAAGAAGTATAGGAGTAAAAAAACCCAAAACAACTAACCCTTACATATCTGTGTTACAGGAATCTGATTTATAAGCTGGCAAATCAAGTTTAGGTTTGGTGAATGTGAGAAACTATCAGTAGGCAAGTTCTGCCATATAACATTCAAGTTATTTATTAGATAGGGAATGGTAACACAAATTTTTGCTTGGTGAGATGAATTCATCTTTTGAAAGAGATGACCTTCCAAATTGTCTTTCCGTCCTCAGCATTGTAATTTTAAAATGTCTGCCTTTCATTTTTCAGTTAACGGCAATTTTTCATAGCTTACTGTAGTAATCTAAACAACATTTACTAGCAAACAGCCAGTAGCTCTGTGGACAGTGGTGTATTATGTAATGCAAACTCTACTATATAATCAAGAGGCAAAAGTGAAATACCTATTTATTTTTCCAAGATGTGACTTTAAGATTGAAGTATTTATCAGATTCAGCCTGTCAAGTGCAATATAGTAATTTACTCTGATAAAGAAACATAAAAGAACACTTGATATCTCAGTGCAAAGTAGTCTTTCTTTTGTACCTCATTTTCATCTGGTATTGATCAAGATAACTGAAGCAATATCATTTGATGCTAGCAGATAAACTGGCTAGGAGTTTACTTCTTCTGAGTATATCAATAAAGACGGATGTACTGGATTCTGGACTCTTCTTCCTCCTTTCACCCTCCACCCAATCTAGATTATATTTAAAGAGATGTGGTAGATAACATCCCTGTTTATATCATTTTACAAGTTAAACTCTTTAAGGTTTATTATTTCTAACCTCTTTATTTTCTAAAAAATTCCCACTTTCTTATCACAACATACTTTATTATTCTGCTCTTACCTAACTCTATTGTATTTTCTTTCATCAGTAAGATCATCGTTTTCATACTGCCACAACCGTTGCTATCGCTACAGTTCATTGTAGTTTGTGAAGAGACATTCATATATTTCCTAATTGTTTTACAGTTATAGACTCTTAAACAGGTATACTGAAATGTGTCTTTCAAACACCCACAGGTGACTCTGTAAGATGTGCTACAGTGTTTTGGACCAAGAACTCTGGTATTTTGTCTTCAGCTTCAGCAAGATAACAAATGCTTCAAAAGGAATGAGAAACATCCAAAATGTAGGGCAATATTCCTTCTCATCTTTCAACAGCCTGTGGCAGAGGGGTTTGGAGGTTGCATCCCATGGACTGCATTTAATGGGTACCATATGAATCATTCTCTATGAGATTTCCATGTCAGTTCTAAATAATTGTATGCATTTTGTTTTGTCATTTACCTGATAATTTCCCTAGGGGCCTTTTACTTTGTTGTTGTTGTTTACTGAAAAGTATCAAATAATCAGGCTACTTATCTTCCCTATTCAGCTTAAAGAACACATAAAGCATAAATCCAAGCTGTTACCATGAGCTGGACAGAAGCATATTAAAGAAGGTTAGAACATAAACAATGTGTGCTCACATAAAGCACAGTCTGAATTACTTTTTTTTAAAGATTAGTAGTCAATCAAGATATTTGTATTCTCAAATATTTGACCAAAGTCATCATTCTTGCTGGGCAATGTGTCATAAACACAGGTCGTATCAAATTCTTAACCAATTATGGCATACATAAGTAAAGCTGTAAACTAAAATCTTTATAAGCTGACTATTATTTGTGAGAAAAAAAAAACAATACCGTTGCACAAGCTAATTTTTTTATATCAAACTCTTCAGAACAGAGTTTTTCAAGTTTTCTATTTAGGTTCATCAGTTTCACTTATTTTCCTTATTTACTGAGAGAAAGAAATTACTGGTGTGATATTGCATGAATATTTTAAATATAGGGTTTCAAAATGCAAATAAGGAAAGAGTTGAGAGCTCTTTCTATTTATAATGAAAAGTGCCAAGCTTGAAAAAAATGGCAGAGTCAAAAAACATAATTCCTGATCAAGAAAACAAACCTGCTCAGTAATAAATTGTCAAAGCAGCAGTGAGGAGAAAGGAGAAGGGATATCATTAAGCCAGACCAATTTTTAACATAAATTACACCTGACTACACTGACAGTATAGCAACACAGGAAGAAGCAGATATCAGTTAAATGCATATTACTGCTTCATACAAAATATTTTTTTCCTCCATACAAAATTTCCCTCATCCCTAAGCTTCTTAAAGTTTGTCTCATAAAGTCAACATAGGACTTGTTCTTTCATCACTAGAAGGATGTTTACTGAATTCTCAAGCCCAAATCTTGCATGCTATTAGTTTTTAGTTGCTCAGCAATCAGTCATCTTTACTCCAGTTATAAAAAGTTTCAAACGTTTCCATCATTAACAGAGGTTTTTTATCCTTTCGCTATGCTTCGGTGGTGGGAAATAAACCAGGAAGCTACAGGAAACCCCTACACAACCCTCCAGCTTAAAACACTTAGAACTTGTATAGCAAGTACTTTATGCCTAGTACAGCTGCTGGCAGAGAAATTGGCTCCGATCTTACCTCCCACGTCTCCTGTAGCTCAACTGCTTCCGCTGGGTAGTTGTTTATTTCTCTTTTCCTTTCATATCCCTGACCTTTTTTCTAATGTTGTGAGCTGAGTTTGGAGGCACAGTGATGAATGAGATGTGATGATGAGAATCATAGTGAGGGTGCAGCATGCAGGGCTGTTTCTCGGGCTACATAGCAGCAGACAGAGGAGGGGGGTAGTGGAAATCTGACAGGTTTAGCTTGCTGACAGACCATGTTTATAGGCTCTGTAAAGAATACAGATGAGATGGAGGAAAAGCAGAGATGACAATGACATAATAAATCTTATCCACAATGTTTTCAGACCAAAAAAGTGAAGAAATAAAATCAAGTTTGGGATGCTGTTAATGGTTAGGCTGTCACAGAATTGAACCTCTCCACTGTCTGCTTCTTTGGATGAGATTAATAGATACACTAGACTCCTCTGCACAGTACTCCTGCCATCTGCACAGAAAATTGCAGTCCTTTCTCCCCTTTGACCACAAAATACTTTAGGTAATAAATAAGTTAGGCATTCTAGTTCTGATGTGCAGGGTGATATATCTGCATACTTCTTACCAATACACTCCAAAATACCTAAAAGAGAAACTTTATTTAATTCTTGGAAATTATTTGCGGTTAAAAATAAAAATTAAAAAAAAAAAAGTAAAAAAAGTAAATACAAAAGACAAGTTGTAAGAGTAAGCATCAGGCTCCATTCTAAAAGCAGCAGTCATCTCCTCATCTGCTTCAGACATGTCTGTTTAACTGCAATGGAATTATGCCAGTTTATAGCAGGTGAGGTTCTGGCCTCTAGTCTTCATTTGGGAAAAATTCCAAGTAAACTTTGACTTAAGTCCAAACTCCTAAGTAAAGACTTCAAGATTTTAACTAATATCAACTTTTTAAACATTCAGATTTTTTTCCCAGATACAGTAAAAGTTTCCTTCACTCTTTTGAATAATATATCCAGTATAAATATGACTTGTGTGATGCAACCTGATCATACACCCTACCTCCAATAGGTTATATCTTGATGACAGACTTTTGCAGGGCTGCTCTCATTTTTAAAATTCTGCTTATTCCTACAAGAGCTACACCTTTTCACAATTCCCACCTATGAAAAAAATAAGACTGTGAATGAAAACCATCACTGCAAAATACTTTCTTTATTTTATACCAGTTATCATGACCCTCAACAAACAAAGACAGTCAAGGTAAGAGAAGCCTTCTACCTAATTACTGGTAAGCATGATGAAAAGTTCCTTCCTTGTCAGAAGCTGTAAAGTCTGTATCCATTTTCATTCATCTGAGTCCAGTGCTAGTAACAAGGTATATAATATTCATCTTCCTGACCTTTCCAGATTACATTATTGTTAAATGTAGTAAAGACAAGGCCATTATACCCAACTGAACAAACAAAAGAGGACAGAAACACACTTAAATATCCCAGTGTTTTCCCCACTGTCTTCCAATAGTAACACCCCCTTCAAGCCAGCCTTCATGCTTTTTATAGCTTATTTGTGAACTGAAGCCTGGTTTGGCCTCCAAAATTATGCACGCCATCCTACAGGTCTAATCCACACAAGGCTGGCTGACCATCAGCCTGCAAAACTGTAAACAGTGCAACCTTCATTTTACAGCATGTGAAAGGCAGAGGCACAGGGGACAAAGAGGTTTGTTTCCTATAACCTGTAACTTTTTGTTTCCTGTAACTAGACCAGTGAACCCTTGTTGAGCCAGGAACATGTGCTAAATTGTGAGATTCATAGACAGGAAAAGTTTTCATGAAAACAAGTTTTTAAGGCATTAAAAAAACGCACAAGAATAATCACTAACCACTTCTGGGAGAGAGAATGATTCTCTTCCTAAATTTGGGGAGAGGGAAGACTTTCATCTTAAGATCACAAAAAAAAATATATAGAACTCTCAACTGTCAGTAAACTAGTGAAGTATTGTTTTTATAATGTATATTAACAGCATTTAACTTGCAGAATTAAGCAAGTTCAAGTGATGTAGCCAATATCTCCAAGGTTTTAATACCTGTACTGATATTTATCAATAGTTCAGAATAGGGAAGACTACTGCACCTGTGATAAGTTTAGGTAGAGGAGAAAGAAGGCAGCAAAGTTTTTATAATTATTCCTGTCTGATCTTAATTCTAGCTCTTCTGTCCTGCTAATGTGATAACAGTGGCCTTTAATACCCATTCCTGACCTTGCCCTGCTGTCCATTAGTCTCATATTTCACTGAAATGTAGAGCACCCCAGACTAAAAAAAGGTAGCCCACGCAAGAGATAATTGTGTGTTTTCTACCAAAAATTAATTATTTTTGCAAGCACACGCATCTTCTTAGCATTTTCTTGAGAGTGTGAAAACAAACCTAACCTCTATAGTCAAAAATCCTTATGTTTTGTTCTTTACTTTTCAAAAATTTCTCTGGGGGTGTAGCTGAACAGTGAGAAAAAAATTGTGATAGAAACATAAAGTGTCTACACTCCCAAAGTCAAGCTGTCGTCTCAGCTGGGGAGGCTGACATTCAATGTTAAATTCAGCTAAAGATAGAAAGAGTGAGACTGCTGCCTAATAGGACTATCGTCAGTGGAACTGTTTCATCCCAGACCTGGAGACTAGTTCCATTCTTCTTCTGAAAATTATATTTTCACTCCTTTATGACTTTTGACAAAACAAACCTTTCTTAGTCAGTTCTTGATTTTTTTATCTATTATACCTTCTGTCTGTGTTAATTCCCAGCTTACTGAGTAGAATCTTAAATCCTAAGACAGTCATTATTATTTATAAAATCAGGGACTAGGGATGGCTGGTCGTTTCCTTCAAAAGGGAGAACATCAAAGAAGCCTACTTGAGTGAAGTTAGCCATTTTCTTATTTTTTACGTTATTTTCTTAAGAGAGAGTTAAATGTGGCACAATCTAGCTTCAGGAAACTCTCCAGACTGTGCAAACTTTACTTTGACATCTGCTTCAGAGAAGAAATTACTGGATTCAGGTGGAGATACGATTAGACTCTTTGTCACTAACTTCTAATGGGAAGTTTATCAAACCTCAGTAGTTAATTAAAATCTAAATTTATTCCTGTTCTTGGTAGCATGCTGTAGGGGCTCGCTGTATGTCAAAACCCAAATGCAAAACCAATGCTAACACCAAGCTCAGAATGTAATCAATAGAAATTATATCCATGTCATGGAGGACCTCATTCCGTTATTTAAAAGTAATCATGAGGGTAGTTTGGCTTTTTTTACAGTACTCATTGGCTTGGAGGGAGTAGCAATTTAATCTGGGAACCTAAATGTTCTGAGATATACTATACAGCTAGCAAATTCAGCTCCTCTCCTACTTCCTGCACAGATGTCTCAGGTCTGTAACAGTACCATATTTCACAGTGATATCTTTGTAATTGAAAAAAAAAAAACCTATGTGGGGGAAAAGTGCCAGTCAATTGTTTTCTGATGATGCTTCTGTAGCATCACTAAAATTTTCTCTTGTGCAGTCCAAGTGGACTCTTGGATGAACAGCTTGGGAAGGGTATCTTGCCAGTTGGTGGTGTAACTGGATCCTCTTCTCCAGCTTCCTATTGCTAGATACATAGGAAATTTCTGATTTGTACCAGGGAATTGGGCTGTAGATGCAAATAAAAGATCTCTGAGAAAGAACTCTGCCAGACTCCCTGAGGTCTTCCTCTTTTCACTGCTAAACAGCACAGGATAAATCTGGCACCAGGAGGGGACACAATTATCTAATCAAAGAGGCTTTGAGTCAGTAATTAATTTTTTTAGAATATCACTTTAACTCTGTGTTCAAGTAAGTCAAACACATAGGTTTCCTGACTATGTTATCAAGCAGGTGTAGGTGTAAATAAGCAGCACAACTGTTACCAGATCATATGTAGCCCTGTAGAAATATCTAGACTCCAAACAGGGATTCACAAAAGGTTTCCTAACTAAATGAACAGCATCTAAACAATTCAATGAGATTTCAAGACAAATATAAAAACATGAAATACAAATCACACCTTTTTTTGCACAATATCCTAAGCTTTGCTAACACCACAGAGCTAAGGCAGACAGTTTTCCTGTGAAAAATCTCTTAGCAGTGTCACAGAAATGAACCTGACCCCTAAAAGACACACTGTGAGGAATAGCACAGGAAGGCTCAAGCTGTGTATATGAGATCTGCAAATGAATAAAGACATCCTCAAAAGGGGTCCAGAATTAAATTGCCAATAAAAAGTTTGTGCAGTAAGGATCTCCTCGTCCTACTGGGAGGAGACATCTGAGGAAGAGCAAAAAGAGCATATATGAATGTGCATTGGCTTCCCAAGGTATTTTGCAGTCTGGTGAGAGAAAAGACCCTGGTGCTTCTTTTTAAATCCCAGATGCTGCATAATTCACCCAGGGAATAAGATTTAGTTATGGAGGAAGAAATGTTAGGAGTTATTGTCACACTTTGGTAAACGTTACTTTCATGAAGCTGTTCCTTTTGGTTTTAGGGCAACTTTTTTGTTTGTTTGTTTGTTTTGTTTCTAAATTCACTGAAATTTTTGATTAGTTATATTTTGGAAGAAATCTTATTCTTCCAACTTCTTTTTAAAGAACAGACTAAATTCTCTTTCATTTTTTTCCATATATCTTACCAGTTTAACTTCTAGAATCTAGGTATAAAAAAGAGCTATAAGAAATCTATCAGATTCTGAAAGGTCAAGCAAAGGGGAGCTCACTGGGGAGCTTTCATCCAGGCTGCTGTGAGCTGACTTGGCATTCCCCTTACTGCAATACTTGATACTGTTATCACCAAGAAAAGAAGTTGGGGTATGAAATTTATTTACAGTGCTTTATTTGTTATACACATTACCAGCTCTTGCAGATGAAACCGAATCCAAACTCAAGTCTTGGCATGAAAAATAGTGTTGGAGCTCATTAAATCAGCTTGAATAATATATCAGGATAACATCCCTGTTGGAAAATCTGAATTTGGTGTCATCATCTTTCTCAAATAAAGTGTTAATGATTCCTCTTACAAACTTCTAGCATATGAAATGAATGTAGACAATCTGTTTTCTCAAGAACTGAAGAAAATAATTTCAAATGTGTAAAAAGGAATAAAACTTAGATGGCAACCTTAACATTTTTTTCCCCATTCCGTCAATTGCTCATGGACTTTTACATTTTTTAAAGAATCTTAAGGAAGTACTATAATATTTGTCTGAATACATATGGCAGTCTTCAGGGTAAAGTCTCATTAAATCTGATGCTGCTTAATAAAAATTTGCCTGAGTGAGAAATTGCTCGTTTGTCCCACAATACATTTCCATGATAACAACGAAAACTATGCTATATATGCGTGAGTAGACGTACATAGATTTATACATGAAAAATATAAAATGGTGCCTCTCTGTATATTACATACTTATGAACATACAGTATATACAGTTTATATATATATACAACCCTGTGGGTTGAGATTAGAAGAATTTAACAGAACAATGCAAGAGAATAAGAAGCAACAGTAGTAACAGTAATAGCAACAAAACAATATATAAAGCAAGTGAGGTAGACTGCACCGACCAAAAAGCTCTGCATCAATGGCACCTCACCAGGGACCTTGTGCCCACCCTAGCCAGCCCCCTGCCCTTATACGGCAGGCATGATGTCAGTGTGGTATGAAATATCCCACTGGCTACTTTGGTTGTCTAGACTGGTTGTGGACCCCTCCCATCTTCTGACAAAAAATAAACCTATTGTAGTTAAATCCAGGACAGGCACCTTCCACTAGATCGTAACACCTTCAGTTAGAGGGCATCCACAACTTCTCTGGGAAATGTGTTCCCATGTCTCACCACCCTCACCAGAAATAATTTTTTCTTTACATCTAAGCTAAAACTACTCCCTCTCTG
Organism: Chloroceryle aenea; assembly: GCA_013399075.1. Lineage (NCBI taxonomy): Eukaryota > Metazoa > Chordata > Aves > Coraciiformes > Cerylidae > Chloroceryle > Chloroceryle aenea. The sequence goes on from VWZY01010804.1 coordinate 78,208, forward strand.
TTTAAAACTGTTACCCTTCATCCTATCACTACACTTGCGGATAAAGAGTCCATCTTCATCTTTCTTGTAGGCCCCCTTTAAGTACTGTAAGGCTGCTATAAGGTGCCCACAGAGCCTTCTCTTCTACAGGTTAAACAACCCCAAGTCTCTCATCCTGTTCTTATAAGGGAGGTGCTCCACAAACTATAAATGTCAAATAATTTTGTAATCCAACTCACCTCCATGACATTTTAGAGTCTAGAGAAAGAAGTGAGTATAAAGTAAAGAAGAATTTATCAAAAACTCCTTTTTAGTGGAGTTTAGATGTTATAAAGTATATAGAAACAACATTGGTTACTATGAGTTTTTTGCTCCTGAATCAGAGCAAAATGCCTATGTTTACATAACTACATCACTGAATCTTACCCTATTTTTGAATGTATTTTATTTAGCTACCTAAAGTAGATTAAAGGATTGGGACAGATCATGTAGCTTAAAAAGAGAAAATAGGAAACAGTTATTTAGACAAGTATTTATTTATATATTCAAACTGCTCTATTTCATTAGTGAGTTGCCTGCATGCAACTGAAATTTGTCTATGAGCTCTAAGCCAGACGATCCATCAGAAATGGTACTGGGGGGTTGTAGCAGAGCCTGTAGCCTGCCTCCAACAGGTACCCAGCAAGTGTGAAGAAAGGGTGAGGTGCAGTGATAATAGCCCAGAAAATGCTCCCTCCTCCCACAAGTTGGAGACTAGGGATCTCTCAAGTCACAGGGGATACCCTGATGCTGCTTACTGCTTGCTGGCTCCCTCCCATGAACTCGTCTGCTCCCCTTCTGCACCTGTGTAAGCTCCCAGTGCCCAGATGCCCCCTGTCACACCCGCCGAGCATCTACCAGTCTCTCGGATTTTATTAATGTTTACAAATATCTTTGGAGTGGAGGTCAAGTAGAAAAGGCCAGTCTCTTTTCAGTGGTGAGCTGTGATAGGATGAGAGGTAATGGTCACACACTGGAGCACAGGAAGTTCCACCTCAAAATGGGGAAAAGTTTCACTGTGAGAGTGACAGAACCTGGAACAGGCTGCCCAGAGAGGTGGCGGAGGCTCATTCTCTGGAGACTTTCCAGACCCGCCTGGCTATGTTCCTATATGGCCTGCTCTCTGTCACCCTGCTCTGGCAGGGGGTTTGGACTCGATCTCCAGAGGTCCCTCCCAACCTCTACCATTCTATGGTTCTATGAAACTTCCTCACTCTACTCGTACACCATACTGACAGTTAGAAAAATGGTAAAATCCTTTAGCTGAATCCTGCTTTTCTTTCTGTAATTTATTTATTCTTCTCCTTGGTATGTTTAATGTATAAAAATGTGAAAACCACATTCGTCAGCAATTTAATACAAACCAACACACTATTAATAATCCTACTATCTGAGCTTCCAGTTGTGAGTCAGCTCTGTATTACAGAGGTTCACCCTTGAGACACTGGTTGAAAGGCCAGGAACACTGAAACTGCCTGTCCTGAACCCTCCTTCCGTGGTAGATACATAATAAATATCCCTTAATTATGACTTATTCAGGTTCAGTATCTGACCACTCCCGTCCTGTGTGAATATATATATAGCCATATATATGTGTGTATATATATACACACACAGAGTTTAAATCAACATACTTGCATTAAATATGCTGCTGTTGAAAACAACACTAAAAATCAAGCCTATTACACTAATAAACAGGAAAGGAAGAATATGAAGGGCTGTATGTTTTCATTTGCTGAGAAGCAGAAAACTTATTACATCTTGCCTATTCCATTCTATTTATCTGTCTATAGATAGAGATCAGATAAAGTTATAGATATCCTGTATTGTTTGGTTCCATTAATGATAAATGTTGTCATAGTTAGAGGGGCNTCTAATGAACGCAAACATTAATTCACTAAGCAGTATGGGCAACTCTGGCAGATCAGACAGAAATAACTAAAGGAATTTTATTAAGTAAAGCAATGTTTTTATGCAACCGGAAAAAGTTTCCTACATTGTAGGAATAATTAAATGTTTAAATTACAGTTTTGTTTTAGCCTTTTTTAACTTATCAATTTAAGAGTTTTCTGGGTAAATGGCTGATCTTTATGTATATGTCATCCTTTGAATATCTGGAGAGGAAGACGAGATTGCACTGTTCTCCAGAAAGTAGCTATGGAAAGCCAACATATATTGAGTACTTCTTATATCTTCTTACTTGAATCTGTTTCTTCTACCATTTTCTAAACCTCCTATTATATCATCTCTTCTATACAGATACAAAGCAAAATTGAAACTATTTGTTCATACTTCCATTATCTGATTTTTTTTTTTATGACAGTCACTCTACTGACAGTCAAGATGAAAGAAATGACAGCCTTTAATCCTCTCAGTTTTTGCCTGTTATCTACTCTCAGTTGTCATGTGGGGAACAAGTTCTAGAAAACTCCAAAAAAAACCATCATAGATTATTCAGCTAAACAGAGAATTTTACATAAGGTGGTGGCATACAAGGAACTTCTTGAGATTTTATTCAAGAAAACTCCCCCCAAACCAGTCACTAATTTATTCTGTATGATTTTTCATCCTTAATTGATGGTATTAAGGAAAGAACAGCACTTTCAGCTGATTGCTCCAAAGCAGAAAACAAAATGTCTTTTTTTGCTCACATTTTTGATCACCAGGAAGTACTTGTCACTACAATGCTTCCTATTTGGTCACAGAGCACAGAACAGCTTTTATTCTCATTTCTTGAAGTCTTGTGGTCAAGGTGAAACAAACCCCAAGAAGCTCAAAAAATAAAATATTTGGGAGATTTGTGGGTCTTAAAACCAGAAAACTTAAAAAAGCAAAACAAAACAGCAAAACAATACCAGAAAAAAAGCCACAGAACTTAAACATTCTTTGCAACTTCCAGCTGCAAGGTGCCATGACCCCTTCACAAACTCCCAAATTAGGGCTTAGACGAATGAGCGGAAAAGGGAAATATTGCTCAGACTGCAGATCAAACTTTTGGCAGTAAATAGGCAGAGTCAGGCTGCCTTAGCTCAACTGCACACCAGAGTCTAAAATCTCATCCTTATTCTGCAACTGTCTAGCTCCTAACCCATGCAATCAAGCCTGAAGAAAAGTCTCATCATTCAAGCACTTCCCTCTCTCCTAAGTACTCAATTCTTATTCTTCATGTAGCTGTGACACAGCTAAGACAGTAATCTTGGATGTATAGATTGTGTGTCTCTAAACCAAAGAATGGCTTTACATATTTGAAAATTCTTGACTGTAAATACATCTGGATAGACAACTAAAAGGAAACAAAACCACAGTATGTTCTGGCACTTACTTAGAGGTCAGTGAACCAGTGAACCTCAAATCAATTAATATTTGGAGAGCTGTAATGCTTAAAGCATCAGCACTTAAACATGCAGGAAAGCGTCTGCATTACAGGAAAGTTATTTTTCAGCCACCACTTGTCAAGTTTGATAAATGGCTATCCCTTTTGGGTTACGAAAATGCGTTACCACAGATTATAGCTAATATCACCAGACTAAAACTGGTAAAGGTTATGATCTACACTGAAGAAAAGGTTAACATCCATTTCTTTGTATGAACTAACACAGAAGTAGCAATCATTCCCATACTTTGCACATTATGGAGACAGCCATACTGATATTTCCTAACTATGTAAATAATTATCATTAAGTAAATTAATAATGGTTTTAGAACTCTCTATATGCTGTTGTAAGAGTTCATTATGACTTCACTGTCTCACACATCTAGTTTCATGATATGTGAAAAATGATGTAGCTGCATCTTATTAAATTAAATTAGACACCACATGCAGCTTAAGCAATCGCTGTAATTACTCTGTAATTTCTAAAATTCATATAATAGGAATACACAAATGACATAAACCTCATTTTTATGTAAACAGAGTAATTAATACAGAAATCTCAAACTCTCCTGACTGTCAAAAACAATATTCTTGCAAACTTTAGGAAGCGTTGGCACAGTGCCTTCAAAGACTTTAGAAGAAATTGGGTAATCAGCTCTCAGCATTATAAATATATGCATAAAGCAGGCAAATGAAATGTGATAGGTATTATATAACAAACATTCTAGGATATGAAGCTATGATTCACCATTTGTTTTTTTCTCTGGATAATAAAGACTAATTGTGACTGTGCCCATTTGAATTGGAAAAAAGCCATCAATCTCATTATTAGAATGTAAACTGTGGGAGGTGGCTCCTAGCACATCTATCCTTGCTGTATTTTGAAGGTCTGTTCTTCCTTCACCCTCCTACCATGCCCAGTTTAAACTGGACAAAGGTTGCAAGCAAAACTGCTAAATCTAGGAGTCAGAGCTACTAGTGAATTCTTCCATTTTCTCAGCAGCAACTCCACCACTCGTTTCACCAGTGTTACACCAACTTAAAACTGTCTAATGCAACAGGAAGTCAAACCCCTAGTGTTTATCAGGAGGCAAATGAGTCACGTAATAAGAAAATTTGGATACTAAGACCAAAGAAAATATGAAGACGATGAAGGATACAACATGATCAATATACAAACCTCTCCTGCATTTTATACTGTAAGTTGCATATCAAAGATTGTATATATTAATTTGCATAAACACTGTGTTTGCTATTCCAAGAGAAGCCCCCCTTGTAGTTATTTAGTCAACTACATTACTGAGCGTTAATGTGGAGATATGGGGATTATCCTGCATCTATGTTTTTTCTTAGTTGTTAGTTTTCAGTATGTCTTTTGCAGGAATCCAGCACATGGGAGTAAATGATTCTGTTTTATTCTAGCCATTAGAGCATTTTCAGAGAAAGGACAGTAGTTCAGATTAATTTTGTATTGATTTTCATCATTCTGTCCTAGAAAATACTGATATTGCTCATTTATACTGATCTTACTGTGACTACATTAGGGCCAGCAGCAAAGACTCAGGGAAAATTGCTTTTGAAGCTTCTTTAGTAGTAGCCTAAGGGACATTGAAAACAGGAATTATTTGTGCTTGTTCTACAAACAATTCTTGTTTTTCCATGTAAATTTTTCAAGAATTCATGTTTATCATAGAATGTTTTAGGCTGGAAAGGACCTCCAGAGGTCATCTGGTCCAACCTCCTTACACAGGTAGGGACAACTCTACCTAGGGCAAGTTGCTCAGAGCCCGATCAAGCCTGACCTTGAATGACTCCAGGGATGGGGCCACTACCACCTTTCTGGGTAGCCCATTCCAGTGATCTATCACCCTCATATTAAAGAATTTTTTTCTAACATCCAGCCTAAATCTATCCTTTCCTAGCTTAAAACCATTGCTCCTTGTCCTGTCATTACAAACCCTTTTGAATAGACCTTTCCCAACCTTCATGTAGGCCCCTTTCAGGTACTGGAAGGTCACTATAAGGTCCTCCCAGAGCCTTCTTTTCTCCAGGCTGAATAGCCTGTCTTCATACAAGAGATGCTCCATTCCCCTGCTCATTTTGGTGGCCCTCCTCTGAACACGCTTCAATATGTCTACATCCTTCTTGTGCTGGTGGCTCCAGAACTGGACACAGTACTCCGGGTGAGGTCTCACCAGGGCAGAGTAGAGGGGCAGAGTTATGGATAAATCTTCCTTGAGCAGAAGGCACAGAAACCTGAAAATAGTTATACAATGGTCTGATATTCTATATTTCTACGTTCCAATTAGTGACAGATAAGCTCTATAGATGAAATACACTATCTGAAACATTCCAGAGAAATCCCTCTAATGAGGAGAAGCTTTCTGAAACCTGTAAAATGTATTTTATATTTTTTTTTTTTTGCTATTAGGACTGCTCTTTTCAGGGAGAGAAGTCCTTTACAGTCAGCCCTGACTCACGATCTGGTAGAACCCATGTTCTTGAAATCTTATGATTATTTTTACTTGCTCTATTTTAGTTTAGAAGAGTCAAAGAGTCTCCTTCACAAACACATCTCTTATTCACAAGCACTGTGTGCTGCAGTACAAGGGCTATCAGCCAAATAGAAAACAATAGCATCTTTATCACAACTTTACAGATGTAAAATGTGTACCTCAGGCAAAGATTAAGCAAACAACTTGTCAAAACTCATACAGAATGTCTCTGGTAGACCTAAACCATGCCTAGCAAGTTACAAGCCAGCATCTTAAATAGAAAATGAAAAGACAATGTTCAAAATTCTCCTTGTTAGTGTTCCAGCTGTAATGCACAGTATCTCTAGTGTAAGAATATTGATCATCATTGACTTCTTACTTGATTTTCAAATGAAAGACATAAACCCAAAAACAATCATCATCTTATATCTGCAATCATTCAATCTATCCACTGTATTAAAATCTAGGTAAAATGCTGTCACAGTTTCAAAAAAACCCCTAGACTCTGTTACGCAATACATACAACATGTGTCACGGTTTAGGGTCAGGGTGGCCCCTTAGACCTGTAACAGATGCTCTTTGTTGACCCCCCTCCCTCCCCAAAGGGGAAGAGAAAGGGAAGGGAGAGAGACTTAATGATTAGAAAAGGAAACTAGAACAGCTTTAGTGAGAATAATAATAATATAGAATATGTACAAATATGTACAAAACCAGTATCAAACCCAACCCCCCTGATGGTAATTGCATCACCGTCACCACTGATGTTGTAGAGCAGACACTGGGGGTCCCAGACCGGGTGCTGCGGCAGACAGGATCTGTGTTCAGGATCTGGATTCTGGTAGCAGATTCGGGAACATGGGATCGAAAGCAGAACAGACAGAGTCTCCTTGGATGCTCCAAGGAAGCAGCCCAAGAGGGGAGAAGAGACAGGGAAAAAGCCCTACAGACCCTTTGGATCCCTCTGCTTTATACCAAATATGACGTCTATGGGCTGGAATACCTTGCCATTCAGTTTGGGGTCACCTGCCCTGTCCGCTCCTCCCTGCAAGTGCAGCCTTTCACTTTCCTGCACACCCAATGTGTTACACAAGATCCAGCAGTGGCCTTG
>VWZY01010804.1:88724-101137 GCA_013399075.1 Chloroceryle aenea
ATAGCAAATACATGAAAGCATCAGCACTGAAAAGACTCTTTTCTGTCTGCATGGTCTTGTTTCTACCTGACTAATAAACAATGTCTAAATCCTGAGGAAAAAAGATTGTCAACACTTGCAGGCTACTTGAGGGTTATACTAGAATATTTATCTGAGAACACATGATAAATCCCTCAGTTTGCTTTCTACAGTACCTTTTTTTTACTCTTTTCCAAAAAAAGACGATAAGACTATTTCACACTCCTTGTATTCTGTCTTACAACAAAACAGAATATCTTAATTCAAGCTTACTCTGCGTATCTAAACAACTTTAGAAACCTGCCTCAGAGAAGCAGGACAGAGTGGCAGAAATTCACATTAAAGACAGAAATTAGTATTTCAAGTTTTGTTATTATTGGCAAAGGTTTTGCACAGTTATTTATTAGCCTTTCTTTAAATAAAGAAAAATGTTCTGGTAACTGTTTCATATAAACTGGTCAATGTTGAGCTATGTAGAAGCATGGCTCACTTGCTATGAAAATCTATAGCCAGTGAAATTCACCTTGCATACCATAACAAGACAAAGTATGTAAACAGCACGCAGTACCACAGTTGGATTTTAAATGAACGGCAATCCATTAAAGTGCTTTTTTTCCCAAAACACTACAAACTTCAGACAACCTGAGGGCAAACAAGGTTGCTTGTCAATTTATTGCCAAGTTTATACCTATAAAGGCCCTGTGAGGCTCTTAGACTCAAACGAATGTCCATTTCCTTTACGCTGCAGCTGGGCTTTTGAGATCTATGTCCTCCAGATGCATTAACATTGTCTGAGACTCATTAATATGGCAAGACAGAAATCGTAAGTGATGGGCTATGAGATGTTACTCCCATTTTGGGATTCCAAGAGGTAGTTTCACTAAAGGTCTCTGTGCCATTAATCCTGTGGTACTCTTAATAGAAGAGAATATAGTACAGACAAACTAATGTTGAACAGTGAGGGCAATTCCAGAGTAGTAAAGAAGAAGAATCTAACTAAGACAAGAACAAGTTTGGTGCTAACATTTACAGAGAGCTTTCCAGCTATTCGCATTCAATCAGAATTATTATTCTCTTGTGCCTGTATCCTACCATTACATTTCAAATGTTTCTTCTTTAAATATTTTTGAAACAAAATATGGTTCACTTTCTTTTTCCTCCTCTAAAATACAGCCAATTTTGAATCTCATTTATCAGTTATTATTCTGTTTCATTAGGCCTCTTACTGCCCTCAAATCATCTGGCGAGAACAAGATTAATTTGTGGAACAGAGACAATTAGTCAACTGAACAGGTACTGTTTCAAGAAACCAAACACACTCCACAGGACTCTAGGTTTCCTTTTCCTTTCTAACAAGTTGAGGAAAGGAGAAGCAGAAGGAACTTAAGACTCCTGAAGGAATTTATACAGAGGTAGACAACATATTAAAATTGCAGCAAAACATTTCCTGACTGCATAATCCAAATTAGCTGAATGCCTCTCACCAACTTCAAATGATTTTAAATATGGCCTCTAAATATCCTCTTACTTTAAGCAAAATCAGGAATCCTATCAAGGTTTATATATCTACTCACTTGTGTCTTCAGAAGTCTTGCAGCTTTAGGTTTTGGAAGAGGGTACTCACTTGAGGATTCTAAGAGCTAAATATTACTCATTAGGGAATTTACAGCAAGGAGGTTATTAATATTGTTTAAGGACAGAACATATGTATTGAAAGAAAAAGGCAAATGTAGCAAAAGGAGCTTTTTCCTTTGTGGTGTAAACCATCATAAACACATAAATATAATTCTCAGCAACATCATTTAGGCTTTTTCACAGAAAAATATAGATTGGAAGAGAAGCCATCTGTCCAACCTCCTGCTAAAGAACAGCTAACTTCAAAGATTAATAAAGTTGCTCAGGCCCTTGAATGTTCTACTGATTTTCTTGATAAACATGCCTGTAGTGCAGCATGCATTATAAAATCTCTTTTTCCCCTCATAATTATTTAATATTGCAGTACATGGTCTTGGTGCATTCTTTGTGTAAACTACCAAAAGCTGGTTTTGTAAAAAGAAAATCTGAAGGCCATAGTAACAATAAAATTAACGATGGTGTAGGTGAGAAAGAATCACAAGTGAAAATAATGTTCTTGAATGAAAATTGAAAAAGGAGGAAATAAACACAAAATATATGAAAAAAAGCCCCAAAAGTTTTTCATTTGCTTGGCTTTCCATTTATTTTGTTCCCCTTCTCTTTTCCTGTGTAATGATTTTTATTCAATAAATAAATCAATAAAAATCTATGGATACTTCTGTAACACTTTCAATATTACTAACAGGATATCTTCCATTGTCTAAGGAAAGTCAGAACACAAATAGTGTTAATCACTTGAGTTGAGTCTAATTCCTTGTTTAGTCTTCTTACATCCACTTTCTCCTAAGACATTACAGGCAGTATGTGAACTAGGGATACACTGATTCATTATTTACTCATAATTTTCCTCTTGACAACAACTCTCAGTTACTGAGATTGTGACCAATGCCTTTGTATCATACAGATGATGCAGAAGGGGTGCCACATATCAGAAACAACTTTTCACATCATAACCGATCGTTATCAAAGTTTATTCTCGTAGTAACAGAGGTTAAAATTTGTCAAGTTCAAATTTGGCAAGACAGTTTACAAGCCTAAGACTCACGCTTGTGTTGATTCAAGGTTCTTAGGTGGTTTGTTCTCCATTCATCCTGTGTCTGGAAGTTGCACTTCCCTCAGCCCAGAGTTCTGTCCCTGTGCAAGAACTACGCAAGAAAAGTGCTACTTGGAGAAAATAATGTTATCTGCTGAAAAGATGTTTTTATATCATAGAATAGTTCAGGTTGAAAGTGACCTTTAAAGGTCATCTTATGCAATGAACAGGGACATCTTTAACTAGATCAGGCTGCTTAGAGCCCCATTCAACCTAACCTAGAATATTTCCAGGAATACGGCATCCACCACAAATCTGGGCAATCTGTTCCAGTCTTTCACCATCCTCACTGTAAGAAGTTTCTTCCTTTTATCTAGTCTAAATCTCCCCTCTTTTAGTTTCAAGCCATTACCCCTTGTGCCATTGCTGCATGCCCTTGTAAAAAATTCCTCTCCATCTTTCTTGTAGGACCCCTTTAAGTAATGACAGGCTGCAATAAGGTCTCCCTGAAGCCTTCCCTTCTCTAAGCTGAACAAGCCTAATTGTCTCAGCCTTTCTTCATAGGAGAGGTGCTCCATCCCTCTGACGAGTTTTGTAGCCCTGTTTTTGACCTGTTCCAAAAGGTTCATGTTGTTGCTGTACCAAATGTGCCCTATCAGAGACATCTACCAATGACTGAAAAAAACTAATCACATAGTTGTTTAAATGACTGTCACACACTCCACATTTATAGAGACTGCTCAAAAACACAGTCAAATTGCCACAGGATAACATTGTTGTATTAAAGAAATGAACTTTTATATTCTTGCTTAATATCTACTCTTGATTAACACTGCTGTAGCAACCATGCAATCCAAAAACAGCAAAACAAATCTCCTGTGTCAAGGTAACGACCAAACCCTGTTTGATATGTAATATGCTACAGATAAATGAGCTTCACTTCATTGTGAAAAAAAATAAAATACCTGTAGCAGGCAGAAGCTAGCATGTATAAAATACAAAGTTCTTAATTTTGAAGTGATATATGTGGGAAATTTTATCCAGAAAACTAAACACAACACTGACACATTTATGTTGATAACCACCTATCTCTTCCTTTAAAATTAAAAAATCTATTTCTTCTACAAACTGATATGCTATTTTGCTAGAGCTTATTTATGAAGCATTCCTGTATTACTGAATCTCATCAGATTGGTAAAGAAATTAAAAATTCCTCTAAATAAGGATAACTTATTTTGTATGTTTATATTACCTATATGAGAATGTTCTTTCTTTGGAGTTTCTAGGTATCACACAACCACTTTCTCTTAATTTTCTGCTCTTTTCTGTTCTCATATGTGTTCAGCTGCAGATGCAACCAACCACTTGCAGGGTAAACTGTCCTTTCCATGTTGAATGTGCTCACACAAAAGTTGGACAGGCAGCATGATCTGTAATTGTCCTGAGCAGGAGGGAGAAGAGGAGGCAACTGGCAATGATAAAAGGGGAAAGGAAATGTGGGAATACATAACTCATGTTGGGAAGCATGAAGACCTGGCAGTCAGTTACTAGATGCAGCAAGGAGAAGGGAGTGGTTAAGTTCAGGGTTAGCATCAATATGTTATTTATTTAATTTTCTGTCTAGGATGTCAGAAACTTAGAAACACAAGCTACTTTTAAAACAGTGTTTGAGGCTGCTTTAAAAATATATATGTACTCGTGATACATTATAGATCTATATAATAAAAAAAAAAAAAAGAAGGATAATAAAAACATCTATCTTATGAGAACATGCTCAGAAATCAGAAACATTCCTTGGAGTCTCTTCTGTCCTTCATAATATTGTTCCCTAATGAAGAAAACCAAATATCTATTTTTACATGAGACCTGAGAGCACAGGTTTGTGTGCTGTTTGTCTCTGAGGCTGTTTGTATAAAATGCTATCTGACAACAGATATTTGACAAAGAAACCACACAAAAGGAGAGATGATGTTTAATGCAGACATTTTTTTAGGGTTAAATCTGGCTACTTCATCTCAGTAAACATATCTCAGTAAACAATCAGGGAGAAACTTTATTGTGCCTGAATCAATAAATACTAAGGCAGTGCTTTTCTTCCTCCTGTACAATTACCTGGGCTGAAGTAACTCTCCTTCAGAACTTATTTTCCCTTCCCTTTCATTTCTGGTTTATACTATTTTTTTCTATCTTCTTTTTTCATTGTTTACATTGAATTAAGAAATTTCTCATATATTTATCAGCAGTGTTTGATCTAAATTACAAGAACCAACATATAGTCCTTGGCCATTCAGAAAGTCTCATTAGCTTGTTGATTATCCTCAACATTTTTGAGAGGAAGTTTCATTACCACACAAATAGAAATAGCTTATTTATTAGACAGAGTAATGTTTAACATTCTATGAATTATGTCATACGACAACTAAATCCATCAAAAGGTACACAGGAAATGAAATTTATACTGTACAGACTGGTTATTATTGCCACAAACCATGGGGGTGGGGGGAAGGTAATGTTTACTGTCTTCTCTAAGTTGCCACTGTTTTTAGTATAATCAAGCTTAAAAGCTCAATTTCAGGTGACAAGACAAAAAGACAGCACAAAACTATTCATGCGGAATCACTTGTTTACATGTGTTTCTTTCTCGAGCAGAATTAATTTCACATTCTGTTAACTGTAAAACACAAGGCATCCACTACTGATGTTTCTAGAAGACTGTGATTCATTGTGGGCCTTGAGGAATAAGGTCAGGTCTAAGCTAGAAAAACAGATAAATGAATTGTCAATCCACTGAGAATGTACCAAAGCAGATGAAATATCAGCTGGCAAGTTAACACAGTCAACTCCTAGACTGGTATGATATTTACACAGACTACTTTATGCAGACTTTAATTGATCTTTTAATTTATGTGCTCTGAAATGCTGTATTAACTTCTATATTTTCTGCTAGCATTTAGGGACCATAGTCTTTTAATTTATGTGCTTAGATTATAGATCCTTCTCTTCCCTTTCTACTTCTAAAGCATAGAAAATTCCAACTCGGTAGCAGAACAGAAAGGAAATAAAAGGGAAACATTTCCTTCTGTGTCATAGCATTTTAAGTTCTCACCTGCAGTCTCACTTTCATTTTAACAACTCAGTGATTTTCCTGGGCTGCAGCTATCTACACACTGTCTGTGTTCCTAAGAAAAATTGCTCATTTTATCACACTGGGAACCTGGGTCCATGTTTGTTGCCTGTTTCTAGCAGCCTTCCTGTGCCTTCTGTGCTATGTGCTCACTGCTTGGCTTGGCTCAGCTCTTACTCCAGTGCTCTCCCCACAGCTGCCGCGCATAGCCCCAGAAGACTGCAGACTTCCCTCCTTCGACTGTGCTCCCTGGACTACCTCCATCTCCCTGGACTACCTATCCCTCAGGAACATTTATCTAACCTTGTAATTTTCTTTCTGTATGAATGTCACATAGGAATGTACAGTACCATTTAATAGCATATGTTCATTCTGGTCACAGAAGACAGGAATGAAAACTTCCTTAAAGGTTTAAAGCAATAGAGGCTTACAGCTTCAACACGAACAAGGTAAAAAATAAATACAAGTTTCCTTCTGGTAGGCAAATGTGAATATATGTGACAATTTCCAGTTGACACAGAGATGCAGCTTTTTGGGCATAAAAGCTTTTTAGGCCTTGGATTACTTTAAACAATCAATGCTGATATCTCATATGGAGTAAAATGGACAGCTAGCCAAGCAGTTTAGTCAGTCATTCAGTTCTGCACTTATTTGATTACCAGAAGGATGCAGAGTGATCTCCCAGACACACAACATTAACCTTCAATCAATAACCACTTTAATGGTAGATGGAGTCCTCCTTTCTTCAGGCCTCTTCCAGATGCATTACTGTGGAATGGCTATTTGGATAATGACTAATATGCTCAATACATCAAAGATTAATTCCTGTTTACACTGGAAGATGCTGCATTACATATTTCCATATGACAGTCTCTATCCTGTAGTCATGGACCTTGACAATGATATGGTTTTGATCACATTCAGAATAGTCTCCATGAGGAACAGGGATTTTATACTTGTGGTAATCAGTAAGGCAGCAAATGTTTAATATGCTTTAATTTAAAAGAACCTAAGTGTTCTCTGAACTCTGAGTTGCTAGAGACAGTGTCAGAGGCTGAGTAGATGGATAAAAGAAATACAGATGCTAATTCTTTTCCCTTGCATTTTTTCTTGTTTCTAGTGCACCTAGTACTCTAGTAAGATAAAGAAGGCAATATATAATGGGCTGTTGTTTGGGTAGACATATATAATGTTGTTCTTAGCTCATCTTTGTTGAAATAGAGTGGGAAGGCGTAAGTCAGGCAGCAACTAATTGAATTATTCAGTAAATAAATGTTCAGTTCTTAGAAATACACCAGATTAAGAAATACCAGTTGAGAGGTGTGCATTTTAATGACATTATAATACAAATAAGGTATGATTAAGTTATGATACCAAATTTAGGATATCACAGGTACTAGTGAAACTCCCACTAAGAGTTTGTAGGATTTGGATCCGCTTAACATTCTCTCTAAAACCTCATTTACCCTCATCATTAGAAAAAACAAACCAAGACAAACAATTCATCAGGGTTAGCAATAGGTTTTCTTGTTTGACTAAAATGCTCTTAAGCAATCTTACTTACCAGACATGTAACTAGAAGACTGTAAGTTATTAGACAAGGTACTTAGTAGACCACAGTATTTCTTCTGTTGACAAATCATGATATTAAAAAAAAAAAAAGAGTGATTTTCAAACAAGTTAAGAAAATCCTCACTAAAACATATATAAGACATATGTATAATAGTACATTTTAGGCTCATGTACTAATTATCTGTCTAAGGCATTAATGGATATTATGTTAACTGCCAAACTGGCCCAATGGGATGCTTAGTCCTTCTGTCAGTGACCTTACTCCTTTCAGCCTAGCACTGTCACACAGATGAAAAAAGATGGTTTGTTTTGAACGACCCTGCTTTCCTCCCTCACTAAAACCACAGGACACAACCAAGAGCGTTATGATCCAGGTGCTCCACTCATTGAAACAAACAGAATGGAGCAGCTAGTTGTAAATAACACCAGGCTGATGGGAATATGCCTACACTGCATGATGAGATGAACTCTGGATCTGCCCACAAGGCTAGATTTGCAGACCACACAAAGAAATGATTTCTACTCAGTGCTTGAGATCACACAATCTGTCTTGAAGTTATATGTGATACAGTCATGGTTATTCCAGGAACAGGACGTTCAGAGACAATAAGCAGGCAGTCACCTGAGGGTGATTCCTTCTAGTGAGAGAGGATGAACACACCCAAGGCACAAATCACTGAAACTCTTAAGTGTCCATACTGACAGAGCTGCATGAAGAGATTAGCTGGTGATGACAGACAAATTTTATATCAATGCTTTGCTAAGCCATTAGGAATTTTCTTTACAGTACAGTTTCCAAGAGGTAGATCATGTTTCCATCAGTATCACCACTCAAAGCTCAGGATGCGTATGTTCAACTCCAGCAAAGTTATAGATAGGATGTCACAAATTTCACTGTTTATTATAGTTTAAGAACCGTTCTTCCTTGCTGAAGTGAAGGGTAATTTACTTTTGACATAATTGGTGCCAAGATTTGTTCCTGAACGATTTGCATATAGCATAGTCTTATAGGTGCAGTATAAAGTGAGTTCTTTCTACCTTCTAGCCTAATTTAGAAATCCAAACTAAAATTAAACCTACCTTTTAATTTCTGCTAATTGAATAACAAATACACACCATCAAAAATTTGGAACTTGGATGAAATTTTTTCATCATGAACTCTTTTATCTGAGCTTGGTATTAAAAAAAAAAAAAAGGACATGGGGAGCATGGAGGAGGGAAAAAGAAAAATATCTCTTCCCTCTGTTTTCAAATACCATTGTACAATAAGAGGAAGTCATGGTCATCATTCATTTATAGGAAAATTCAGGAAATAGGCTGAAGAGAAGTGGGCAGAAAACTACAAATAATGGCAAGATCACTCTTAGAAGCTGATGGAAGAAGGCTGTTCTCAGTCTGGCTTATTTAGGATCAGAAACAGCATTCATACTTAACTTTAAAAAATATCTTCTTTGGGCTAAGAGAATGGACTATGTGCCAGATTTGTCTATTTTTTTATGATATGTCACATACAGAAAACAGATGAAATGTTGCTGTTCACACATGAAGGAAGATATGAACATGACTGAATAATGACCATGATCTGGCTCAAATTTAATGACAAAATATTATACTTTTCTACGGTAAAGTATTCCTCACCAAGTCTTCCTATTTTTTCCTACCCTTTGAGTGGGATATTGTAATACATTTACATGTCACTGTTACTGTGCACATTATAACTGTTGTCATGTATTACTCAAACTTTCAGTGCTGAAGGAAATATTCATTTATGATATTACATAATTGAGTTATTGCAGTTAAAAAAACAGTATATTAATTAAGAAAATTATTTATATTAATGCTTATTAAGTCCAAGCAACACAAATTTGTACTCTTCCATGTTAGTTATCTTAGAAAGATCTTAGCTTGCTTAAAGCTCAATTGAAATTGCATAAGATAGTAATAAAGTGATTACTTTTTGTTAATATTTATCAGATAATAAATACCCAGGCTGTTATTTCAACATTCTATATCACAGAATCACAGAATGGTAGGGGTTGGAAGTGACCTCTGGAGATCATCGAGTCCAACCCGCCTGTCAAAGCAGGTTCACCTAAAGTATGTTGCACAGGATCATGTCCAGGTGGATTTTGAAAACCTGCAGAGGAGACACCAGAGAAGAAGAACCTCTGTGGGCAGTCTATAATAGCCCTGCATGGGGTTAGTTCTCCCCAGGTGCAGGACCCTACACTTGTCCTTATTGAACTTCATTAGGTTCCTCTCCACCCAACTCTACATCCCTGTCCAGGTCTTGCACAGCCCTCTGGTGTGGCAGCCACTCCTTCCTGTTTTGCATCATCAGCAAACTTGATGATCATAAAGTCCATCCATTCATCCACATCATTGATGAATACATTGAACAAGACTGGACCCAGCACTGACCCCTGGGGAACACCACTAGCTTCAGGCCTCCAAATAGACTCCTCACTAGCGATCACAGCCCTCTCCGCAATGTCATTCAGCCAGTTCTCAATCCACCTCACTGTCCACACATCTAAGCCACACTTCCTGAGCTTACCTATGAGGATGTTAAGGGAGACAGTGTTGAAAGCCTTGCTGAAGTCAATGCAGACAACATGCATTGTTCTCCCCTCATCTACACAGCTGGTTACACCATCACAGAAGGCTCTTAGATTCGTCAAGTATGACTTCCCCTTGGTGAATCTATGTTGGCTACTTCTGTTAACTTTCTTTTCCTTTGCATGCTTAGAGATGATCTCCAGGATAAGCTGTTCTATTACCTTTCCAGGGATGGATGTGTGACTGACTTTCAGCTGTCTGTAGAAGGCCCCATCACCTTCCTCTTCCAGGTCTGGTGGCCTGTACTAAACACTCGCAATATCATCACCCATTTTATCCTGCCCCTTAATTCTTACAAGATGTTTTTCATCCCCCCCAGGCACAGCTTGATACTTTCCCGTTGCTCTTGCACATAAAGAACAACTCCATGTCCTCACCTTGCTGGCCTGCCTTTCCTAAAAAGTACATAGCCATCCATGACAGAATTCCAGTTATGTGAGCCACCCCACCATGTCTCTGTAATTACAATGAGATCATGGCCCTGTGACTGCACCCAGACCTCTAGTTCTTCCAGCTTATTGCCTATGCTGCATGCATTGGTGTACAGGCATTTCAGAGAGGTAATTGAGCAAGAATATTTCCCTAGAGAGGTACAAGAGGAACCACCATAGTCATACCCGGCCTTGAGGTGGTTGGTATTCTAGCTCTCATCTTGAAAAACAGCTAAGGAGCATTTGTCACTGCTCTGTTTGGCCTGGCATATTCCCAAGTTGGATCGGATGGCATGAGTATAAGCAATGCCATCTTGGGCCCTGTCCCCCCAACTCTTTCAGTTTAAAGACCACCTCACCAAGTTGGCCAGCCTGCTGCAAAGTATTCCCTTGCCTCTTCAAGGCAGGTGGATTCCATCTTTCCCTAGCAGGTTATAATCATCAAAGAAGGTCTGACTGTCAGAAAACCCAAAACCCGTGTGACAGCCTCAGTCACACAGCCAGGCGTTGATATACATTATTCATCTATTTTTGGTTGCCTCTTTTCCTCTAACTGGTGAAATGGAGGACAAGATAACTTTGGTGCCAACTTTTTTCACTTGCACCCGTAGGGTTTTATAGTCTTCCTTGATTCAGCCCAGGTTCACAACTCCAGTAGACACAACTCCAATAGGTCAAATTCTGGCAGCCTCAGCAAGCAATGGTTTATATGATAATTCACATGGCTTAATTGTTCAATGTCTTTGTTATGAATTATGCTAAGTGAAAGAGAGTCAAAGGAAATGAGTGAGCTAGTTCAGATAAGGCAAGTTCAGATAAGGAGTACAAGAAAGGGCATACCAAGAGAGTAAAAAAACCGGAACTTTGGCAGCAAATCAATTCTATATTTTGCCATAGGAAATAAGGAACTATGAATATTAGACTTTACAATGTGGAAACAGGAAAAAAAAAGATGCATATTTCTACCTCCTGACATGTTTCAGACACTGACGACTCTTCCTGTCTTTGCAGATGTTTCAACTTATTTATTGGCATGTATCATACTTCTCTCTAGTTCTTTATTTATGCCTAATCTCTAATGAAAGTCTTACTTGCATAATGACAGCAAAAGTGAATTCTTTATGTAAAGCAGTGGAGTAACATGGTTAGCCTGGACTGAATAATAAGCCTGCAGCCTGGAAGTATTTCATGGCTAGTAATAGAGAAGCACTCCAAATCTTTGATTTACTAAACTGTACATACAAGATACTTTGTTAGGGAGCAATTGCTATATTTTCCATTCAACATCTTTCCCTTAATTGCACAACTGTGTGCTTTACAAGGCTTACATAGGAATAAAACTGCATTTCTTAACAAATTTGTGGGCAAAAGGCCAAAATTTGTGAAAGTGTGACTGAAAATTGAGTATTAATTGAAAAATCTTTCCCTATCATCAGTACTTCTGAGGAAATATCTGACTCATTGAAAAAAAGCTATTCTGAGATAACTGTCTATTCCACACAGATAAAAAATATCTCTGATTTTAAATATATTTTCAAGCAAATGTTGTTGCAAAAAGAAGATGGTAAACTGCAATTTATTTTTTTTTTCTTCACCAGCATTCATCATTGGAACTTTTAATGCTCACAGAATTGATCCTTTCTGTGATTCATTTACCTTAATCAGGGAAAGTTCACTGCTGATATCAGGGCATTACAGTCCGGTAAGAGCATGCTATCAAAGAGCTAGCAACACTGGTTGTAAAGGAATCAAACTGCAGTGCAGCATTATTACCCTATCCTCAGCTTGCAGGCAGTACCCTAATGAAATGAAGAGAGCTGACAGAGACAGATGAGAACTCAATGTGACAACTGCTTTTAGAGGCAGGCTAAGCCAAGACAATTTGATGTATTATGATCAATAACACCTTCTCGGCTTTCGTATTCCATTATGTACAATTCTGTGTGGCTGTACTAGCGCACACACCCCCCCCCCGCCCTCC
>VWZY01010804.1:101157-112902 GCA_013399075.1 Chloroceryle aenea
TGTTTCATACTAACAGTAGTGAACAATTTTTACTGGATACTTTTTCGGAAGAAAACTGCCAGTGCCACTCTGCTGCATCTTTTGTGCATGCTTTGTAAATTTTAACAGTAAAGGAAGGCATTTAAGGCTCTCATTTGCAACAATTGTTCACTAAATGCCATTAGCACAGTGAAAAAGAGAGTGGAATCTCCTGGATAATTCTGTGACAGAATCAGTACAGTAAAAGGTTTCAAAAAAAGGAAAATAAAAAAAAAGGTTTGTATAGTGTTTTCAGACTATCCAGAGCCACCAGATCAAACTATAGCTCAGGTAAACTGAATTAATTATCATCTAGCAAAGTAAGTAGAAAATGTCATGCAATGTCACATTGCAAAATGCAAACTCCTACTTATTTGGCAACCATCCAAACAGAATCCATTTCTTTTCAACGTCACAGTTTTAGCACAGCACTTTTTCATCAAAAGTCATCTTAAACATAGTGCTACTTATTTTATTTTGAGCATATCAGCAGCTTTTGTAAAGTCAAAAAAAGTCAGTAAAATGATATCATTCTGGTGAGTCTAGGGGAACACATCTAATTCGTTGATTAAGTCAACAGTTTTCCACATTGCAGTATGTAATTTTAAATTTCATATTCAGGAAAATATAAAAATAAAAGGGCATTTTAAATGAACATATTCTTATTTAAAGAAATGGTCAAATGTCTAGATTTTCTAAAAAATCTTCCTCTATGTCCATTAGAACAACATCATATTGACAGTTAAAAGCATTTGACAAACCTTTTATTATTGTACCATCTACAAATTTGACCAAAAATACTCATGTCATAGAAAGAGATCAATGTATAACTGCTATACTTAATTTCTCCTTTATCTTTCTTTTGATGAGTTGGGAATTCTTCATGTAATCAACCGCAGTTGATTATGCACACTGGTAAATAAAATAGGTTTCTAATCTGCTGTAAGTGCATTCTGTTTCACACATTTTTCTCTCAGTAAGTTAATGATAGAATTGCTGTCTCCTTTTCTTGCTATGTAGTCTCATTAGTGGATCATGTAGATAAAGAAAACCCTACTGAGATTCCTCAATTTTATAAGCTATTTTAGGCTTAGATCTGTAATGGAAAGTTGTTATGGAGATCAATAATTAACCTGCTTATGTTTGACTTAAGTTTATCAACTAATAAAGGTATAGCAAAGCAAAGCAATCTTTAACAGTTTTAGTTCTGAAGGTGAAGAAGCAAAAATTCATACATCCAAAAATGAAATAAACAGATGAGAGATATTTTTTCCTGACTTTGTAAGTCTTTATGGACAAAATAAATCATTACTTCTTAATCAGTGTTGCGAGACCCTGGCCCAGGTTGCCCAGTAAGGTGGTAGATGCCCCATCCCTGGAACTATTCCAGGTGAGGTTAGTTGGGGCTCTGTTCAGCCTGCTCTGGTTGCACATGTCCCTGCTCCCTGCAGGGAGGTTGGACTAGATGACCTTGAAAGGTCCCTTCCAACCCAAACCGTCCTGTGATTCTGTGAACCTTAGAACTGCATTTTAAATGGCAACCAGCAATCAATGAAAATTCTCAGGCTCAGTTTATGCCAGGCTAGAAACTTGCATTGTAATGCAGATTGTAAAATCTTTAAAAAAGAGGCATTATCATAGTTCTAGTCTGAAAATAACATCCACACCAGCTGACCTATAGATCTGAATCAATTATAATCTCTCTATCCAAGTTTCTTTGCTGATCTTCATTAACAATTATTTAACCTTAGAAATAAAGAAACTTGATGGCTCTTCTCAATTCCCCAGTGGGAAAAGCAGACATACTTTATTTTAATTATTAAGGGATAATTAATATGAATATAAGTGCAATGCAGATAAAAGTAACAGTGGCCTGTCTAAGGAACCTTTGTCTGTTAGATTTCCTGGTTGCAGCATATGTAGACTGCTGATGTTTTCATTCTTTAATGGACAGGAAAACATCAACCAATTTTTCTTGGTTGCATTTATCCTGAAATATCTAGAGATGTTTATGTTGAATACTGAAATAAAAATAATAGCACTGGCACTGTGTACTCTCTCTGCAGTAGTTTAACCTATGAGAAGATTGGTATGTTCTTGATGATAGATGTCAAAATGTATTTATAAAGGAGGAATAATCAACTTGAAATCTTTTCTTATGGTCCAGAAGAAAAAAATAAAATAAATCTTTATTCTGAGCATACACATGTATATTTACATGAGCTACCTGGAAAAAAAAAAAAAAAGGTGTTTTGATAACTGCAGATGTCAGAAAGTCAGTGATATGTTAACTTTAAGAGGAGGCCATTTTACAAAGAAATTAAGACCGATTCATAAACTAGGTACATTTAAGACATATACATGAATATATCATATGGTATATTCCATATATATAAATGAAGAATACATGCCATACCAGTAGAGAAAAAGAGTAAGTGCTCTAAAACTGTCTGAGAAGGATTTCAGGGTGAATAACCAGATGATTGCTGCTTCGAGTATAATGAAGCAATTGGAAAACCAACTTTATCTCAGGTGTTCATGGGTAAAGGGAAGATTTGCTAAAATGCCAGGGGAAATATGACCTGTATAAAGATATTTGCAAGATCACTTATATAGGAGTATTTTCTGCAGATGCACCTTATAAGGTACTGAAACACTAAAAATAGACCAAGAAAGGCCCATGAGGATCATCTGATAGGAAACCTGCTACATTGTGAAATACTGAGGAAACTCATAATTCCTCTGATGAGAAAGAGAGATTTTGATCTCACACATACATGGTTTGAGACAAATGCTATGAAAAAAACCCCACAATCCTTTAAATCAGTTAAGTTCATAAGGGTAAATAAGTATAAGCTGAAGTTGGGAAAACTCGAGATAAAAATGATGTCATTCTTATTTTGACATAGATAATTCCAACCCCTTTTGACTTCAGCATCAGTGAGCTTTGATCTCCATTTGACTGATTTCTACCAAAATCTCTGAAAAGTGGGTTTTTTTTTTCTATTCATTATCTGTTACTCAGTTGAAAAAGATTATAATTACTTACAATAGTTATGCATTCAATATTATACTGTATTGTTTCTGTCACAGAATGTTATTTAGATTTTCATAGTTAATATTCTTCTCATCTAGCATAATTTGGATGAGTTAAACATCATTAGATTGTAATTTCTGTGAGCACACACTTCTCTCTTATTTTTTCTTTAATTGACTGATATCACATTTATCACCTAGGCTGTAAAGATCAGCTCATCCCGCAGAAAATGCCAGGCCCTTCAAGAAATAGCCACAAATGTCAGACTTGAAAATTTGGATCTCAGTGTGAACTTTTCTGCAGCTCAGAACTGTTTGGAAGATTATGCTGTTTAATTCATCATTAACAAAAATATCACTCTCGAGCTAGCAAATTATCAGTAAAGATGACAGAAGACAGCTGTGCCGTGGGACATAAGGTGTTCTGGAAAAGGCAAAATGCTATTTACATACAATAGAAACTTTAGAAAGGGTCTGGTCTCATAACAAGGATAAACACAGTTTAGTACAATTATTTCTTTTCTCATCAAAGCAGTCAGCCCATGATTAAAACTCATAACATTCTGATAGAGAGATAGATGGGGGTCCTTCTGCAGAGGGCTGGTGAAGAGCACATCAGCCAACATCCTACCACAGTCATCTTAGTTTCTCATTGAATACAAACAGCTATCTGGAGAATTTACAGCTCTTAACTCCCAACAGGATAGAAAGCTGAGTGAGTAAATGGCAAAGATATAACTGCCTACTTCTCCCACGAGTCACTGTGAAATCTGACCCTAATGGATCATTTATGAAATGGTTGATATTAAATAGTCTCCAGCGGTGTCTGTCAAGCATATAATATCTACCTAAACTAAATGCTGATTTCTAACCAGAAAAGATTTGAAATTTTAAATGTCTTATCATTTTGTGAAACTCCATGTTGGCAACAATTACAGGTAGACAGTTACTCCCATCTGAACACACACTTATGTAGAGTATTCTATAGTGTCTTTAAATGTAACTACTTTTTGTTATAAAAAGTGATGGTCGTGTTTGATTTTCTTCTCTGATGATCAGGATTGGCTTCTGATGAGATCTGCTGAATGAATAGATGTCTCACTACACCGTAACGATGGTAGGATGAGCTTTACTATTAGGTTCATAGTATGAACAACATTAACATGAACAGTTTTCTGTGCAACATTTTAACAGCAAAATTTTAAAGATCAGTCATATTCCTAGAAAGTTTTGTAAGGTCCTGTAATTATTTTTTGTGCAATCCATAAAAGGGCAAAGAAAGACTGCAGTGTCTTGAGTTATCAATAAAGGACTCTACATGAATATTCCTTCTTAAGCAATTCTCCCTGCAAAACAAACAAACAAAAACCTTTCTGGAGAAATGGGGAAAGTAAATGAGTCCTTCATTTGAAAGTAGAAACAGTTGCCTATGGGATGGTAGCGCATGTACTGGTGTTAAAGAGTTCTGCCCCATAAACTAATTTTCGTCATAACTTTGAACAAGATTATCTATGTGCTTATTATAACTCTTTCAAAGATCTGGAGATAAAAATAATGGAGCAATGTTTGGGAAGCAAGTCCTTGACCTATCTCCCCCTGTATCATTGTGATATTTCCTTATGCTACTCCATCACTGTATGACTCCAGAAGTGATAGTAAATTTCAGAAACAAATACAGTTTGAAGGCAAAGAAGAATGTCAGAACAATGCTGGTTTTACTTATCTTAACACTCTTCTTACGGTTGCCTCTGGGAAAAACAAAATAAACCAATTTTTTTTTTTTTTTGGTGTACTCTAAATCCCTTCCCTATTTTTCAGAAGATTTCCATTGTACTGTCACCTCCACACTTCTAGAGATCAGAAAGACAAATTGTGCAGACAGTGAGCTGTGCCTTGAAATCATGATGTTATTTTTTAACGTTTCCTTTTTTTTTTCCTTTTTNTAATGTAATGCTAGAAAACTACAGATGTGGCTAAAACAATGCTATTTCCTAATTTGACTAATTAGAATTTACTTATTTGGGAGGACTTTTTCCATATCTTTTTGTTTACATCTGAAAAAAAACAACAAAACATAACAATGAACAAACAAAACAAAACCACAAAAAAACCTACCAAAACCAAGCCAAAACCAAAATAAACCAAGCAAACAAAAAAACGGTTCTCCTAAATTATGTTGGTGATGTTAGTTTATTATTTAAGCTTGACTTGTACTCTCCATCTTTTGTACTGCTCTAGTCAGTAAAAATTAGGTAAGTCCTTACTTTTAAAAAAGTATCATGTCTCCTAATGTAACACATTTTAAAGCTTGAATAATATTCAGAAGTGCACCCTAACTACATATCTCACACTAATTCTCTCTTTCCATTAGTATTATTTCCTTTTATGAGTTGTATTATTTCTTTTCCATTTTATAATGCATGATGTCAGTACATAGCTCACAACTGCTTTCCTGATCAAGTCTGAATTCTATGAATCCTATCTCTCATGGTGAACAGGTTCACCAGCCCAATTTATAAGATAATAGCACTTCGAAATCCTCACTATAGGACAATTTAGCCCTCATTAATTTTTAAGTACTGAGGTTGCTTTAGGAGTTTTTTAAAGGTTAGTTCACAAGTGCTAATATACTGGCACTTGATTTTCATTTTAGTTAATAACTGGTAACATCTATAAAAAAATTAAGTTCCTGAAAGAAGTATTTATTCTTTGTCATGATTTCTTCTTTTTTTCTTTCCATGTCAAAGAGATAAAAGTCTCTGTTGTGCAAATCTCTTTAAAAACTCCTGGGAAGTTTACATTTTAAATACTACTTCTCCACGTAAGAGATTGTACTAGCTGCCACAGTGGGGACAACAGGCATGTCCTATGAAACAAACTCATGTTACCCAACATGCAGACGAGCTAAAGACATGGTAGAAGAGTTATACATAATATGACACTTGAAGAATTTATCTTTTAATAAAGACAGTATGAATATGTAAACCAGTGATGGAATACCAAAATTTCTGTTAGGTCTCAGTCTCCTTTGAATTTTAAACAGAAACCCAATATCTCACTAACGGAGAACACAACTAGAAATGGATTATGGGGTTATATCACTGCTATGAAAAGTAGCCACTTGGTACCTTTTTTTTTGAAAACAAAAGAAATGAACACTGATAGCGTGAATTAATAAAATAGATAAAGGAAACATCAGTGATACATCAGTGAGAACAAGAAAAAAGTCCAATCCCATTTATTTCTGATAAAGAAAAAATAATTCATTTGCCTTTTGCATTTAAGTGGTGTAGCACATGAGGTTTTGCCACTGATATAATAGCTAAACAAGAATGTCAACTGATTGAAGATGAGTCATCTTTCTCTAGGAACTAAGTGATTGGGTTGTTTTAAATCTCTTAATGATATATTTGTTAGACTGATTTGGCAGAGGCTCTAGCTTATCAGTATTTGTATGGTGAAAGCACTAAATCTGAAGTGTAGCTACTAAAAAGCATTCCAAATAATTCTCCAGACTGTTTAATTTTTGTGTTATGGTACTATTTCTGAGCCAAATCTCTTGGTTTGAGACAAAGTGCTGCTTTGATGACTGTTCTTTCAAGATTGTCTTTCAATTAATTCACTTTCCCCCTGCACCCCTGATAGGTTTGATACCTCATGGTTTCTCCCCACTTGCCTCCTAGGTTTGGTGAGGGAAACTGCCTCTTCCTGACAGCTCAAGCACGGTGCTTATCAAATTGCTGTCTCATATCCTATTGGTATGTCTTGCTAGAAAGACTTACCTGACTGACTCCCACATCAGTGGTCTATCTTCAAGGATAGTCTCACCCTGAGCTACCCACCCTGTTTCTAAACAAACCAACACAGCCAGAAAGCACTGAATTTCACTTTCCTTTTTGTTCTTAGGTATTTTGCTGGACAGATAACAGTTTTTATAGTTGAGTTGCAAGAAAATACAGAATATATTCAGGCAGTGTTTGTTGTGTTCTTTTTTCAAAGATTTGGAATTTGCTTTGTTTACACAGCTTGGGCTACATAAATGGTCAGGTTATGCACACAGCATTATTTCTGACCCTTCATTTCCCTTTAATCCTAAAATCCAGTTTGTTTTTGAGTGTCCTTGTAGATGGTGGAGGAGAAAAGAAAATACTTCAGAGGGAACAAGGGGCACTTGGAAAATTTAAAAACGTATTTTTATTTTCTGTCCTCTTGTGCATGTAAAGAATCCCATAGCTTTAAAGTTAATCTAGTTTTTAGGGACATAAATATTTCAGAAAACAGAGATGACAAACAGTAATCAGGTGATTTACATATTTTGTAATGATCTTTGTCTTATTACATATACAGGAGAATGTTTCAGACCAAGGTATGAAAGGTCAACTATTTTTGTCTCTTTTTTCAGAAGCTGCATAGCATAGAAGAACTTTTATTTCTCATCTTTTCTTTATGTATAAAACTCTAGGCTAGATTTTTAGTAGATACAGATAAGCATAAATGCCCTAAATTCTAATGCAGAAGACAGCATTTCTGATACTGAACCACTACTTTTTGCATTAGCCCTGCCCACCAGATGATCCTTAAAACTCAGTATTCAATTGGGTTTTGGCAAGTCCAAAGCACTATATTGATTCTTAGTTATCTATTCTGTTTCCTACAAAAAAATATGCATAATTATGACTTTTCCTTTAGAAAACTGTTAAGTAAAAAAATCCTTTTTGTTTTTCTGTCACTGAACACTGACAAACACATAAAAGGATAAACTATTCTGGTACAAATGTACTCTTTTTAATTATAATAAATGGATTTAAGATCAAAGTCATTATATTGTATAAAGTATTTCACAAAGAATTAAAAAGTATGTCTTAAGTATAGTTACAGACATGTACATGCACACAAGAAACATGAACACATTTTTCAGTTGATTTAGACATGTATTTGTTGCACTGTTATTTCTTAATAATGTTATTCAGTCAAATTTCATTTTGCTTTGCACTGTACAAATACTGAGAAAATGAGAGCTCCTAACACAAAAATTCAGTAGTTAAAAATACAGTATTATAGGTTAAGGTTTTTAAGTTAGTTGAGATTCTTGCTGGCTTTTAAATATTGTTATTGATTGCCATGGAATTAGTGTTTAGAGCCAGACTGTCTCTGATCTAAAGAACTAGATATTCACAGGTAACCAGTGTGGCAACATAAGGACCTCTTAAAACCACTAGGTAGTGCATAAGCTTTAACATAATGTACAGACAGTAATTTCTCTTGTCTGGGGTCTTTAATATAAGGGTACCTCAAACAAAAGAAAGCACACATTTGACATTTAGTGAACTGATATTAATTATTGCTAGGGATCTTTAACACACTGGAATGAAGAAAACAAAACAAAACAAAAACACAACATCCACCACTAAGCATATATTTAGCATTCATATAATTTCAGTAAAATACATTATGAATAACCCCCTTTGGTCTCTTTATCTGGTATTTTATAGACTATACTTTCAACTTTGACTACAAACTATGTTTCAAAGCATTAACGCATTTGCATCACTCTATTACATATCCTGTAATAGTATCACCTGCTATAAAAGTAAACTGTCAGAATTTCTACCAGAATTAGAAAACTGTAGAGTCATTTAGGTTGGAAAAGACCTTTAAGATCCTCTAGTCCAACTGTTAACCCAGCACTGCCAAGTCCACCACTAAACCGTGTCTCTAAGCATGACATCTACTTGTCTTTTAAACACCTCCAGGGATGGTGACTGAACCACTTTTCCTGGGCAGCCTGTTCCAGGGATTGACAACTCTTTTGGTGAGGAAATTTTTTTCCTAATAACCAACCTATACCTCCCCTGGTGCAACTTCAGGCCATTTCCTCTTGTCCTAACAAGATAATAAAATGAAGTTACTATTTCTGAAAAACTGTCATAATGTCATAACTCATCTCAACTCTGTATTTTTTTTTTCTCAAAATAGAATGAGACAGGTATTTGCAAAGATACTTAGCCTAAAATTGCATGTATAAAGGAAAAAACATTATTGTCCACATGACTTTGCTTTTATGGTCAAAATACAATTCTTGTACTAAAAATCTAAGTTTATCTTCAGTGCTTACGCTTTCTCTCTACCAAAGACAAGCTAAAGGAAATTCCATTACCAAGCATCTGATGTATCCTGGTAATAATCAGCAGCACTTTACTGTATCTAGGCTTGGACAAAATGAGATCATTAACTTCACTGCTGTAATTATTATCTGTATTATTAACTGCACCCTTAGCAGCAGAATAAATTCTTATCTGTTCCAGGTACTGCATTTGAGAAAGTGGAAGGTCCCCAATGGAAAATAGTTCTGTCACTAAAAGCTGAAGTGTTCCCTGTAATTTAGTTTCTTTTGCTGACTTACCTTCTCAATAGTGTAAAATCACCTTTTTAGCAATGGGAGTATGCCACTCAGTAAAGGGACTAAGAAACTCCATGTAAGTTATCTTCCCCAGCCTGCACCAGGCAGACTTTTACCAGGCAGCTCCAGGAGAATGGCACTTCCTTGATATCTTATGTCAGAAGTGACTCAGTAAAATTTGAAATGGGATTCTGAAACAAGCACACACTATATTTGCCTTATTATACTGAGATTTTCTTGAGGATTTGCTTAACATTAAGGCTGCTTATTGTTTGATGGCCCTATCATTATCAGAACAGAACATGCTCGGTCCTGTATTTCAGAAAAAATATGTTGAGACTGTTATGTTGAAATTCTGCTGGGTTTGATTCTTTTGTCTTTCCCTCTAAAAAACCTCCACATTTTCTCATTATTTTCATACAGCTTTTTTGAACAAACTTCTACTCAGCATACTGTTATATACCATGGAGTTTTACATTCAGAACACTTCTGCTGATAAGAACACAGAAACTTTCTGAATCACACCCATATTTCTCATGTAACTTCAACATAACTTACACTGCTTTTCTTTTTCCAAGAAATGCTACGTGGACACAAAACAAACCACAGACAGTATAGAAGTAAAATCCAAAGAGCTATGCTAGTTAACAGGGGCTAATGGACCACTGCTCCCAAAACCTCTCCCCTTTTTTCCAATTTTTAGAAGGCATGAAGACTTTTATTATACTTGAATAGTTGAATTATAATAAAAGACATCTGTATGATTTATGCAGAAATCATGTAGACAATTCAGTGAAAAACTGGTACTGGTGGCTGTTGGATCTATACATAATTCAAATTTGATCATATGGGGAAAGTTACATTTTGTCCCAGAAACCTACAAAGTCTACAAGCCACAGAAAGATAGTTCCGTGATTTTAATCTAGATTTTCTTCACCAAGTATAGGCAAAATTTTAAAGTACAATATGGTCATGAGTATTTGTGAGGGTTTTTTAAGTATCAAATATGCATAGCATTGGCTGGCATAAGAAGGTGCACTGTAATTCAGAGATGGTGTATTCAGAGTCTGGTTTTCATTACCTGAGTTTGATCTTCTTCAGAGTTAAGAAGATGTTAGATTTGTTTATATTAAATGCCTTCCCCATTAACTAAGAAAAGGAATCAATAATTCCCAAAAAGTAACAAGTTAATGCAAGTTCTGAAGGTATCATGTGTAGAATAACAGATTTCTCTAATTACTGTTTTCCTATCTTTATATTAGGTATGAAAGATTTAAGTATGTTTTAGTTTTACAATACCTACACTCTAAGAGGATGCTTCAAAGACATACCTACTTTTCTCTTCAAATATTTATCATTTCTAATTAAGCCATCTAGCTTTTATCTTTTGATGTATTGTCAAAAGATTATATAATTTCTTTACTTTTCTTATAAAAGCTTTCACTTTTGTGTTGACCACTGACTTGTTTGCATAGATACCAATTCAGCTGTTGGTCACCAATAAATGTGAGATAATAGGTGACATCAAAATTGGAGACACCCTAGTCTGTAGTGATTACACACTGGTGGAGTTCACAGTCCTCAGGGATATGGGTCAGGTGAAGAGTAAAGCCAAGACACTGAATTTTAGGAAAGCAAAATTCCACGTCTTCAAGGAGTTAGTCAATGGGACTCCTGCAAAACTATCCTCAGGGACAAAGGAGAAGAATAGAGCTGACAGATCTTTAAGGACACTTTCCATAGAGCAAAAGAGCTCTCAATCTCCAGGTATAAGAAATCAGATGAGAAAGGCAAGGGACCAGCATGGCTGAGTCAAGCCCTACTGGTCAAACCAAAGGGCAAGAAGGAACTGCACAGGCAGTGGGAGCAGGGACAGATATCCTGGGGAGAGTACAGGGACACGGCCCAGTTGTGTAGGGATGGAGTCAGGAAGGCCAAGGCATGGCTGGAGCTAAACTAGTAAGAATAATAAGAAGGGATGCTACATGTATATCATCCAGAAAGGAAGGTCAGAGAAAGCACAGCCACCCTGTTGAACATGACTGGCAAGCCAGTAACAACAGATGAGAAGGAAGCTGAGGTACTCAACAACTTTTTTACCTCAGTCTTCACTGGCACAGTCTTCACATCTTTTGGGTGGATGGGCCAACAAGACAGGGATGAGGGGAACAAAGTTTCTTCCACTGTATGACAAGATCAGGTTCGTGACCACTTGAGGAGCCTATACATACATGTCTATGGGACCTGACAAGATGCATCTCAGAGTCCTGAGGGAACCGGATGATGCAGTT
>VWZY01010804.1:122222-163518 GCA_013399075.1 Chloroceryle aenea
AGACTGAAAGTGCTTAATTCTTGTCCTATTTGTCTTGAATCTGGGCAACAGGATATTTTCCACTTTTTCAGGAGCTTATCATATCAAATGAAAATTTGTTATATATTCAGTCTTCTCTTCACTTTAAAATCATACTTATTCAAAGGTACAAAGGTACTCTCATGTCATGTGCTTCTTTTTTCTTTTTTTTTTTTTTTTAAACCAATCAGATATGTTGCTCTGTTAGGAAAATCTTCATGTTTTTCTTGAAGTATAATGACCAAAACATTAAAAAAGCATTACTAAAACTGAATAGAGATGACAAAAATTCTCTCAAGTCATATATGGAATAACAGAATAATTCAGGCTTGAAGGACATCAGGACATCTTTTGTCCAATCTTCAGCTCAGAGAAGGGCAAACTGTGAGGTCAGAGCAGCACACTCAGAGCTTTATCCAGACTGGTCTTGACTATCTCCAAGAATGGGGACCTAAGAACCTCTCTGGGAAACCTGCTCCCCATTTTGACTGTCCTCAGAGTTAAGAAGTTTTTCATTATATACAGTCTGAACACCACTTGTTTTAGTTTGCATCTGTTGCCTTTCAGTCACATCAACCCTCGTCAGCGCTACAGGTTTGGGGACAAGTGTCTGGAAAGCTGCCTGGCAGAAAGGGATCTGGGGGTGCTGGCTTACAGACGACTGAATATGAGCCATCAATATGCCCAGGTGGCCAGTAGGGCCAACAGCATCCTGGCCTGTATCAGAAATAGCATGGCTAGCAGGAGTAGGAAGTTGATCATGCCCCTGTACTAGGCACTGGTAAGACCACACCTGGAGTACTGTGTCCAGTTTGGGGCACCACAGTATAATATTTAAAATTCTAAGACAGAAATATGGCAATCATAACATGGGACAGCTCTGTGTTTCATTTAAAGATGATGTATGATAGCTGTATTCTGTATGATAGCAATGATTACATGCCTAAAGAACATACAAGGAAAAATATATATCTGGAGCAATACTAATAATGGAATGGACTTGTGAATAAATAATTAGTTTTATTAATTAAGCTAATATTGCCTACATACATCTGTGACCCTCCCTAAATACAGGTCAGAGATTGGAAATAATGGACAGTAAAAATATTTGGAATCAAGAGAGTGAAAGAGACAACTGCAAAGACTAAAGGTTTCTCAAAGCATTAGAAACATCGCAAAGGAAACAAGAAGGAGCAATGGTGACAAAACATATCAATTATTTGTAGCTGAGAAGACAGCTCATAAGGACATTTAAAAGAAAAGCTAAAGCCTACAGAAATAGAGTGATACTAAGGACAATGACAGCGTGACTTGGTCTAAAGTGTATAAAGAAAATAAAAAGGTACCAGCAGATGTTGTTACACTTTGTCTTTCACATTCTCCTTCAGTTTGTCTCCATTAGTTTGGATCAAGCCTAAAAGAGCCTCTCACCCTTTTGCTTTCTTTGTAGCACATATCAAAATTTGATCATCACCATCATTACTGGTACAGTACAGGACTCTGATGAACAGTATTTTTCCTGTATTGCTTTCCCCAACAGAAATGTCTAGTATTTGCAGTCATGTATCATATTAAAAAATATAAAAATATAGAAGGTCTTGCTTCCCCGATTTTCTTGGTTTGCTGGACTATGAAAGGACCTCCTCATGATACTGCCCACATTCTTTTCCCTTTCAAATATTTTCAGTCCCTCTATACTGGTATTCTAAGTATAGAAGTAGAATATATTTAAGATATTGGTGGATAAGTTAGAACTTATTTACAAGTATACGGACAACATTTCCAAAGCAAACAGGTAAATTCAGGCTTTACGATGCATATTAGCAGACTGAATACATGGTATGGTTTTTCACTGTGAGATTATTCTTTAATCACAATGATAGCTGAGTCAAATATTTACCACACGTGAAAAAGTAGCTGAAGTCAAGGAAGTCAAAGGGTTGTTCAGGACTCCAGCATTTTACAATGGGAAAAGTAAGTGGCTTTTTTGTGTTGTGTCTATTAGTAGATATTAATATAGATTATTCATAAATATTAACATTATAATCACATTGGTGCTTAGAAACAAATTATTGTTTAGCTTAGAAACAATGGGCTGAGCCAAGAATCAGCCAAATTACTTTTCCCTTATTTTGTGGGAAATATTAAATATTTCTTTAATAGTAAGAGGTTTTTTTTTAAATCAGTTTTAAAACACATTTTTTTTGTTGACCCTTCTCAAAAGGTAGGTGCTACTCTTAACTGAGAGAAGCTTTTTTAAAAACTGACACCCTTTATCCCTGAACAAAGATTACATGCACAGTAACTTGTAAACCCTGGCTTTGCAAGTATTGCTTTATGAGAAGATGAACATTCATTGCTTTTAATCCTTACCATGATTTATGAGGCTCTGGGTATCCTTTCCCCAGAGCTTCTACAGCTGTATGGTTGTTCTGCCTGTTGCTGAAATTACAGGAGCATCTGCAAAGTAAATTATGGGTGGTTGTCCCACAACCAAGCTGCCTCTTAGTCTTTCTCCTTGTAGTATTTCTTTAATAAGAGAAAAAGGAATCTTTTTCCCCTTGTTTATGACTTTTGTTTTGCCAGATGGGGTGACACTGCAGTGACCTGGCACACTGCCTGCTATGCATACTTTCAAACATGTTCAAATGTAAAAACCCACAGTCAAAAGGAGGGGAGGGAATGGACTGAGAGACAGGTCAGGCAGCTACATAATGGCTGGTTTGTGCATTAAGCTCTTCAAAGTTCAAAAATCTAGAACTTATTTTCCTCATCCTTACCATAAATGTATCTAGCTAAAACAAGTATTTGAGCACTCAAATGCAATCTGAATTAGGTGAATATATAGCTAATTGTTGCTCTAATATCACTCTATTATGTGCTCATTAATATGCTGATTTCCAAATTTCTACTTATATGTACATATACCAATATAAATACATCAAACCCATATAGACTTATCTAACTCATATGAAAAGCTGAGCTCATAGCCAGTATAGACGGAATGTGTGCATCTAAAATAGCGTCATCTGCAGAGTTTATATGCTAACACTGAATATTACATCACTTACCCTGTTTAAAATTTGAAGCCAGATTTTTATCTATGTGCCTGATTTTATAATCTTGGGGTTTAAAACTGTATTTCTTATATATTCTTATTTCTTGTGTCCTTCTCAGATATTTATTTTGTAATATTATGCAGTGAGAATATAAGGTCATTATCAATATCAAGTCACATGCAAAGCATGCCAAGGTTCATCTTTGTCCACACATGGGTGTTGTCGGGAGGTATTCTACTAAGTACTGATCTCATCAAGTTTCAGATAAAATTTAATAAAATCATTCCATAACACTTGCTTTCTATGATCCCTCTCATTATGGTTTCGTACTGTCTACCTGAATGCCCTGAAACTATACGCAGTTTTGATTACAATCCAGGTGTCAAAAAGTATAACATTTTAAAGGCAAAGTGCATCGCAATATATCATCTGAAAAACATTTTACAAAGCAGAAGTGATAATCACATCGGAAGCCCTCTTTTCTCCAGGCTAAACAACCTCAGGTCCTTCAGTTGCTCCTGATAAAACATGTTCTCTAGACCCTTCATTGTTCATGTTGAGAAGATTAGCATGGCCAGCAATGTGCACTTGCCACCCAGAAAGCCAACCGTATTCCAGGCTGCATCAAAAGAAGAGTGGCCAGGAGGGCAAGGGTGGCGATTCTCCTCCTCTACTCCACCCTTGTGAGACCTCACCTGCAGTACTAGATCCAGCTTTGAGGCCCCCAACAAAAGAAGGACATGGATCTACCCTATTTACGACATGAAGGGGCAATGCCTTTAAAATGAAAGAGGGAAGATTCAGATTAGAAATTAGTAAAATATTCTTCACTGAGAGGGTTGTGAGGCACTGGAACAGCAAAACTGTGAATGCCCCCTCTCTGTAAGTGTTCAAGGCCACATTGGATGAGGCTTTGAGCAACCTAATCTAGTGAATTGAGCAACCTAATCTAGTGAATTCTGTCCCTGCCCATGGCAGGGAGGTTGGAACTAGATCATCTTTAAGGCCCTTTCCAACCAAAATCATTCTATGATTCTATGCCAACCGATTTTTTTTTTTTTTGGTCATTCCTAGAATTATACTCTTGACAAGAATATAATAAAACCACTTTATAACGGATTCCATAAGCAACAAATGTAGTAGACAATGGTTTATTAATAAACATGAGGAAGCCTATCCCAATGTTTTTTACTCCTGTTTTGCTAAGGTATGCCTTTGAAACGAGACAAATACCATTTGACAATAATAACACCCTGCAATTACAGCAAAAAAGCATCATAAAAACAAAGCTCAGGAAGAGAAAATTAGGTTTTGTCCTTTAACACGTACAGAACAGACTGTAAAGGTACTTTTATTTTCTTCCATGTACATCTAAATTGAAATTGCCTGGAAAGTTACCATGCAGCAGACGCCTTTGTAAACAGGCAATTGGTCAGCAGTAGCGCCATCTCTAGATTGTCTCAAGTATTTTTGTTAAGATACGCAGAAAAGATACTAGATTCCTGGATTACTCCAGCTCAGTTTCATGGGTTAAAACTAAGATATGTTTCATACATAAAACGAGAGAAGAAAAAAAATAAAATAAAAAGAAACTCCTAAAGGTGAGAAGTCAATGCATTTGGTTTAACATAACAAGTTTACCACAATTTTTACAAGTTTCTTGGAGATGACAGGGACATCTATAGAGATTTTAAAAAGTCTACCTGTGAATATGATGTCACATCTTCCAAAATTTTACACAATTGAAGTTCAAATCATAGCTGGCCTCATTCACCACAGTCCTCGATTGATCGGGTCAGTATTGTCTGTAAAAACCACACAAAAATTGTCATTGTCAACAGCTACTTCTCATGAGAATGAAAAAAATAACAGGAAAAAAAAACTAGTAAGTGTATTATTACGGAACTCAATCTAGCATTAAAAAAAAAAAAAACAAAACACCATGCAGCACTTTTTCTGTGCCTCACTTTCTGTGAGCATGCCAAGGTGAGAAGCGGGACACAGATACTCCTCGAAGCTGATGGACCCCACTGAGCAAATATTTAGAATTAAACTGTTCACATTCCTTATAGCTGCCCAAAACTTGTGGGATTTTTCCTGGTAGCAGGCATTATTGCAGATTTGTATGCTCTAATTTGTATGCATTGCCTTGTCTGGGTTTCCTATGTGTCAGCTATCATTCAGCACAGCATGAAAATAAACATATAAAGATTTCTTTCAAAAGGATGGAGGAGTGATAATATGAGCTCGGGACATTGTATATAATGTTTTGTTCTTTCCACAACATTTCTGCAGTCAATTTTGTCATAACCATAATGGTATAAATCAGTATCATATATGGTGGGTTGGTAATTTTTCTCCTAAGTGCAAAGTCTATAATTCACAGAAGCAACTTCCATAACCAGCCCATCCTGAACTGCTTCCCATTACAACTCCAAGACATATTGTTATCTGAACCTTGATCTGATGTTTAGAACATTAGGAAAACAACAACAACAAAAGAAAAAATGCTAGAAAATGTTTTCTAGTACTTCAACAGGACTCAAGCTTAGAGGTTCTTTGGTGCTTTAATTTTTTGTTCAGGTGTTTGTATATTGGAATTTCTGAATGCAGGACAGAAAGTGAGATTAATAGAGAGAAGAGAAAAAGGAAATTAAAAAAACAAGGGAGTCTAAACCTGAGGCTGAAGGGATATTAAAAGAAAGATGACAACTAGATATAAAACTATAAAAGCAGAGAAAACCCAAAGGAAGACAAACAGCTAAGCTGGTGAGTATCTTTTTAGTCTTTCACAGCCCAGGCAACATTCTTATCCAAGATAAAGGGTTACTAAAGAGAGACAAAAAACCCACTCTGTGCCAAAGGATTAGATTATATTAAATTAAGGCTTTCGGATATGTACAAACACAGAAGTTGCAGATGAATTATGCACACAAAGGGGAATAAGCCACTTATGCAGACATTAATAACCCAAATCTCCATATTTCAAGTAAACATTAAACCCAAAACTAATAGTGTACTACAACATAAACTGTATATTCATAAATGTATAACTTTTTTTGTAATACTTCTACTCCCCTCCTCCAGTGAGTTCATACATAACCACTTTCAGTACCTTAGGAAGCTACATGATCTTATTTGGAAAAAGAAATCATAAAAAAAATCACAGTATTTCCTGAAGTTAACTTCAGTGGAAGGATTATATGTCCAATAATTACTTGCATTTAATTTTGAAATTATTACTACCATTCAACCACAAATTTGTCATCCCCAAGTCATTTTATTCACTGAGCATAAATTTACTGTAGGAACGACTGACTCCAAGTTCCATAACTGGTACTATTCAAATACTCAGACCAAGTAGTCATGGTGATCTTTTCTACCCTTTAAATTCATTATATTTGGGAGGGAGGTGGCGTCAAAACCAAGCCTACCCACTTAACAGGAGAATTCCTTTTTACTTTCTTGGTAAAGCAAGCAGGATTTGAAACACATGCTTTATTCCAAGCTCACCAAACTAATTACTTTCACTTTTAAGACTCTACTTGTGGCCCTTGTGTTTAAAAATGAGTATACCTACAAAAAAACAAAGTAACAAACATAAGAAAAAGCAGCCCAAGGAGAGAAGAATACCAACACTGTATAAGCTTTTTGTGTATTGGAAACCACTAACAGAAAACAAAAAATCCAAACTAAAACAAAACAACTTGCTCTCAGTGTTAGTTCTTCATGTTATTGAATTGGATTTGACCACAACAATATTAACTTCATGGATCAATAACAGTGAATAGCAGTTGAAAACAGCAGCTGAAGCATGCATCTAGAAATACACACATTGCAGGAGTCTGCAGTCTGCTGGTATAGAAAGAAACTATGAAGTTCATAAAACGAAGGAAAAAAAATCAGCTTTTTGATTTTAGCCCTGCAAGTTCCCATTTCCTTAAAAATATCATTAACATGCAGCATACAGCACTAGTTATTTATTGCTTGGTACACCTTACCAAAAACATTGGCAATAAGGAAGAAATCACAGTGACTCTTATTGCAAATAAGGACTGGAGCGGTTCTGTAAACCTTATTGATTTTTTCTCAGTTGCATTGATTAAATTTGAAAAATCTTTTCTGCAAATACCCAGTTTACTTAGCTGAAGGAAAAGTACTGCATGAGAACTATTATATACAGCTTGGATTAACCATTTAGCCTGAGGAGACTGACTGGGAGCTATGGTGCCATTTGAGTACACTGGAATATACTCACTCTCATGGAGAAGTTTCTGAATACATTTACAAATCAAAGTTAGAGCTGCCAGGATAGTTACCATCCGTGAAACCCCAGGATGTACCAAGTGACACAGAACACATGAAATACCATTTACTTTGGTTTACAGGCATCTTTCAAAGTATATCATTGAACTGGTAGTTATCTAACTTGTACTGCATGAAACCATGGTTCCTTATTCTCCTTTGGTTTTGTATGTAGACTGAAATTCATAGCACTTTTCTATCTTCCCCCTTGCTCCCACTGGAGCACACACACTGAAGATCACAATTGCGTATGAAGGTGACACTTCCCATCTTGGAGACAACTGAAGCTGGTGTCCAGACCCATTTATTCTTCATAAACAAATGGTTTTCATGCAAGATACAAATTTGGGCCTGTCACACACATGCAAGGTCATTTAGAAAGAACTTAGTATCAACTGAAAGGTGTTCCTTTTTCTTACTTCTCCCTGTACGTTTAAAGACTCTGGGGTTTTTTTGGTTTGGTTGTTTTTTGGGTTGTTCTTTTGTGTGTGTGTGTGCATATGTGGGGGGTTTGTTTGTTTGTTTGTTTTGTTTTTTTAATGTTTTACTGCACTATTGTATTTGCAGAAATTTGGCAAACACACACTAGAAAACGAAGAATGACATGTAATTTTTTAACCTCTCTTCAAAACCATAGTAGGCAATTTTGTAAAGAGGAACATTTCCATCTGGGCTTATTTGATAAATACGCTCTCAAACACAATTATGCAACAATGTACAGCTAATAATGCTTTCATGTTTACTCATTCACAAATCAATATGAAAACAAGCAGCACTAAATCTGTTGCTGAAGCCTGAGATTCCTGGGATAGAATTCAGTAAAAAAAGTTTCCACATACTACTGTGCCGCAGGGCAAGTATCTGCATGCCCCTCTATGCCCCCTCTGCATTTTCCTGACTTTTCTACCTGTAGTAGATGGAGGCTATTTCCTGTCATTGCTGCCAGACTAAGGGAGATACACTGGTTGCACTATAACAACCAACAAGGTATGTTATAAAATAATCATATTTGTTTACCCTTTTCACACTCATATTTTACAAGGACATATCTGAAAGGATTCAGAAGGACCTCATGCAAATCCAATTAATTTATAAAACAGCTTTCTCCCCATGGAGAAAACAATGCAGCAATCTCTGAATCAGTGTCTTTTTAGTGTGAGAAAATTCCTAATAATATGAACATAACTTGAGCATTTTTTTTTATACTTTCCTATGTTTTGTCTACCATAAAACTAAAAAGTACATTAAAAAGTCTACCAATGAACTCTACTAGCTGGACTAACTTTACAGTAAAATGAGACAGGAGTTTTATGTAAAATACTGGGGATCTGAGGAGGTTTCATATGGGACAGGGTGGGTGTTTTTTAAAAGAAAAGGAAACTAATACCTTACAGTGACAAGTACATGACAGACAGTCAAATTCTGATTTAAGAACGATTTGCAAGAAAGGAAGATAGTGAAATAGGCAAGAATAGATAAAGCATTACTGATTTAAGCATAAGCATTATAAAAGATATGGCAATAGGAGCATGCTAAAGCAACAGAATGTCCTCCCAGTTTTCAGAGGACTCAGAAAACAGACTGAAGAAACAAGCAGACCAAAAAAGAAGTGAGGAAGCATGGCCATAGAAGCAACAAAGCCATGTTCTTTACAGGCAAAAAGAATGAAAGGAAATGGATGGTGAAGGGGATGGTAAATGTAACCAAGTTTTATTCCAAAGAGTAAGAGGAGGATGAATGTAATCCTCCATCATTATAATACGACTCTGTGGTTCTTGAGACTGTCAGCAAACTAAATGATTTCCTACAGGATTAAATTATATTGGTTTCAGGTGCCATTAATTATTAACATCAGGTCATCCAGTTAAGGAGAGAAAAACACAATGAGCCATAGACAAGCAGTAGTAAACCTTTAGTAGTTCAATTCAGGTATGAATCATCCATTGACTTCAAAACAAGTCAAGCACAATTCCAAGGTTAAATAAATTCATATAAACTACTTTCTTAACAATTTTCTGTGAATTGCAGATTGACAACAAAAAAAATATTTCTCTATTGCCACAAATTTTTTCCTACTGAAAATATAAAACCCAATCTAATTTATTATAAATAAGAAATAATATTATGAAGGTGTTGAGAGTTGTGTTATATATAAAATTTTCACTTTTTTAAGTGTCACTGAGTTGTGCCACATGAACAAAACAGGAATCCAGGCCTTTGATTCCTTAACAAGAGACTGATGGTAGCTGTGATGCTTTCAACATGTAAATGAACTGCAGCTTCCCCCTCCCTCACTTCCCAAAATACTTCTAAGAGTGAGAAAGTAAAGAAATTTCCTCTTCCTTCCCTTCCCTTCCCTTCCCTAAACCCTTCACAATGGTAGTAGCTATTTTTGCAGTGAGAGTACCATTTCACCAAAAACTGGAATGAAACCAATCACCCATTTCACATGGCAATTGCACTGCTATCAGGGAGTAATGATTTTCAGTCACTACTGACTTGGCTTGAATCTGAACTACTGGCTCAAAGGTCAAAAGCTTTCTCACCAATTATCAGTCTCCTGGTCCATCCAGCCCCCTCTATTATCTCGATTTCCTTTTGAAGATTAATGGTGTTGCCATAGTTTAATCAAATAATCCTTTGGCTCTGACATTTACTTCTATCCTACAGCTGCTTCTTTGAAGAGATGAGGCAAGTAAACCATAATAAAATTACTACCATCAATATTGCTTAAAAATTAAATATTTACTGTTCAGGATTTGTTTAAGAATTAAAACAAAGAATTCTATCAATACATTGTGCATTATTTTATACTCTCTTAAACATCTGAGTGTTTGAATTTTCAGACAGGAATTCTTGTGATTTCAAACATCCAGAGTACAATATGGTATATAGAAGTGTTCAGTCTTATTGATTAGGCATTTGGTATTTTCAAAGAATCATTGGAATACATACAAAGAATCTATAGCTAGCCTTCTGAACATTGTCTTCTGGACTCCAGCCTGTCTGTCTTAATCTCCCTGTATCATAAACATGTAATTTAGTACAATGATAAGGATGACAGGACTCCTTACCCGCCTTGTAGCCACGCAAGCCGAGCTGGGGGTTGAGTTTGGTACTGGTTTTGTATTTATTTGTACATATTCTATTTTATTATTATTAATCATTAAAGCTGTTCTAGTTTCCTTTTCTAATCACCAAGTCCCTCTCCCTTATTCCTTTTCTCTTCCCCTTTGGGGAGGGAAGGGGGTTAACAGAGAGCGTCTGTTGGGTCTTAGGGGCTGCCCTGGCCCTAAACCACGACACCTAGGATCATTCTGGACTGGTTGTGATAGTAGCTAGCATCTTATTGCTATCTCCAGGCCCAGAATCTCATGATTTCCTTAGATAGTTTTTTGTCTTCCTCATCTCCTTTCATATCACATATATGCCTTATGAGAAATGAGAAGTTACTTTTAAAATTCTCCTAAAAACCAACACAACCAAACAAACAAAAACCAAAGAAGAACCTAAGATTATTTCTAAAGATATCTAATATTCCTCTCAAGTCATAGCTTCTCAAAATATTTTTGAGTATTTTGCCTTTGGAATAGCTCACTTGTGCTGAAAGCATTTTTTCAGGAACAACAGGATACTGATAAAGAATGTACTATACATAAATTCCTCTGTGAAATGATGCCATATGTTTGCCTGGTTAATGGCTGTAGGAACATAATTTGCCTAAGTAGAAAAACAAATGTGTATTTCCTTAGTCTCTTACCATTCCCTCTGTACACACCTACCTATACACACTCATAAGTGTACATACAAATTGCTAATTTCTTTCAAGTAGCTAACAGATTTTTATGATGCTTTCTTTTGAATTTAGCACATTTGTCAGTGCTATTTTTTGTTTCCTTGCCTTTTAATAATTCTAGTTTATTTACTTAATAAAATTCTAAAAGTCCAAAAGAAAGTAAAAAAGTAATGCCTCATCTTTCACTCTAACAATATTTTCATTGAGCACATGGGCTATGTAAAGATCAAATAACATTAAAAGACTTGTAATATACTTAAGCTGTATGTTCTCATTTTATGTAGGACATTGCTATGTTTCTGCTGGACTGATTATTGTAATACAACAGATTCAAGCTGAATTCATAAAGTAGCCATTATCTGACACATTCAAATATTTTGCATCCCACAATTTATTTTTACATTAACAGTAGCAAACACCATTTTGAAAGCAGGATGACAATGTAATTCTGTGTCATCCTCAGAACTATTCAACAGAGGTTTGACTAAAAAGCTCATCAGAGGAACAAGTTCTCTGAACAGAAGTTGAATGCCACCTGTGCTATGGTAACTCTGTGTTGTGTTTGCAATATTCTACGGATTTGACATAATTTTTACTATCACTGTAGCTTGAGATA
This sequence comes from Chloroceryle aenea, assembly GCA_013399075.1. Taxonomy (NCBI): domain Eukaryota; kingdom Metazoa; phylum Chordata; class Aves; order Coraciiformes; family Cerylidae; genus Chloroceryle; species Chloroceryle aenea. The sequence goes on from VWZY01010804.1 coordinate 134,017, forward strand.
ACCAAAATTGCTCACTTTCTCCTGAAAACCTCTGCCAAGCATAGCAGGTTTAAAATGCACTGCATTTCAATTTTGTTTCTTGGAAGCCACAGGACTTCTTTGATGTTATCAGAGCCCAGGGGTTTTCCCCAGAAATGCAGTTGAACCTGAACCTTTCCATACATTCCAATGTATACAGATAGTCAGTCTCTCCACTCAGTGATCTTGGATTAGACTCCAGTGCTGAAAAATAAGTTACTTGCACAACACACTACAAAGCTGCAGCCATGGGTAGTCGTACAAAAGAACAAACTGTATTCAGAATTTATTTTTTTTTTAACAAATACTGATGATGTTAATCATAGCCACAGTAAAGCACTGTTGCTATGATACTAACAGACAGGAGGAATGAAGTGGGTAGCTAAGTTAAATAAAATACAATCTTTGAAATTAATCAGATGTGAACTGTTGAGTACGGCTGTAAACACTTGGTATGCCCTGGAACCGAAGGAGGTTGAGTATGATTCAGTGCCAACAGTATTCATCATGAAAAGCCATCATTCATTGATTTCATAACATTTTTACCCTATCCTAAAAATAAGAAACTCTTCTAAAAGTGTGCTGGCTCCTATGCGAAGCCTTTGTACAATCGTAAATAATACCAGATATTTTCATTTGTTTATAACACCATGTAATAACATTTCAAACTTCACAATTTGAGTTCTCAGCAACAAGCATATACAATTGAAATATATGGTATTATTGGGATACAAAAATGACCAAATGTTAATTTTAAAATTAAAAAAATAATTAAGTCACTGTTCAAAGTATTTGGTGTCAGTTATGTCTTATAACTAGGTTATTGTTTATTTTCTTTCACTTCTGTGGTAAGGACTGTTCTAGCATGTCTAGTAAACATGGTAACAGTGTTTATACTGTTTTATTTTACCATTATGTGAACAGCTTCTTTGTCTATGACTGTTCCTGGAGATGATAGACCTTATAGTCATTTTTTAAGGCTTTCCTCAGTAGACACTCAAGCTTAAAATTTTTATGCGGTTGTAGAATTTGAGACTAAAATATTTTGATAAGTTTATTTCTGAAGCTATTTCTGGAGATGCTATAACAAAATCACTCGAACCTAGCTAGTGACTTCCTGTGTTCTTAGATGGACATTAATTGCAATGTTCCTTGGTAATTGTATGGTGTTGTTACCCCTGGTTGAAAGATGTTTAGTACACGGTTTTAAAATTTTCCAGTCTACATATAGTTCTTCAGAATTATACTGTGGTTAGAGCTAAAATTTGCTGTTCTATAGTCCTGACATTTCATCATTTAAGGGGAAAAAAAAAACATCACTAATTTGCCTTGCTTAAAACCCACATTCACAAGCAAAGCCCACTATATTATCAGCAATTCACTATGTGGTCTGTGAGATTCAGCTCTTACATGATTTGGGTACTAGTTACTTGGCTGATAAAAGTATTGTAGTAATTTAAGGTAAAGTATGTTCGTCAAATAAAAGCCAAGCCCAAGATACGTATGTAATACACATTCATTTACATGTAGTATCATGTTCAAGTATGAAGAGATTTTATTTTGAAGAGGTTGTGAGCTAAAGATCTGTGGTTAAGCCTAAATCCTTCTAAAAGCTGTAAGGAAGGGACCAAAATTCCTGACTCTATACCCAAATCTGCTCTCAAAAATGCAAACTCTTCTTAACCTTGACGACAGGAATGGGAACTACAGGAAGATCATAGTTTACTAATTAACAGCTCTATTCTTGGCAGGTTGTGGATTAAAAGGTGGAAAAAAAAAAAATCTCTTATGATTAATTTCCCTAAGAAATTAAAATAAAAGTAAGATTTGTACAAATGCAATGTGGTGAAAATAAACATGCAGTTTGAATATTTAAAAATAGGTTCACTGTATCACCTGCAGTATTAGTTACTAATATGAAGAAAAACCCTAAGAAACCATCCCAAAACATTCAATGCTTAAGCAGAATAGAAATCAAGCAATATAAAGTATGCCCCAAAATCTGGTAATTTAAAATCTGTTTCTTCAGTTCTAGAATTTATTGAATAAAACTTTGCCAGAAAAACAAACACACACCTGTGAAGATAAAATCCTATTAAACTAATCCTACAAGATCATGAGATTTGGAAGTCACTGAACAGTGTCATGAAGTGGAATAGCCCAAATGTCCTCTGGAGGAACTGAAAAAGTGGCAGTAGTCGTCACTTAACAGTGCTGCCAACAGCCACAACTACGCAGATGTAGCAGATAGGGAATAGGCACAGTCCTAAATGCAACCAAAGATTCCTTTTGTCTGCCTTCATCCTCCAAGTGTATTAAAAATGTAGTGGCAATGAAGGACTTTCTGCTAATGTTCTTCTCTAGAAGGTGAATTTCACCCTTGATGACTATTTTGGTTGGAAATATATTAACAAAGACAATGGAATTAAAAGTTGTTTGGTTGGGGGTGGGGGAGGTGGGGTAGGGGTGAGACGGAAAAAAAAAAAAAAAAAAATGTATGTGAATTTTCCACAGGCAGAAAAGTTACATTTTTCATTATTTGCTTTATTGCAAATAAAGTGTAGTTCAGGTTTTCTAATTACAGGCTATTATTAATTAAACATAGAAATAACTAAGCAGCCACAAACTATGTTCAACAATATGAAAGTTTCACTTCAAATTTTAAAGAAAAAAAGTTTATTAATTTGATCTGTAAAAGATCTTATTACTTGCTTGAAATTATACCACGTTAATCCATAAAGTTAATGAAGCTTTATATGTCATCTGTGTTTCTGTGCTTCATATGTTTTCACATGAAAATTCCAACATGTAAAGCCATGTAAATACTGGGGAAAAGTTAGGATCAGGTCTCTATATTAAGTCCTTCCTGTGAAACAATTGAGATTTTAAAATACAATAAAGCTATAACAGTAGCACATCACCTTGCTATTTTCAATTCAAGGGCACACCTGGAGATTCAGAGGGCTGGGAAAAAATCCACAGCTGTGATAAGTGCTATGTCCTATTACAATTTCATGACAAGCATAGTAGTAGTTTTACATATGAATATACCCACTGCAGAACATGAACACTTTGTGATTCACTTAACTACCAAACACTGGAGGAACACACAATGCATAAGGGGAAAAAGCAGAGATTCTGGAGCAGCGGTAATGGTCTTGTTTCTCACCGTAGCACGAAACAGTCCTTTTATGTGTGCAGCAAGTCACTGATATGAAAATAATTTAGCTTAATCCAGCTGGAACACTAGAACAAACAAACAAAGCACATCACGCTTTTCTCTGTGTTTTCCTAGTTCACTGAAGCAAACATCACTGCCAGTAAAGGTATTGTCTGAGGCTAGGAAGTCAAACTGAATTGTTTATTGAGACACCAGGCATGTCTTGCAGTTCTGCTAAAATGTAGCTACAGACCCAAGTTTCCTCTTGCTTCTGAGTGATGGACCCATTAGTAATGCTCATAGAATCTTTGATAGGGGGAGGAAGTGAAGGTCCTTTAGTGTTTGTATCTTCAGGAGTACAGATCTGGGACAGAACAAAGAACTGGAGAGTAACCCTGTTTCTGATTCCTTTCTCTTCTCCGTTCAATGATATATCCTGTTCTGTCAAATCAAACCTCTCACCCAGATTGGGAGCAACAGCAGTACACCTTTGACACTGAGAATAGCAACTCACATACACACATATTAATTATAAGTCAGAAGCGGATGCATTTTGGCCAACCATGGTTAGGCATTTTAGCATTGCCACATTATACAATGAGTTTTTCTTGGCACATTTACTAAGTTCGCATTCAGTAAGAAAGTAATAGCCACTGTTTCATCTGCTAGAAGCCTATTTTACATTAGCAAGCATTTAATTTGGCTGCAATAAATGTTTTCCATCTAACTCTGATTCTTTTTAACCAATTTTAGTTCAGAGTCGTTATGCTAGTAAAAATCTGAGACTGCTAGTGGTGGGAGAGGACAGGGCTTCCACCATACCAATTTCATGCCTGGCCAGCAGTACTGATGCACTACAGTATGGCTCAGTCACTAAGACAGTTTGTGTTGTAATTCCTAATGTTGGGCAGCAGGGAAGGAAAGTGAAAAGACAGCCGCACTTGATAATCTGGGGCTAACAGTGACCTGAAATAGTTTTGTTTCTACAGTAATGAGGACACCATAAATTAATGAATATCGAAATACTAACATTACTTTTGTCAGTACACTGACATGACGAAACTTGAGAGAACTTACTTTACTCATTACAGTTTTGAAAAGATAGTTGAGAAAATTCAGTTAAAAACTAAAAGCCTTATTAAAAATACTCCATTTAATAGTAATTTCCTCAGATACAAATTAACATGGTAATCAGATTGGTCTACTGATTACTAAATATTCGAGCTTCAAAATCTTCTATTTATATACAATATACTGTTCAGGTATACATTAATGTCTAATGCCACTATCTGTGAAAATTTGGTTGGCATTTCTTAATATTTACATTTTACTATTCAAATTAGATTAGACCTCTATCCATAAGATGACACGCAGAAGAACGCCCCCCCACACACAAAAAAGTCCCCAGTACCCTAGGACTACACTGATTCTTTCTGACAGTAACTGTCCAGGAAAGCAATGTGTTACAGGAATACACAGAAACAGAAGAGATGAAAAATTAAAATTAGAAGCATTTGTAGCTGTACCATTAAATAAAAAAATATTAATAATAATAATAAAAAAAAAAAAAAGGGGGGGGGCTGCAAATAAGATTCGTTGGAAAACTGCCAAAGCTTTGTACAACTGCACTTCCAGATGGGGCATTACGTTGTGTGACAGGGAAAACTGTCAATCTAACACTTAATACCGTTGCTTTCTCACAATATGAAGTGAAATTTTGGAGGGGTCAACAGGCAAGTTAGCAGTAATTAATACTTGTGTCAGGAAAAGCTTTGGCTGGAAGATTTGTTAGTGTCTAGTAAAACCACTTTGACTCTGCAAGAGACCAAAGCAACTACCTAATTCCTGAAGGATAAATTTTTTTTTTTCTTCCACAATCTCTTAGGAAACGTGAAGTGCTTTTAGGAGTCATTGCAATAACAGGTTGAAAAATGACTTGGAAATATATGTATATAATAACCTAGCAATTTTACACACCTTTGTTATGAAAGGGATCAATACAACAAGGTTTAGTTTACTGAACATTTCTCTAGTTGTGTTTTTAATCTTTGAGTGCAGGAAACATTAAAAGTACTTTTAAAATGGTACTTTTGTAATTAAACTACTCTTAATAGATAGTAGTAAGTATTCTCTCTATTAGCAAGCCATTCAATACACAGGCTATATTAAAGAATGCATTTAGTATTCTAAAATGAAATCAAAACATTAATTTATGTTGCTCCTAGAGTCTGATTTTTTTTCCTTTTTCAGATAAATGTATTTTAGACACACCCTCCCCCCCAAAAAAAGAAAAAAAAAGGAAAAAAAAACATTTCTGGTAGAGAGGTTATTTCATTTTGATATTATTTGAGTAGACAAGTTATGAACTAATTTGATCATTCCAGTAAGCATCATGGAAGAAATTAAAATGATGAGATGATGTTTGTACTTTGTCATAGTTGCAAAACTGAGGTTTATAACTGCTAATGCACAGGTCATCTGACTGTCTCTTCTTATTGTAATGGTGATTTTGTTAGGAGTCTAAAGCAAATTGCATCCACTTTTGGAGCCCCTATTACAGGAAAGATATGGACATGCTGGAACATGTCCAAAGAAGGGCCATGAGGATGATGAAAGGGCTGGAGCACCTTCCCTGTGAGGACAGACTGAGAGAGTTAGTGTTGTTCAGTCTGGAGAAGGCTCTGAGAAGACCTTATGGCTTTCCAGTATATTAAGGGGGCCTACAAGAAAGCTGGGGAGGGACTTTTTAGGATGTCTGGTAGTGGTAGGACTAGAGGGAATGGATTAAAACTAGAGATCACACGCCCCTCCACATTTCCTAGTAAATAAAGGAGAACCACTCATCTAGTAATTTAAGTTAAAAAATAGATATGGGTTTGGATCTGGTTGTCCAAGGTATCATCACTTGACATTCAGATGCAAGTAATGAAACAAAAGGAAAAACACAGCAGCAGCTGCCACCACCACAGTGATATCTCACATTAGTATTCTGAAAGGAAGCATTACTGACACAATGTTACAGGAACTATCATAGTTACAGGATAAGGGAGTGAATTAAAACCAGTATGATAGCTGTCTTACAAGCCACTCAACATGATACTTCAGATTGGGTTCTGTTTTCACAAGGCATTTAGACAAGCCTGATGCTGCAACTAAACTGAGCAGTCCCTGTGCCGTTGATACTGAAGGGGGCCAGCACAAAATGCATATGCAGCTTCATCTCTGAAGCTTTCCAATTACAACTGGAGACCATGAAGTTTACCTGCATGATTAAAAGTTTTTGCAGAAGGGTTTAAAGGCTAGCTGCACAATAGCTCTTCAGTGACCTTCTTCCATTTATTTTCTCTCAGAATGACTGGCTTCCTTAAAAACTAGATTAGCTCTCTTTCTTTGTCCAAAATGATGAAATATGTCTACTGTATCTAAATGTCTCTTGGAATGAAGAATGAGATCTAATAATATACTTTGGGACAAAGAAGCTTCTGAAACAAGTAGATCTGGATAGTGTAAACACAGTGTAAATATGATGCATTTACATTGTAGATTAAAAGTGCGCTGGTTTTGGTTTGGTGTTTTGGTTTTGTTTTTGTTTTTTTCCCACAGCACATTTTGCTACAGACTCTGAAAGATTTATCAGTTATATACTACTCAGACAATAATTATTTTTTCTTATTTTGGTAATCAGAGAACATGCAGATAATTATGCAAATAACAAACAAATATGAAATCAATAGATAGCCAATATGCCCTGACTGTATATCTACAATAAGACACTAGAGCTTTTTCTCTGTTACTTGTAAGTAGTATTTTGTCTCTGTGCTCAGCTCCATAGAAAGTAAAATTATAAGTGAAACTCTTTCCTGTGTAATTCCTTGTGTTTTAGTAAAAAGCTAAAAAGTTTTGTCAGGAAAACTAGTAAAGATGACAGTAAGAAAAAGTATGTATTCAAAATCTAGATATTCCACTACAAAAGATCAGACGACAGTGAAAGTAGAAGTGAAAGTCTTCCCACCATTCTTAAAGTCTCAAATCAGCTTCACATGTGACTTGCACATGGATGAAACTTCTTGGGGCTTTGCTCTGATGAAGGACAGCAGTTTGTTATGTGTTCAAAAGGAATAACTTCCTGCTATTAGACAAAATAGGAACTGTAACCTGAGAATTGCAGTAGTATGTTTCACAGCATAGTTAAGAAAATGAAAAAAAAAACAAATAATTTTTAAATAAGTTACCAAGTAATCTATTAAAAAAAAATACCCAAACAGCAGAATTGGAGAGTTTTGATTCCTTATAGAAAGACAAACATCTCTTCAGATGAAAAACATTTATTTACTTCAAGATCCTAGTATATGGCAACATGAGAGAGGATTACCCGGCACTATTCTCAAGAGATGTACTGAGAAATCCCTTATGAATAATAGATGGAAAATATTTTGTTTTCCTGTCTACAGTCCATTACAACTGGAATGAAAGGAGAAGCACAAGAGTATAAAAAGAAAACTAACAGATACACACACACCCTCTTATTAAGATAACATATCTGAGATACATATGCATAAAGGAAGGTGAGCACTTTAATGTTCTGGACTAAATTTGAATTACGGTCCTTGAACCAAACATAAAAGAACTCCGACAAGAAAAGGATTGTACAAATTCCTAGTGTAATCCTGCCACCTACTGGATACTGCTGAAAGATGACAGAAATTAGAAATTAATAGCACAGTTTGCCTGCCGAATTCCATCAGAGTCAGCCTCTACATGCTCTCTGATAAATCAAAAACTGATACATAATACTATAGCTAGGTGATCAAGGACCCAGAAACTTCTACATCCACAAGTAGAGATCTTCCTTTGCTTCAAAACTTTCAAGAAAACACATCAAGGTGCTTTGAGCAACTTCTCTGTTCTACCTGGGTCAGATCCTTGGGAAGAGTTTTGCTGAAATTACGAAACAGAAGAATCCAACTTATATTGGAACCCACATCTACAGAGCAGTAGAAGTCAGATTTAAGAACCTGAGTGTCTCTTCTCATGATCCAAATATATGAGTCATTGTTGAGACTCCAGACATGGTTGTCTAGAGAAATGACCTCTGGTTGAAGTGATTGGCCGTTTCCTCAGAACTATTACAAACAGTTTATCGTAACCAAAGACAGCTGACAAAGACTTTAATGTGAAGTAAACAAGCAAACAAACAAAAATTGTAAAATTTGAGTTTTAAAAATCGTACGTTAAAGTTGACGTTTATCAGAGTTTACTATTTAAACAGTAAACATACGTGCATTGGATCACATGCACTGGACTGCACAGGTTCCCATTCACTTCATTCAGCCTTGAAATCTATAGCAGCAGCCAATACAGAACTCTTAACTGCTTAAAAAATAAAATAAAATAAAACCAACAGCAACAAAACAAACCATCAAAACAAACAAAACCCCAAACCAAAAAGTTCCTTCTTCATGGAATTTCTCTTTTTACAAGATTAACCTAACACTTGTAATACTCAGGAGGAGCCACAAAGAAGATGCAGGTGAGCAGAAATAAGCACTGCAAACAGCCATATAATCTGCCTCCGATTCAAAGGTGCATACCAAAATTATATCCAAACTAACTGTGTTTGACTGCCTTGGAAGTCTTGAAGTAAATTGTATCCTCAGCAAATTTAGCAGAAGCCACTTGGCGCTCTAAATAGTAGAGGATCTGCTTACTGACCTGGCCCTGCCTAAACAAAGACCCTATGGATTCTGGTCATCCTAGCCCACCTGTAGAACTGGCTGAGCTGATAATAGGTTGCTCCTCACTCTGGAAAGGGAAACACTTTAATGGGACTGCTTTTGCTAGAGGACCTGGGTACACCTGGTGCACAATGCAGGGGCATAAGGAAATTCAGTGTGTACCTCAAGGAGATTTAATCTTTGTTGAAAATATCTCTTGATTTGAGTTATATGTTATAGGACTTACTATAGCAAGATCAACCTGAACCAGCGGAGGATGAGTCTCACAGGAAAGACTGGAGAAGCACGGTAGTGACACAGAATAAGCTGGCTTTGGCACCCAACAACTCAACATAATATGCTACTTCTACTGTCCTGAACACTACAGTTAAGTGCTACTGAAAACAGATACAGAAATTCATCCACAGAAAAACATGGAAGTAAAAATCCAAACAAGCAAAAAGGCAGGGAAGAATGCTGAGAACTCCATAGTTATATTACCCGTAACAATGAGAACAATGTAATTCATTATTCCAGAAGACTCTGACTTCCATGTACAGCAAACAGGCAGGAGTGTCAGATTCAGTTAAATGTAAGACTTCATGTTCTTGTACCACAATCCAGTCTTAAAGATGATATTTTTTTTCTGACAATATTTATCAGCAATTCTTTGCATAACTTGATTAGGAGTATCTTGAAGGATGGGAATTCCATAGAAGTGAGATCCAGTTATGTTTCCAGTTACCATGCATACATTCATGAAGGAAAAATAATTACTTGCAAGAGAAGTACTTTACCTTGTGAGGGATTATAGTTACAGGTCTTTGAAATATAAGAAACCCATATTCTGTCATGGCCTAAGATCTTAATCAGCTCTGTATAGCTTAATATTCAGACCCTCGATTATATGTACATCCATATAGTTAATTTATTACATAGTCTCCATGCAATAATCACAGCCAGGACATCTGTGCATGAAAGTACTTCAGTGTAACTCTAGCTAGCCATCTAGGAAAAAGAAACACAAAACATCAATTAAATGGAATTTTGCACAAATTAAAACTCAAATTATGCACTCATTTTCCCATGCATCACATGCCTGATTGGATTTTCAAGTTCTTACCTTTTCTATATCCATTTTTGCAAATATCTAAACACTGCAAACAATATGCAGCAGCAGCATGACAATCACATTTAATACAATCATATTTCACCAGTACTTTTATTCAGGGTTTGGAGTTGAGCTAAGCATTAAGAAATTGCATCTGAAGATTTATGCAGTTAACCTCAAAAGTACATAAGCCATCAATAAAACTTAAATGCATCTTGCAGGGAGTTTTTTGCTTGTTCATTTTTTCTTTCTTGTAGTAACTTTTATATAAACATCTGCAAGCAATGTTCCTATTCCTACCTCAGGTCTTTGGCTTCATCAGACCTGTTAATTTTAATCAGCACTTAAGATGTGGGTATGGGTATAGGATACCTCTTAGAAAGAAAGTCCAGATTCAGCACTAGTCACTGGAGAGTGACCAATTTACATATGATGTCCTGGGTAATTCTGTCTCGTTGGCTCAGTTGGTCTGTTTATACAAATGTTCCATTTTTGCTTTGCTGAAGTTGCAATGGCAGTAGCAAAATCAGAGCATTCATATGGATAGTAGCACTTATAAGACCACACTAACTAGCTCTACTTATAGCAATGCCTGTAGATAAGAAGTAGGTTAATCTCCTGTGGCCCAGCTGTACTGATGCTCAATGACAGTGTTGCAAATGGTAAAAACTGGCTGCCCACTAGGGCAGCTGGAGATGTCCTGCCCCACTCTGCCCCTGCTGCCTTTCCACCGAAGCTAATCAGCAAAGACCTAAAACCTCAGTAATGGAACAGTGTAAATTGTCCTGGGGACCACATCTATTTGTTTCAAATAGATATGAGATGCACAGTATCTAAATCCAATCTCATGTTGAGAGCCTAACAACTTGTAAGTATATTCCCCCCTTCCAACATGGAATTTGGGTATATGTAAATTTAGAAACAAATAAGAATATGTAATTCAGAGAGACTAGAAAACCTTGCCAGTTATCATATACTCTGAAGGACTGAACGTTAATTGTAACTTTATTTGCACAGGACATGCAGGTTTTTCACAATGAAACTATTGTTAAAACGTGTTCTAACATTTGTATAGCTTGGGTTTAGAAAGTTAGGACACAGAGACTCAGTCTGCAGTGAAAAGACAATGGCAGGCCATAAAACATCAGATGATAATCTGTACTTACTGTTAAAATTAAGCACTAAAACATGCATGTGTATTTTCAAACATTTGCCAGACTCTTGCCAATGCCTGCCAGCAGACATAGACACTGTTTCCAAGTGGTTTTAATATATACAAAATGGAGAACATACTTATATCAGTAAAATAAGTTTTGATGAACAAAATATGTACAGATTCCTATGAGACCAAAGCATTTTTCATCTTTATTTCAGGGGAAAAAAAAAATAAAATCAAAGCAAGGTGATCTATCTCACTTTTTATGAAAATGTTAACCTAAGCACTTTCTTCTGTGACAATGTTGCCTGATGTTTCCCTCAGCATTTCATCTTGTCCTAAGGGATGTTGGTGTGGGACATAACTCCCCACTTCCAAAGGAGAAACTTGCTAGAAAGGGTAAACTATGCCAAATCACTTTACATAACAACAATAGCACCTTTAACTGATGTAAAACATTTAAGGAACTTCTGGGAATGATTTTGAACACGTCTTTAGACTTGCTTGTCTGTTACCTGTCTTACATGCTGTGAAGGTTAGTATCTCTTTTTCTTGTTGTTCATAATGTAGTGCACATTCAAATTTGTTTGAAATGATGCATGTGCACAAGAAGAACTGCTGAGCTTGTGTGTTGCATTAGGAGGGACTCATTGGATGGATGGAGACGTGACTTTCAGAGCAAGTGAGGACGCTAAATGGGGAGATCTTACTTGAGTACAAGATGAGACAGGTAAAAAAAGCAACAGAGCACCGAAGGAACTTTCAAAAAGGATGCAGGCTGGTAAACTCCTGAGAAGATCTAGGAAGCGGTTGTACCACCAAGTTTTCAGAGGTGGCAAAGTGATTCCCCTAAGGAACTAGAGATGGATGTGTGAAGAACTGGAAATCACTTGAAGAGCAAGGCCACGTCCAAAAAAAAATTAAAAAAAAACCCACAAAACACCAAAAACCAACAACTACAAAGGGAAGAATGATCAAGGAGACACTAATTCCATTTCCTTTCATTTTCAGCTGTTGCAAGTTGAATTTTAATCTCTTTGAAAAGCTATACCTTGCTCTAGTTGGTGTCTTATTAAACCTCAGTTGGAAGCCTTCCAGTATTTTCCATGCATTTATTTTAAAGAAAAGGTGCAGGCAGATATACTCCAAGATTCTGAGCTTGTCAAAAATATGTATGTAGAGTAGCAATTAATATTTGATAAAAGTCATGGCCATAGAAAAGTGAACTTTTATTTGTATCCTACAACAGCATGGTGCAATCCAAATCCACTGATACAGCTATCAATTCAGGAGTTGCAAGGTAAATTCACCTGATCTTCATCATTATTAAAATAGACATTTAAAGATGACACAGAATTACTTAAAAAAATGAGTATATAGAATAGCAGTATTCATTGCTAATAAAAAAGAAAACAAGACTATTTTGAAAGGTGGGTTTGTTTTCAGTATTTTAATACAAACACAGTACTAAGATGAAAGAAATCACACAACATAGAAAGCTCATTGTTTCTAAGCATGAAGACATGTCACCCACTAATTATATAAAAGGGACAGCAGTAGTATAGACTTCCACAGACACCATAGTAAGGAAATTCCAAACCAGGAATGTTGTACAGCCTGCTTGTTCAGAGACCACATTTTTAAGAAAGGGGAAGCGTGAAGGCTTTTTCTTCTCAGATCTGCAGCACAGAACATATTTTCAAACTTTTCTTCACAATGACAGACATCAGAAGAATGCCCTTTTTTAATGAAACCTAAGATTCATCTGTTCCTTTAGTTCAGAAGACAGGGGTATAGAAAAACAGCTAAATTTACAAAGTATGGCAAACCTTACAATTAAAATCATCAGGTGTGATGACCTCTACAATACCCAACACCCAAAGAAGCTACTTTTAAGAACAAAAGAGTAAAACACTTCTCTTCATGTCCTACTTTCAAATTTTCAGCACACTACGAGCAACAGTACTAAAAAGAATTTTTCATTTAAAGAATAAACATGGAAGGGAGAGAAAGGTGTTTTGTTCTCTGAATCACCTTTGCAGAGTTCTTGTGACTCAAGTATTCAGACTAGATAAACTGCATAAGACTCAGAGAAAGCTGGCTCAAGGTTCAAGTAAACAGTCCCAGAAATTTCATAATTATGAAAACTCTTTTCAAACTCCTAATTAAGATGTTACAAAATGACTTGAGGATTTGTTATCACTCTTCTAACACTGGTAAAAAATTGGAAGTTTGAAGAGCTAACATTGGCCCTAAATATGAAAGCTTGGTTTTCGAAAGGCAAATTCCAAATAATCAGTTTCAACAGACATACTCTCTGTCAGTAAGCAGGAGAGAAACAGGTACTTAAAAAGAATGTTTCACTCACAGACCCTCAGACTAAAGACTAAGTGGCTATCACCACCAGCACCAAACATTTCCCAGGTTATGATAATGTGCTGCAGTTCCTCACCTTCTGCTCCAGGAAGCCTGAAGTCAGCTCTCAATGTTGGGCTACAGAGGGACATGGGAAGAATGAGCACAACACCAAGGAACAGGAGTAGGTCCTAATAAGTTCTTGTGTGACCAGTTTAAAGGCAATATTAATGAGGCTTTTCTGTATTATTTTGGACTACAGGCATCATTATTGCAAATAGACTAATAATTACTGTTTGTATGTAGATTTGATTACAGCTGCAGTTAAACTAGTAGTAAAATTTCTTGGATATAAGGGTATCTGTGGTGTATTCCCTTTTTAATGTAATATTTCGAATGCAAGGATGAGGTATTCACAGCACTTTCACTGTCCTGCATGAAAGGGCTTCAAGGTCTTCAACAAGTCAAACACCAATTCCACTATTGCACTTCCAAGGATCAAAGTAGAACAACAGTGAAAGCATCTTTCAACCCTCAGATTTTGATGGTTAACCTTTTTACAGTTGCACCTACACAGATTGTCAGTAACAACTAATTGGTTGACTAACTGCCTTGTAAATTCAGTAACTTACTGATTTTTGACCAACTACAGTGTAGGAAACACTAGTAAATTAATAGCATATTCTTCTGTCAGTCTCGTTCTTCACTACAGTATACTTCCTTTTCATTTAGTGGTAAATTACATCACAGATTGATTAAGACAAGAAGAAATAGTAAAATACATGCCAGTACAAATTAGAGAATAAAATACCAAGAATATATCCAAGACCATAAGTGAAGAAACTAGGGAATAGAAATCAATTATTGGGTGAATGACACAATTAAAGTGAGTTTATAAATGAACTACAGATGTAACTTTTGAGAAGGGAAACAAATGGCTATAGAACTGAATGAGAACCTATGGAAGAACAAAAGGCTTGAAGAACACTTGGAAAAGATCACATTTTCTTAAAAGCATTAAATCGAAGACAGCTTAGGCAAGTAACAACAGAGAATCATTACTTGAGATGATTAGCTGGAAGCTATGTGAGAGAATGAGATATTCTTACTTAAATTTGCAGCTTTTTCTGCCTGTTTGACGATGGTTCTCTAGAGATTTTCAAAACCTCTCTGGATGTGTTCCTGTGCAACGTGCCCTGGGTGATCCTGCTCTGCCAGGGGGGTTGGACTCGATGATCTCTAGAGGTCTCTTTCAACCCCTAACATTCTATGATTCTGTGATTCTATGATAATCATCATATACCAGAAAGACCAGGTACTCATTAAGAATTTTCTGGCTTATGGCACAGAAAGAGCTATTTTGTCTGGCTTACATAAATGACATTATTTTGTGATGAAGTTAAGGAGCTCAAGTCTTTCTTAACATTGTCACATTTATCTGCCAGTTACCCACAGTGGCCAGTCTTGAGTATTTCTTCAAAATTTCCCAATTCCAGCTGATGTTGCATGAAGAGAGGGTAGGAATGATTTGTCACAAGCTAGATTTTCTCTTTCAAAGAGGGATGAAAGCAGCTGGTTGTATGCAAGTGAGAGCAAGTCTGGTGCCTGAACACTGCAGTTCATCCCACCATTTTATTAAACTCTATTCCAAACTCCCTTTCTGCATGTGCTGTCCACTGTGTGTGTGCGTGCATGTGAGACGCCAGCAAATTTCAAGCCTGACTAGCCAGCAAAGAAATGACAACTGGAGAGATTATAGGTCTGTGAGTGGATATAGCTGTGAATGTAAGGCAAGGGAATGCTAGCAGAGAGATCTCTGTGTGGAGTTTGAGGCTGTTTAGCTAGTGAGTAAGAATAGGACTGGTCTCTTGTACAGCTCATGCCTATGTGAGAGCTGTTTATCAGTGTATAGTGACTGAACAGCTAAAGGTGATGTTCTCCTGCGTATATTAATCACTGCGTGATTATGGCAGCCAGGGTCATAATGTGTGTATGTACTGGGGTATTTACACTAGCATAGTAAGGAGAACAGGAACACAAGTGTCAGCCTGGCATTTTGCAGGGATAGGACTCCCCTCTTTGGCTCTAGCAGAGTGGGAAGGAGAACTCCTATCAGTCCTAAAGTCTTCTCTTAACAAGTACAAGCAGGGAAACACAATTCTGACCTATACATGGTATTTATCCTCTCCTGTCAGTTTATCCTTATATCATAATCTACAGTATTTAGATTCACTTAAATATTTTTGCATTTAGTTGTATCACAGATGCGTAACTTGCCCTGTTCAATATTTATTAAGCAGACAATAAAAGTTCCAAAGAGAGCAGTTACTGAGGCTCTTCATAAAACAAGGAATTTTTTTTATTTTTATGTTTTTCTTTCAACTGATTATCCAGATCTTTAAGTGATTGCAGTAAGTTTGCCTATTACAGATTACTGACCTGGCTTACTTTGGCATTGATAAGCCACTATCATATATCATGGTAGCTGACAGTGCACACTTCTTGCAGACCCCTGCCACCTCTAGCCTGCAGGTAAACAGGCAGCCTTGTGAATGCTTTGCACCGGTGAGTAACAGCTTCTCAGAAGTGCAGTGATTTGAAAGACCCAGTTACTGACCTGGTCAACACACAACACTCACAAGAACAGCTGTACAAACACTCCAGCTTCATGTACTTACAAGAAACCTATTTTATCCTGCCACGGCTCCAACTGATGATACACATGGCAAAGGGAACTCACACCACCTTTCACAGAATTGATACTGCTGTTTCAGCCATTAAACTAATGACTCACATTAGGATCTACTCTAATTTTGATAGCTATAAAAAAAATGCATCGACTGTTTCAAAATGCTTTTCTCAGCTGTGGACTGTGTCCACAATTTCTATTAAAAGAAAGCAGACATTTCAACAGTTCAGTAATTAATTACTTTTTCTCAAAGTGATACTAAGTTTTCGGGGTTCTTTTGTTTTCTGAGAACTGTAACTTCAAATTTATTTAGAATTGTTTCCCCACACATTTTTTGATAATCACAGTTATGCCTTCAAGAACTATACACAGTTCTTAATATCTCAGCTCATTTCCTTAAGTAATATAATAACAAAAACATCAATAGGGAAATTAAGTTCTCCCCCCAACACCACCTCCAAGAATAGAGAAAGATGCAACATGTGATTTTTAATTAAAGTTTTGGACTGCTTTTTAACAACTGCTGGTTCTACATGGAACAAAATAAAAAAATTAGTCCTGCATTTCATGGGTGGAAAACACATTTGTTAGAGACTAATGGAAACAGGCATTAAAGAATTGTAATATGGAAAAACGTTGGTGCATGATCCGTTTCTGGCTGTATATGCATTTGGCTGTGTAGTGGTGGCACAGGAAAATTTAACCGGTTATATATAAGGTAGAAAAAAAAATTAGATTTCAATCTACCTTAACGAATACGAGTTGCAAATGAAAAGAGCTATGGTAAAAGAACACAGTTCATAGTTTATGACATTTGCAAAGCATATGAATTTACAGTATTCTTTGTCAATATGCTCTATCCCACGTATCCATATTTATCCAACTTGTAATTAAAAGAACTGCATTCACATCTGTAAACTTTTCATAGTCATTTGAAGCAACATCATCCTTACACTACAAATCTCACTGCCAACAACCACATAAATAATAACAATTAGAGTAATATTCTGTAACCTCTACCTGCCCCCTTTACCCTCACTGAACAGCACTACATTATGCAGGAAAGTGACAGTGTACTTTACATCCCCATTACACAGATTAAGTAACAAATTGAGAGCCCTCTACATGGTCTAAGTAAATTTACTTCTTCATTTTGTAGTTAAAATCCCCACTATTTTTTTATTCTTATTTTTGCAGTTTTGCATGAAGAAATCCTATTACACTTATCTTATTCTTAAAAATAACCAAATAAACAAATATATCCAATATTTTATCTGCCACACAGAAATGCAGACTCCTTTCTGAAATGTGAAAGCTATTTGCTACCTACTACAATGGAATTTCACCAGGACCACAATTATTGCTAACGCAATATACGTATGATATTATAAATAATCACTTTTTAATTAAAAAATAATATCAGGGAATGATTCAGTTAATAAATCTCACCCCTAGATGTCAAAACACTGGAATTATTGATCAGTTTTTAACAGCAGAAATTACAACAGATGGTTCCCCCATTTACAATTCTTTTGTTATATGTTCTTTTCCTTGCAAGGAAATCAGACAATTTAAAAATGTATTTCCATATAGCAAATGCCTACTCGATATAATAAATTTGGTGGTATGAATGCTACTAGTGGGAAAAAAACAAAACAAAACAAAACAAAAACTACACAATATGAGCAAAAAATGTCCACAATTATCAAGCTGTTTTAAGATGTCTCCAATTAGGCATCAAAATACATCCAGCATGGAGGAAACTGCTACTCAGTATCATTTAATTTTAGTAGCCTAATAACTATTTAAAAGAAAACAAAAATTCCAGATAAATGCCAGTATTCACACTGCAGATGGGTTTCCAAATGATCATTAGAAGCTTTGTTTTTCTGATATTATTTAGCCATCATTCAGGTTAGACTCAATGACAGGTTATGTGATAAAAGGAGACTATCTCCACACATGCAGTTGCTCAGGTCAATAAAGTGCAGGGTGGAGAGCCCAAATAATACCCTGCCCAAGCTACTCCAAGGCCTATCACATGGGCCATCAGCCCATCAAAGGCACAACTTCAGAGACCCAGAAGAGCACTGAGATGCACAAATGCAAGTAGGAAGCTAAAACAAAGACTGCCAAGGTACAAACACCCTATCCAAGCCCCTCACAGGGCTATAGCAGGCTCAGACTCATTGTTCAGGCGTGAAACTCATCTCCCTGAGACAATGTAGAAGGTCTGAAGATCACCTATTGGATGGAGGGTAAGTAATCACTGTCCAGATGTGTCAGACACATCATGGGATGCAGAGAGATTCCACAACACTTACTATAGGATGTTTAGGAAAAGAATAAAAGGCAGGGGAAAGAAGAGATCAAGGAGGTTTGAGAAGGAGCAAGCATGGGAAAGTAGGATGGGGTGAAAGGGGCTGGTCTTGTGTAAACATGTGGCTAGTCATTATCCTGGTCTGGCCATGTTCTGCCTCTGATCAGTGCAGTCTGTCCCCTCTTCTTCTTTGACTCTATTTCTAACTTTTTCCTGGGTGAGGGACTCTATACACACATATGCAGAAAGCAGTGAGTGCACCAGTGGATACAAGGAATTGGGACCAGTTGACAGAGACTCACATGCACACGATGCCAGAAACCAGAGCTAGTACAAGTACGCAAATGAGCATGTGAGCACCTGCAAAGACTGAGCCCGACCAGCCAGGGAGATGGTGGAAGCGGCTTGAGAGCTGGATGGGGCAGGGGGGTAGGTGTGCACGTGTGCCTGCCTCTAAGGGCAAGACCATGGGAGGAGCTGGGTGTCAGGGACTCCAAGAACATCCTGGAGAGCTACTGGAGAGACAATGGAGTGTGGGGTTCTCTAGGAGCAAGAACCATTTGTGCATGTGTGCCCATAGTTGTGTGGACACGCATGTATTTGTGTGCACATACACTTACATGAATGTTTCTCTATCTTTTGGTTAAGGCACCTGGGAAGAGGAAGGATCCAGGAGCCGCTACTGGCCTGCATGTATAAGGCTGGCTGTTGTAGGGACCCCCAAGCCGTGCACGTCTGTGTGCATATGCCTGATGTGTGCAAAGGGGTCCTGGCTGCTGGCACATGGACTGCTGCCTCACATACCCAGTTGCCAGCAACCGGAAAGACTGGGATGCAGGGGCAGCTGCTGGGCCCTCTAATGCTTGCATTTCCATGCAGAAGAATTCTGGAAGCTTTCAAATAACATGCAAACTATGTGTGGGCTGTAAGATGCAAAATATTTCAGTCTATTGGTTTGCAATTCATTTACAACAAGGGAGTTTTAGATTTGCAAGTCTTGGGAACTGCAGTGAAACAAATCTCTTTCAGGCTTCAGCTAAGACAGACAAATTTGAAATCTCACCATGATTATTAGATACACAAACATAAAAAAAAGCACAAATATTCCAATTTTTATATATACAATCCAGAGAATGGAACAGGAAGACTCCTAAATTTTAATCTCACATTTCATTAAGCACATTCACTTATTCAGTATTCTTGACACACACTACAGAAAAAGTTTAAGGATTATATCTCACAAACCTCCCACTACAATACAAAACAAAAAACATCCCCAAAAACCCACACAAAGCACTGTAGCTTTAGTTTACCAATGTGTTTTCTCCCCAGAAACAGGGCACCATAAAACAACGTAACCTAATATCGTAATTCTATCAGTAAAGAAGTATTTTGTCTGCCTTGCAGAAGTGATTTATACTATGGATTTCAGCTAAAGTGGGACCTCTGCTTGCTAGTACTGAGGATTTACAAAACCTTTCTCTGGTCGAGCTTCTAGAAACCAGGAGATACTCAAACAATGGGCTAGACAGGAATCTGTAGTAAGATGACAATTTAAGCCATGTATAATTTTGTAAATATAGGAGAAGATGGAGCCATATGAACTCATTGGGTTTCCACTTTCAAAGAAGCTCATGAATTAAACACTGGAGTTGATTCATGAAGGTGTTTAAGTGAACCTGCCTTCTGTGTCTGAAGACAGGATTTAACTGAGCCCCATTTCCTACCCCTCCCCAGTAGCTGTCACCTCTCTCCTCATGAGAGAAGCCAAGAGGTATCATTTCCAGGAAGTGTGAGCATGTACTGGCAGAGCAATAAACTTCCAAACTCCAGCTTAATTAAAGCACATTTAACACAGCTGTTGTTACTGGCAACACAATATTTGAAAGTGTCATTGTCACCTCTCCTGTCAAGGTTACTACTGCCAGTCTTTCAAAACAAAGCATATTATCTATTCCTTGAACATATAAATTATCCTTCAATATACAAATCATATGCAGCTTTCATATCTATTGTGCAAGCAGGCAGCAGAAAGTAACTTTTCTTCAAAAAGATTTCTTTTTCTATGCAATTCCTTTTCTCTGGACATACAATTTATTGGGAGAAAACAGGTTCAAAAATGTGATTAATGAGTTCTACTAAGCAGTGTTTAATAATACTGATCTTTTAGTGGGACTCAGATTAGCGTATTTTTACACTGTATATTGTTACATTTCATTCTCTCAGGTAGGCCAAGTGCTTTAATGTGTAATGACACTTTTTCAGACAGCCTCCAGCACCTGTAGTTCACATTTCATGTATACTTCCTAGAGCTGCTGAGGGAAAGGACATAAAGAGATGCTTTTTACCCTGTAGGACATTCAAATGAAGATAGCTGAAGAGCTTGGAAGCAGAACGGGTCTACATGCCTTACCCATTCATCTCCTAGAGCTACAGTGGGTAAAACATCATTTTTGTGTACCCTACTGTCAGCAGGTATCCATCCTCTACAAACTTCTTTCCAATAAGCAACCAATTCAATTTTTTACAAAAGAACCCCTGGAAATACAGACATTTTTTTTTTTGGTATGAATTTGCATTAGAAAGGGTAGATAACTGGTTCATGCAATTCTAGATATGTCATACAACACCTGCACACAACTAGTGATAGAGCTTCCTCACTTCTCTATATGCAGCATTTGGATGAACAATAGATGCATCTTTAAGTCTCCTTTCTTGTGGACTTGCAGTGTACATTTCAGTAAGCATGGTCCTCTGCCCATGAAGCTTCATTTAGCACAAACATGTGCCCCATTTCCCCTTGTCCTCTTTTCCACAGCATTTTTACTTTTCTCCTTTTTCTCTGTGCCACCTAAAGACTTTAATTTTCCTTCCTCCCACTCCTACCATTCCTTTTTGGCTAGACGGCTTAAAATAGGAGTCATACCCATGTCGAAGCACCAGCAAGCACTTAGCTTCCCAGCTGGCACACCCACTGAGGGATGGCCACCCAGACACGCTTTCTCCAGTGGTGAAAAGCAGTCTGCACTCTGCCTGCCTTCCCATGGTGCAGAGAGGTAAACTCCCCTCCTAGTACTGAGTTTCACAGGACTTGCAGGAACTCCTTCATTGCTTTCAGGCTTCTACTGATTTACAAATTGAAGATGAACTGGGCAGCAGATTAAAAAGTTATTACATGTAACTGGCAGACACTGTGACTGTATCAGGAAGCCAGTAAATTTTAAATTACACAGAAATAGAATTTTCTTACACATACACACACACACAACAGAATTCTCTTAAACTGGAATTTCATTAGTTACACAAATGGCAAGATTGTTTTCTGTCAACTTGTACTTTTAAATATCCACAAAGATCAGTCACCTCTGAAAGGATTTTTCTCCTGAGTATATGCATCACTGATTATAGTCTAGCTCATGTACAGAGTGCCATTACTTCCTACTGTAATTAAGGGTATGTGGACCAATTACTAAAATAATTCCAGGGTTATAATGTCAGCACTGAAGTCAGAGAATGATACAGGGAATTAACAGATACTGGGTAGGTAATACTTCAGCTAAAACTGCCTTGAATGTTTTTCTCCCAATCTCAGTGCACTGAGTGCATGCTCAGTGTTCTTTAACAAATGCAGTGGTGTCAGAAATAATGTCCCCACTCTGACTTCAGGGTTTGCCTAAGCAAACACAAGAACATGTTAGTTGGTTTTGTACTGGTTTAGTCCATCTACTCCATTCCAGTTGCTGTTCCCTTGTGTTGAGAACACAAAAGAATTATAGGACATTTCATTGGCTAGCAATGCATCCTCAAAATACAAATTTAAATATGCTGATTCAATTAGAACACAAAAATAGAAGTGCCATCTTGGTTCAATATACAAAATTTATATATTTTGTCATTTCCCTTTCTGTTTTTTTGCACTGTAGTTTGAATTTGAAATAAGGAGTGGACAGAGTTACTAGTAGAAAACAACTCGGGGCAAGATGCAGTTGCCAAAAGCAGTAAACTGAAAACATTCAAAAATAAATTAGTTAACATAATTTTAATCTGAAAAATAATTTAAAGCAATATTAAAATGTAGACCAAAAAAACCCAAAGGAAAATAAAACTTCAGAAATAATAGAATAAACTAATTACATAGGAAACACTCTCCATTTGCTCTTAAACTATGCTAAGATTTTTTCTTTTTTCCTGCTTTGTAGTATGTCAAGTACATCTCCAACTTCTTCCTGCAGTAGTACAATTGACATAGGGATGACTTTCACCACATTATGGACACTTCGCATTTTAACACTGATCTCCCCAGCTTGCACCTCCTTTACTTATGAGGATAAATGACTCTCTATTGTACGAGTTGTTTATCACACAGTCAGTAGAAATCTCCAAACTCCATCTCTCAAAATACAATTTTATGTCTCTCCTTCAAACACAATTTAATGTCTTCCCTTCAAACACAAACATTTTCTATCCAGTCTTAATTCTTCCTTTAAAAATAATTACAGTAATTTAATGATAAAATAATCTTTACCTAATGGTAATAACCAATACTGACATTACTGTAAGAATTTTCAAAAGGATATCGCCTCACATTTCTTGGCTCAAATAAATTATATATATTGCATGGGATTAAACAACATACAACATTTCTATTTTGTGTTCAGGGTGCGTATAAAGATTTGGCTTTTTTAATTAGTCTTGTTTAGCCAATCTGTGATTACCTGGACTATTATTGATTTCTTAGAATGAAAGGTTGCATATGAATGAGATTCAGCAGCAATACACATCTTCAGAAAATTAAAGCCACTCAGTCATTTTAATTTGTTGTTTCTTTTGTCAGAGTCTGTATTAGTTTCATGAAATCTCATCACTCATTACAAAACCCTGGTTTACAACTGTGGCAGAAGAAAGCAGTAGAAAAATAATGGACACACGGCACTTTGGCTTAGGCAGAGAGAGACAAGACAAACTAAAAGAAACAAAAAAGTCAGGAAAGATCATGACACTGATCATTAATTCTTTGCTAGTTTTGTGTCTAATGCCACAAGGCAGAAACAAATAGTATCCTCTGAAGAAATGTCTGGCACTAACAAGAACTGTTCATGGAGTACAAGAGAGGCAGCCTCACTTGAGAAGATTTTTTCCTTTCAGCCTTCTCCCCTTAGACCCTGGTTTTGCTAACTGCTCCACAACAGATGAAAGCACCTATAGGTAACTGAAGAAATGTGGGGCAATTCAAATATCCGAAAGCAGCAGCTTGTAGGTTTAAGCCTGACAGCAGATGGTAAAGCATCAAAATACAATTGTAAAAGAAGCGGTGAAAGGTTAAGAAGCTACAGCTTTGAAAGAGTTATTCACACTTCCACATCCATGTAGTGCCTGCTAACAGAACTTTCTCCTGCTTTATTTGCATAAGGTCCTTGTCTTGGTTTGGGCGAGAACAGGACTAATTCTGTTCAGTGATTTTACTTTTCAGTTCAGTACTTCTAATTAACAGCACNGTACTACAAGGAAAGGAAGTAAGAAGCCAGTTGATTGCTCCATTGGGTTTAGCACGAGTATCATCATAGGTTAAATTCACAAGTTTCTCCATGCAGCAGTTCACTTTTTTGCATTTGAGACAAGAAATCCAACCAGCTGATACAGTTGCATCTGGGCCTTACCTACATGATAAACTGAAGTCAGTAGGGCAGCAAGAGCTCTCTTGTACCACCTCAGCTTTCCATTCTAGCTGACACCAGAGGTCCTTCATCTGGACAATGAGAAGTAGAGCCAAAAGTACAAGTCTTCCTACCATATGACCAATGGGAAAGTCCCTTTCTACAACAAATAAGGCTTGAGGGAAGGCTTAAATACACAGATTAGACATGAACATTTAGGCTACCAACATCAGGCAAGAGGAGAATCCCACATAAATAACAAGAGCAAAATAAGACACCGTCTCATAGGAAGTCCAGAGGTTTGTTATAAACATCTCCCCACAGATCAGCAGCCAACATGCCATGTCGGGTAAAGAGGAGCGAGGTGAGAAAGAGGAACCAGTTCAACTCAGGATGCCTTTTACAGGCACAGGCTGTTCACCCTTGTCCACAGTAAATTTTCCACAGCATGGTAAGTCAGCTGCAGATCTTGGTACAATTTCCTAAACTTCAGTTAGATCAGACGTTTAACACCACAGTATAGTACCATGTGTTGGCAAGACAGACCAAATTACGCTTTTTAAACTGTAAATCCCAACAGTACTCCAAGCTATGTAACATAGATGTCAATTGTCTTCTATTTTTAATAATGGCTAATATCAAGTAATGAGCAAGAAACATATATGGAAGTCAAATCATCAATTCTTCTCTTTGAAACATTACACCTGGAAAAGATTTTAGCCTGTTTTACCCAAACAAAAGGATAAAGGACTGTTTGTCATGACATGACAGAAATAAAGTGTACACGTGTGTGTGTGCATATAGGCCTATACACAGACATATTTATATGACTACACTTAGCACACTGTCGAGAAGAAATGTTGGACACTTGCCTTATGACTTTAACATAGCACAAGACAATAATCTGACATGCCATAGTCAAATAGGAGTAAAGTTTTTGCCGTGAGTTTGTGTGGATGTGTAGAACAGGGCCACTGCATTGTGCTGTTAAACTCAGATATCAGCACTGTGATGTTACTCAGCCATACAAACTCATTCTCAGAAAGATGAGATTTATGTGACACTGAAAGCATTGACAGAGGCTGCTGAATCCATCTATACAACTGTTCTGCACTCTGGCCAAGGGTGAAGAGAGAACACAGTCACACTGAACGACTGGAAAAAGAGATGAGGATGCTTAGGAGGGAAATCAAAGGTAGATTTAGGAGTCCTTTATTAGATACTCAATCCTTTCACTTAGCTAGGTACTTTCCCATAGAGGATTTATTCCCTTTTGCTGAGAGCTCTTAGCCTTCAACAAATCACCCATCACTACAGGGCAAATATTTAATCCAATGGGTACCAGCATAGATGTACTGATATAGGCATGATATTGCCTGTCATCTCAGCTTGTCAATTCAGGAAAAAAAGTGAGTTGTTCTCTTCTTAAATGCCTGTAATGCCAACTAGCACAATGATACACATCTGGTATTTTATATGCAACAAATGAGGAGGAGGGTTAGTATATACATAATAAATAGGTATATGTTCTCACATTTTAAATATACATGTAAATAAATGTGTGTGTACATATAAGCATCCAGTTAGGAAACCTGACAGGCAACAAATGCTTTTCACACCATTTGTTCAGGCTTCAATTATTCAGCAATATTACCAGTCCATAAAAATGAAGACACATGGGTATTGTGGCAACCATAGTTCTATGCAGTCATCAGAGCAAACATGCCTTACTTACCCTTTTATGATCAAGAAGCCCAAGAAGCCCAGAGCTGGCTACAGTCACACAAGCTACACAACACCCTGTTCAAATGTTACAGTTCTCTACAATAACCACAACATAACCAACCACTCCGGACTACTAGCTATATATTATGCATATATTTAATGACATTCATATATTAATTGTATCAAGATAAAGACCAGGATTTTTTTTTTTTTTTACATGAATCAAGGAACTGGTGGACTAGGTCCTGTAACAAGTCAGAGATTTTTTTGATTAAAGATGATCTTTTGGATCTTTTCTATTGAAGTTCATAGGAAAAAAAAGTGAAATAAATGAGTGATGGTTATCATCCTCAGTGATATGTCCACAAATGTGATAGCCATACACTTTGATATATCCAATAGATATATACCTTAGTTAGGTCAAGATAGGCTTTGGATGGGCCTTGTAATAATCTGTGAGCAGAAATGATGCAATCTGTGGGAGGATTTATTTTGTATCACAAGTCTGACTATGAATTGCAGGCCAGGCTCATGGTGCAAATATCAGCATCAGGGGTCTTTCTTCCCCACCTATAAGGTGTGTGTTGGTACTTATCACAGTATCTGTCATAATTTTTGCAATCATCTATTAGGTCCTCCTTGAGAACTATTAAAGAACTATTATAGAAACCAGCCTTCTGGTTTCTATACGGTAGAAAATGACTTACCAAAGCTACTTGCTACCATAAGTGTAAGGGAAATAAGGGATACTAAGGTGATGCTTTTAAACTAGTGTTTATTGGCAGTTTTGAGCATAAATCCACACACGTTCCTTAAGAAGCCATTCAGAGAAAAAATCTGGTATTTTCAGTAAAAAAAATAAAATAAATAAATCTTAAGGGCCTGCTCTGCATAACATTTTTTTAAAAAATTAACTAAAGTTAATTTGATGAGCACTGGTCACACAATTTTAAAGATCAGCAGTTACTTCTAGCCTGATTTCTGCTATGCCTGAAAACACATTTACACAACTGAAATGTTTCCTCACTAACAGGTCTGAAAAATTCCGCCCACTCTAAGACAGTCTTTTTAAATGATAAGACAGGGCAGCATTTGTTTTCTTCGTATTTATAACCATGGTAAATAGTTGATAAAATTTTGTTCTTGAGCTGTATTTTTCACACAAATTTTGCAAGGTTGTTCTGAAGCATGTAGGCACACACCGATACTGGCAGGCAATGTGATTTTTCCTTCCAAACTGGAACATAAGGCATTTAATTTTATCTAGTGCACATCTTGAAACAAATGTGTAAATTATTTGGTATATATGCACATTATAATTCAACTATTTTTAGTAAGGTTTATGTCCTTGTCCACACCACCAGCACTTATAGGTGGATAAGCCAGGCGCGGTGATGATTATGCAAATGAGCAGAATTTACTTCCTACATTAAAATTCATCTTATTTTCTATTATTATGCAGGAACAGGACAATTTGCATTCCGTCTACAAAAAGATTAATTATTTTCCAGTTATTTATGTTTGTTTCGGCAACTATCAATTCACTCAGTATTTACTGCTACTTCATAAACAGGAAATTCGATACATTTATATCAATTAGTGTGATGATGAAATATTACTTACTCTTACCCTTCGCGAGGGAATGCTTTTGGCTCTGCATAATTATCAGCAGTATGACATTAACTGCATAACTTCAGCGAACAGTGAGGAAGTCAGTTTACTTCCTTTATTTTTTCTGACTTTTTTGCAAATGATAGAATTCCATGTCTCAATCTATGACCTGTACTGTTTATGTAATATTGCCTACATAAGCAACTGAGTATGTTGAAAAGTTCCTCTTCAGTTTTATCCACTGTATAAAATTTCCCACATCAGACATCAACTGTATTAATTAGTATATAGATTAAGAGAATGAGTGACTTACCAAAAAAAGAAATAATTACTGATCTGTTTTGCCAAACAAATATTTTTTTAAATTTCATACAGGATTTTCAAAACTTTTCCTTCCATCAAAAGTAAAACCAAGTAAAAATACCATAGATTCCTCAAGCAATCTAATACTACACAGTTTCTTGAATCATACCATGCAGACATTTGTGGATCTTAATTCACTCTCATAAAATTTATTTTAAAAATTTATCACATAATCATAGCAAGAGTATGTTACTCTAGTGGTTTAATGCTAAGGAAAGAAATATCTTGCCAATTCACTAATCATTTATACCTCTGAGTAAGCAGTGTACAAGCAGAGTGGGGGTAGCACTGGTCAGAGTGTTGTTAATATCAATCATCAACTCCCACAGAGATGAGCATAAAAACTGCTTACAAGTCTTTTCAGTCATTTTAGTAGATGTCCCTGACATTAGACCAAACAATAGCAACTACCACCATAAAGTAACTTTTGACAAGGAAACACGTAAGAAAACACTTGCTGCCTAGAATTGTAAGTAGAACATGCACAGAGAGCAGATAAAAGTGAAGACACTAGTTACAAAAAAAGACAACACCTGAGTTAAGTGATAGAAATACAAGACTATGAGTACCTGAACCAGCACTAACATGCTATTTCTAGTGGTAACATTACAACTACATACTGCTTTTTGACTTCAGAAAACTTTAGATTAGAATTAGCATTTATTTGTATTTGAACTATCATCAGCTGTATTTTGAAATCACATAAAAGCATCTTATATGCTTTAAAAATACACTCCCCGAAGCAGACAAGTCTCTAAATTGTTGTTTTTTTTTCTTTTAACTTTATTAAGGAATATGAAAAGCACTTGAACTGTTAGCTTAAAAACTAACATTAAGAGTTGAAGAAAACATAGCACATTGCAAGGAAACATGATCCAATGCAACTTCCAGTAGAAAGAATCTCTCATATGCAAACTCATAAACTTGCAAGCAAAAAAAAAAACCAAAACAATCCAACTCTAATATACAATCTTAGAACTGTTTGGCTTGAAAGAGACCTTTGAGATCACCAAGTCTAATCATTAACTCAGCATTACCAAATAATAACTAAACCATGTCCTTCAGCATCACATCTACATGTCTTTTAAATCTGTCCAGGGACAGTTCCCACTTCCCCGGGCAGCCTGGTCAAGAGCTCTAACACCATTTTAGTGAATATTTTTTTCCCCAATATCCAACCTAAATCTCCCCTGCACAACTCAAGGACATCTCCTCTTGTCCTATCATATGTTATTTGGGAGAAGAGACTGACCCCCACCTCACTACAACCTCCTTTTTAGGTAGTTTAGAGAGCAATAAGGTCTCCCCTCAGCTTCCTTCTCCAGACTGAACAACCCCGGTTCCTCCAGATGCTCCTCATAAGACCCGCGCTCTCCAGACCCCTCAGCAGTTTCATTGCCTTCTTTGGACCTACTCCAGCAACTCAATGTCCTTCTCATAGTGAGGGGCCCAAAACTGAACACAGAATTTGAGGTGCAGACTCACCAGTGCTGAGCACAGAAGGAACAATCACTTCCCTAGTCCTGCTGGCCACACTATTTTGGATAAAGGCCAGGGTGCCTTTGGCCTTCTTGGCTGCCTGGGCTCATGCTCAGCCAGCTGTCAAACAACACCCCCAGGTCCCTT
>VWZY01010804.1:163736-181970 GCA_013399075.1 Chloroceryle aenea
GAATTTAGTGAGATCTGCAAACTTACTGAGGGTGCACTTGATACCCTCACCCAGAACATTGATCAAGATATTAAGCAAGACTGGCCCCAAAACTGAGCCATTGGGAATATTGCTTGTAACCAGTCACCAACTGGATTTAACTCCATTCACCACAAATCTCTGGGCTCGACGATCCAGTCAGTTTTTAACCTAGCTAAGAGTACATCTGTCTAAGCCATAAGCCATCAGCTTCTCTAGCAGAATATATAGTAGTGTTCTATCTGTAGCTACAAGTAATACTTTCAATGATACTTTCAGGATTTTTATCCAGTGGAGTGTACACCCATGAAAGCCATGAAAGGCCAGTTTCTCTGGGAAAATGCTGTGGGAAACAGTGTAGAAAGCTTTACTAAATTCCAGGTAGACAATATCCATAGCGTCTCCCTCATCTACTTAGTGGATCACCTCATCATAGAAGGAGGTTCATCAAGTAGGACATGCCTTTCATAAACACATGCTGAATTGGTCGAGATCACCTGGTTGTCCTGTATGTGCTGCATGATGGCACTCAAGATCATCTGCTCCATAATCTTCCTCGGCACTGAGGTCAGGCTGACAGTCCTATAGTTGCCCAGATCCTCCTTCTGTCCTTTCCTGTAGATGGGTGTCACATTTGATAACCTCCAGTCAAACGGGTCCTCCTGGTTAGCCAGGACTGCTGATATGTGATGGAAAGTGACTTGGTGAGTACTTCCACCAACTCCCTCCATACTGTTTGGTGGATCCCATATAGCCCCGTACACTTGTGTGCATCTAAGTGGTGTGGTAGGTCGCTGTGACCATGTCTTGGTGGATTATGGGGGTCTCATTCTGCTCCCCATCTATCTTGCAGCTCAGAGAGCTAGGCACTCAGAGAAGAACTGGTCTTTAACTATTAAAGATGGAAGCAAAGAAAGCGTGCAGTACCTCAGCCTTTTTATACAAATAGATTTAGCAAATGATGATTTTTATCGCTAAAAATCATGAACAAATATCTCAACAACCACTAATGAACTGCAATCCAAATTAAACAGTTATTTTGCATATAAAACTATTCTTTAGCTAACTGATAGAATAATAAACTGTCCTTTTAATTTGAAGATAATATCTTATAAATTCCACATTGCAACTGCCCTTGTTTTGGGTTCAAGAAGTTTCAGAGAGAAATTCTACAGACACGATACTTGTTGGGTGAGCTGATAACACAAAACTATATATAGAAAGTCTTCTTTCTAAACAATTATTTCTGTCTTTGGCTGAGTTTATCTTATGGTAACAGATGAAATGTATTATAAGTAGCATCCTGAAAGGGGGCAAGCAGCTTCAAAATTATCAAAAAGAGCTTTCCTGTTGATTATATATATCTTAGGAAGATCTCCAAGTTCCCTTCCAACCCCCGACACCCTGTAATGAACAAGATCTTTAAATAGCACTTTGTTACTAGCATATTCTACAAAATGTTACTGAAGAGTATCGATCTGTATACTTCAGCAGAGCAATTAAAAAAATTGTCAGCAATAACTTCATTTTCTCTTAGATTCCTAGAGGAAAGAACTTCTGATTAAATCTTAAAGGACTTTACCATGAGCCTAAAGCAATTTCAAATAAATATTCCCAAATACGACAGCTGTAACCTCAAAAGCAATTTAACATTATAACCCTAAAGATGCAAGTCAACCCAAATAGACAGATACTTGACTAAGTGGTTTGTTTGGTTTTTTTTAACTTGAAAGAAAAAAAAAAAAGGACTCATGATATATTACCTAACCTCTGAGGTACAAAGAAGTGTAAAGTTGGGGTTTTTTTTGTTAGTCATAAAAAAAGTTAAAGATTCAGTTTATGCAAGCCAGTGTAATTTTGTCTTTGGTAAAATGGGTGTGAAAGTCAATGTTAACATTCAAATAGCTAAAAAGAGCTTTATTTTCTAGTTCAACCATTGTATAGATTAGCAAAAACATCCATGCATCAGGCAGCAAGTTAATCAGAGAAGTTATGTTGCTCTAATTCAGAGCATCATGGTTCTTCCTACTTCCATCTGAAATACTCTAATTCCAAAGAAACTAATTCTCACCTTACTGTCTGAGCCAGCACAACAAACTTTATATTTCCCAGGAGACTAATGAGGAAGCATGTTTATCCTTTAGGATACTTAGTCGGCAGAGTGACCCAACATCAAGGAATGCCAGCAACACCACGGCCTGTGCTAGCAGGTGCACAGCCAGGAGGGTGATGGAGGGACTAGTCCTCCTGTGGGAAGGAGCTCTTTGCAGAGGTAGACAGATGGAAGATGAGAGACAATGAACATGAAACAAAAAAGACTGTAATTTGATATAAGGTGGTGGTGGGGAATCACTACAGAGATAATTAAGCAGTGGAAGAAGTTTCCCAAAGAGACTGTGCAGTTTCCATCCGTGTAGATTTTCAAGACTTGGTCTCAATTCTGTGTTGATCCTGCATTGAGCAAGAAGTTGGACAGCGTGACCTCCTGAGGCCCCTCTGAACCTGAACTACTCTATAATTGTAACACAGTTCCATATACATGTAATTTGGGCAGAATGAGAGTCTTTTTATTTTTGTGGTTATCTTAATTAATTTGACCGTTCATTTTACTAGTCAAAGAGGCATATGTACAGTCTCTCACTACAAACTGTCTCCATGCCAAAAGTGCAGAGAATAGAAGAAAGACTTCATGGCAGATAGGTGATGTAACTGAAGCCTCAGCTGACTCCCAGTGCAGCCCGGCTAAACTACAAGGGGATTTTGTTGGTTTCTACATTTAGCTTTTTCTTTTAAACCTACACACATGCATAAACACACATGTACCTCCTAATGTTTGAAATGGAAGTGATGTATGCAGTTACACACATACATATTACTAGCCAGGTCTTATTTTTCAAGAGATCTAGACACGCCACTACATACTCTGTTTTTACTCCAGGCTTAATTGTCTTTTATATTTTTCCTATGCTGCGTCTATGTAACAACAGGCTTCAGTAGTATATCATCATAGGCACATTATTTATCCATTATTGAAGGGGACAAATGTGTTGATGAACCAGTTAGTTCATCAGCGTGTTTACAGTATTGTCATTAAAGTAAACTGGTGAATTAAGTTCATACAAAGAGGGGTGATACTCAGCCCCGAAGTTCAGGCCTAGGATACTGAGTTGGTTATGGAAACAAGTGCAAGTGCAATTTGTATCAACAATTTAATCTTCATTTTCAGTATCTATTCCAGTTCCAAAATTCAGAACCTGAGACACACTCTTCTACAAGTTAACATGATCCGAGCATCTTAATAAACCATAAATACTAATTTAGGTGTTCATTTTCGACTCTGGAATCATGAGATGTTATAGGCAATTTGTACTTAAGATAAGTAGACATTGTTACTCTGGAGTTTAGCAGAAGCATATATTAGTACAGCTAGAGAACCACAAAACCAGATTAGCTCATCTATCTCCCTTTAGTTAAAGCAGAAAATAAATAAATAAATAAAGCATCTATTTCATTCTGCATAGGATTAGCCCACATACAGATATGAGTTGTGGCAAGACCACTTAAGGTGAGTTACAATTTCATATAAACATCCTTATCAATAAAACAGATGAGACCCTCTCAACAGGCAAACAAGAAGGTTTAGCATCCTGGCTGTGAAGCACTAAGTTATGTGCTACAAAAATTCTATTAATCAATCTCAAAAGGAACTGTAGGAAAAAGTTACTAGTACAAGGAAGGTGTAGAAGGAGGGCACTGAATAAGTAAACTTGTCTAATTATGCATGGTTCATTGATGAGAGAGACAATCACTATCAGATAACCAAAGTAAACATTGTATTGTTTCATTTTGCATCACAAGATTTTTCTGCAGTATGAGGGATCAGTGCCAAATTTATCTAAGCCTACCAATATAAGAAACTCCAGATATGATTTCTTCCATTTTCTATTGCGTGGGTTGAAATTGAGAAGTTACCTTATTCTGATTTACAGTCAAAATGAAATATTGGCAGCAAGTTATATGTCAAGAAAGCAGCTGACAGTAAATCTCCCGAAAGTTGTATCTCCACCTTATCCTGATGCTAACTAGACAGATATCACAGATTCCAGCAACTAATTAACCAAATAGATTTGTGAGAAGCAGCAGAGGTAGTTAAACTCATCTGTCCTGCATCACTAGCAATAAAATCCAAAATAATATTTTCAGAAAAAATGATTGAAAAAGAAAAATCTTAATGTAACATCAGGCACGAAGCAAGTATAGACAAACTGTTACTTTCTTTAAAAGATGCTTTCTCTTTAGTATAAGATTCAGCTGTGCACTCAGTTTCATCTTCAATTTAGTTTTGCACTTTTCTGTGTATGCATCCACTATTTATTGTGCTCAGTAATCCTCATCTATTTCCATGGAATGCCCTCTTCTTCTCCCGTCATGTATGCTTGGCATAGGTTCTTCCTCATCACATACCTATTTCTTTCCCCTTGACAAGTAAGAGCTTTTTCTTAGTTGCATGTAATTGTTATTAACATTGCATAGAAATGTTGTTCTAACATGGTTGTTTCCTTAATGCACTGTTAAAACTATGCTTATGGAAAACATAGGGAAGAGAAATTTGGACTCCTAAATTGGTTAATTTCCACTTTCCCGGTAGGGTTATGTCATAGACTATCACACTGCAGTCTCATTTGTTTGCCATTCATTGTGTTTACGGACTGTAGACTGTTGCAGGGAAAACCAAAGAAAGTGAAATAAAATAAATAAATAAATTTTTTAAAAACCCCAACATTTCCCAAAGACCCTTCCATTTCAGAACTAGTATCTAGCTTTAAGAATTCAGACATATCATCAGTAAAACAAAAAACTGATTCTTACATGAC
Organism: Chloroceryle aenea; assembly: GCA_013399075.1. Lineage (NCBI taxonomy): Eukaryota > Metazoa > Chordata > Aves > Coraciiformes > Cerylidae > Chloroceryle > Chloroceryle aenea. Next base: position 168,629 of record VWZY01010804.1, read on the forward strand.
TTATTTTGAATAAAAGCACTACAAGAACTTACAAAACAGAAGCACTCCTAGGGACAAAACACTTGAAAAATCATGGTTTGTTCTTGCATGCTGTAAGAGCTAGTTAACAAACTAGGAAGAATTTATAAACCAAGTAATAATTTATAAACTAAGTAATGGATCCCAGAGTTTGGTATCCATTTTTTAAAACAGCTGAGTAGTCCTGAAAAGTACAGTTAAGTGCAATACAGACAGAAAGCGATTAGACCATTATAATGTGCTGCCATGTTAATGATGCAATCTGAAAACCATCTTACAAACAGTTTTATGTAACAGATGTGAAAATTAACTTATACTAATGCTTCATTCAGGAAGTTTTATAGCAGTGCATTATGAGAATTGCTGGTTGTTCATGGTACCTCCCGAATGCCTTTGGACAAATTACTTTGGAACTGGGCAATCAACAGCATCAATACAATTCCCAAAACCTAAATTTTTATTGAAAATTCTACCAAGTGTTAGAGGAAAACTGTGTTAAGAAACAGGCAGTTGCTTAAGTCTCCAAAAAAGGGTTAGACTACAAAAGATAAAAGCACTGTGGGTTTTTTTGAAGTGTTCTTAGGAAAATAATTGTTGTTTGAAGAGCAGTAGAAAGATCTTCCAAGTTCTAGCCCAGTACCTTAAGAAAACCTTAATCTCTCCTGCTGCTATCTTCCACAACCTTGAAATAGATTAATGTTGCTGAAGGAACTGTACACAAGAAATCCACATTTTAACTACTTGTGTGTTACTTTAATATGTTTGGTTTCCAAATCCAAACCAAGACTATAAGAACTTGTATAAATTTATACTTTGTGCTCCATAAACACCAACCTTCTTAGCAGATGAGTTTCTACTGCTCATCAATTGACTTTATAGCATGATTAGATTATCCATCTATTTGCCAAATCAGAAAAAAAAAAAAAAAAAAATCACATAATTTAATTCAGAAAGATTTTGTGCTGCTGGAAAAGATGACAAAGAAGCAGTCAAAAAAGGCTCTTCTCTTTTACAATGCGTTGTGTATATATGTCTAAATAATAAAGATATGCTTTGAGATCCATTAATTGACTTTCCTCATAACTTAAATAATAATGAAGCATAGCTATAGTCTTTGTTCTACATTCAATGCAATAATTTGGGAATTCTTAATTTCCAACCTGATATTCTATGAGTCTCTGAACTGTGTCCTACTAAGTAATGCATTTGTAAATCTAATAATGATCAGAGGGATGGAGCACCTCTCCTGTGAGGACAGGCTGAGAGAGTTGAAGTTGTTCAACCTGGAGAAGACCCTGGGAAGACATTGTGGCCTTGCAATATATAAGGGGTATTTATATGACAGACTGAAAGAGACCTTTTACCAAGACCTCTATTAACAGGACAAGGGGCAATAGTTTTAAATTGAAAGATGGTAGATTTAAGCTAGACTTAGACTGGATATAAGGAAAAAATTAGTTTGGTTGGTTTTTGTTGGTTGTTTCTTGTTTTGTGGGTTTTTTTTGGTGTGGGGAGATTTTATTATTTTTTTATTATTTTACACAATAAGAATGGTGGGACACTGCAACAGGTTGACCAGACAAGTTGTGTATGTCCCATCACTGGGAGTGTTAAAGGTTGGGCTGGGCAGGACTTTCAGCAACCTGATCTAGTGAAAGATGCCCCTGTCCATGGCAGGGGATGTCGAACTACATGATCTTTATGATACCTTCCAACCCAGACCATTCTATGACTCTAAGTAAAAACATTTTTGTTTATTCAGTTTGTCAATATTTTTGTAGAGTACTATACAGAATGACCCTGAAGTACCTCCTGACCTCCTTCAATTAATGATGATGGTATTTTCATTCTACAGCTAGAGAATGAGACCAGTACAACCATAATCCAGTATGTTAGTCAATAAAGCTTTGCAAAATAAGGTTCTGGCTTCACACAGATCAAAGAAAAAAATTATTAAGCATGTCCTAAATGTGACTGATGACATGCGTACAAGAAAAAGAACCACATTGTCCTTTATCTGAATATAATTTTCCTCTCATCAAGATATCTAATAGCATGACCAGATGTATCTCATCTACGCAGAATTGTTTCTTTAGCAAAAATGATTACATAACACTAAAGTAGTCAAGTCTAACTAGATATGCTATGTAAAAAAGGTAATAACATTAACAACCTCTAAGTGGTATTCATTCTTGTCTCAGGTACGAGAAATCTTAATAATTGCATAAGGAAACACGAAAAAAACCTATTCCATGATATGGAAATAAATTAATAAATAAAATACTTCAGTGGTGATGGCAGGGGGTGTTTATATGTATAAATCCAGCTGTGAAAGGCTAGACAAGTTGTAAGACATGATCCTGTTCAGTTCTGTACAGTCCCTAGGACTGAAGCAGATTAATGTTTCCTGCATGCTTCACTTTTGCCTATCTTAATAAAGGACTTTTTTCCATGGACTGATATTGCGAATCTTACTACACGGAAGGGACTGCCTTATATGACTGCTTCATATCCAAACACAACACTGCTTTGCCAGTCATTTTGTTTACCTCTGGGAAGGCAGGAATTATTCTGTTTCCCCAGCACTCATTACAAATATCAAACACTGGCACAACTGCAGCTGTCCCTCATAGCCAGTGTATAGCTTATTTCTGAAAGCAAGTGCTAGTGCTGGAAATGGGAGATATGCCGAGTTATAGGCCACTCAGTGCATAAAATTATAGGTGGAAAAAAAAAGGAATAGTGAGAATTGTTTCATCACTTTAGGCTCAGAATATTAACCCCCTATTTTTACAGGATAAAAGCTCATCCCCAAGGGAAGGCAAACGGTGGAGAATTAGAAAGCTGCATACCAGGTATGAGAAGTGCTCTCTCAGCAGACACGGGGGTGAATCTCTGGAGTCTATTTAATTTGCTGTGACCGCCATACAAGAATCAAAGGAGAAAACAACATAAAGCACATACATGTTTTTATAAATTATCATTAAAGCTTGTAATTCTATTTGTACTACACGCTTTCCTATGCTGTTGTCTTTGAAGTATATTAACACTAATTACTGGAATTTATATGCTACAGTGCTTAGCTACTCCAAAATTTCAACTGCAAAAACATATATATGCTGCAAGAGATTGAATATCCAAGTGGAATGCATCTCAGATTTGAGTCACTGAGCACAGAGATTGACAATATGGCCTTTTGATATCTATTCGAGATAGATCTCTTTCTTCAGACATCTTTTTCTTCAGTGTTTTCACTTATTTAAAAATAATATCATACCTACAATGAAAAAGGAAGTTTCTGAAAATGTTTTCAAAGCATTTAATGTGATATGTGAAGGAAAATAAAAGGGGTATTTTAGAGCAGTATAATATGAAGATGCTGAAAGTGCTGTGGGAATTTTACAGCTTCCAGTTTTTACAAAAGCACTAGTGGCTGGAATATATTCGGAAGGATCATTTCAGCCTAGTGTGTTCTCCAAGATGGCATTTGTTCTTACTCATTTAATACTTGGAAAATGGCAGCACTGCCTTCTTATAAGCTTAGTCCCTAAAACTGCTGCATCTACACATGAAACTACTAATAGCAGTTGCATCCATAGCCATAGATACACCTATCAGACCTAACAGATAGCAAAACTTTGTCAGAGCTATATTTAGTACTACATAGGAAATGTTTTCTATTGGGTGGACTATCTCTCTAGTCACATAGAAAGAACTTTTTAATGCAACGCTGAAATACACTTTAGTGAAGCTAAACTCAGTTAATTAAACCTAACTTCGAAAGACAATTTGACAACTTTTTAGAAGGAACACAACAGCAATAAAATCTTCAAGTTGAGGAAAAATAACTGCCTGTATACCGTATGGGTAGTCACAGATTGCCTATTTATGAGCTAAAATGCTAATAAGAAAATCTATAAAGGTGTTGGAATAATGGCTAATTTGCAGTCAGCTAAGCTTGAACGAGATACATTTTCCTTCCATAAAGCTGTAGAAAAAGACATGGCCATAAAAATCCGTTGATCTGAACACTGAGCTCTGCTTATATCCTCATTTTGTAAAACCCATTACTACCCCTCATCCCTGCCTGTTGAAAAACTGTTATAAGACAGTTAAAAAGAAACCCATTAAAAAGCAGCTACCAGAGTATATGAATACTACAATTACACCAAGACTCCAACTTTTTGTTGACGAGACTGTAAAATATTGAAAAGGTACTAAATTTTATCATCTGTGTGTATTTAAATACAATAACAAGTAGCTATTCTATCAACTCTTTTTTCCTCCCTCTGTAAAAATTACAGAATAACTCCTAGAAGAGGACCCATGGGAAACACAATTATAAAGGGATTTAATTCAGATACAGGCTACTTTTCCTCGAGACATTCACCATGGCTTCTCATGTCAATACTGAGACACGGATACAGTTTTATCAGAGGCAGCTCCATGCATCCTCAAAGCTACTGAAACACATAACCCAGAGATCAGGCACCCACTGGTGAAAGCTTTGCTTCTCTACTTCTCCTCACCCAGCTAAACCTGATCAGTCAAGCTCAGCAAATAAAGGGAAGCCAGCAAGCAATTTTGAGTACTTCCTTTGGCTCACACCTACCTTCTTATAAAATTATGTGCTTCCTTGTGGATAACTAACAATGAACCAAACATTTACCAATCCATAGGTAAATACTTATGCTTATCCCAAACAGACAAGTGAAAATGAGAAGACAGTTCAACGATTACAGTTAAAATAATGTAATAGCACACACCAGCTGACCATTTTAGCTTTTCTGCATCTAGAAGCATCATTTTTTTAAATAGTGCATTAGCCAAAATGGCATTTAACTAATGAGCTCCTTTTTCAATGACTATCACCCTGTCACTAACCTCAGAGACCAAATACAACACAGCATGACAAGTTCCATCTGCAAAGCATACATCCTCATGCTACATTTCCCCAGTCAGTTGACACCTTTCAGAAAGGTCTAAATTCCTTCATAAAGAATATCTATCATTCTCTCATGGCTCATTCAGCTTCATCTTGTTCAGTGACAGGCAGTTTTGTGCACTAGAGACTGATCCCTTATAAATTCTGAATCACAGGGCTGTCTAAACTCATTCTCCTGCTCACATTATCCCAGACAAACCTTCTCCATAAAACAATACTGTCATGAACAGAATAGCTGAACAATTAGGGAAACAAAACGTGAGCTTCTAAATAACCAATAAGACAGATAGCTAGGGAAAATCAAAGAGAACAAAGTAAATTTTATTCCTTTTTTCCATACTCCTCTGTGAAAGACAAGTGTGTCAGCTGTTTCATTTGGGCCTGCTGCAGTTTGAGTCTCCTGAAGAATGATCCTTAAAAACAGAAGTGTCCCGGTTGGAGTGAGAACAGAACTAGTTTTGTTCAGTGATTTTACTTTTCAGCTCACTTCTTCCAACTAACTTCACTGTCTGAAGTTAGCAGCCTGTTTTCACAGGCAGTGTCTGCTGCTGGAAGTGATCACACCCCATGATGTTACTACCAAGGACTGGTTTGCAGACCAAGGCCACTGCTGGATCTCATGTACCACACTGGGGAGTGCAGGAAAGTGAAAGGCCACACCTGCAGGGAGGAGTGGACAGGGCAGATGACCCCAAACTGACCAACAAGGGATTCCAGCCCATATATATCATATTCAGTATAAAGCTGAGGCATCACGACGGTGTATCCTCTCTTTGCCCTCTTGGCCTTCTTTACCAGCTTGGCTTAGGTCCTCTTCCAGTTTCTTTCTTCGAGCATCTGAGGAGGCCTCCATCTGTTCTTCCTTTGATCCCAATCGGTGTGTTCCTGAATCCAGTATCAGAATGCAGCTCCTGAACACAGCTCCCGTCTGCTGCGGGGCCCAGCCTGGGACTCCCCCAGTGCCTGCTCCACGGCAACAGTGACGGTGATATAATTGTCATCATGGGGTTAGGTTCAATACTGGTTTTGTATATATTTTTAAATATTCTAGTTTTATTATTATTATTTTGATTTTCATTAAAGCTGTTCTAGTTTCCTTTTCAAATTGCCAAGTCTCTCTCCCTTACTCCCTTTCTTTTCCCCTTTGGGGATGGAGGGGAGTTAACAGAGAGCATCTGTTACAGGTCTAAAGGGCCACCCTGACCCTAAACCGTGACTGCTAGAGATGTCCCAGCAAAGCCCCAACCTCACTGTCCTACAGTGAAACCCATCACAAGGACTCATCAGGAGCAGCTCTTTACGCCACCTTTCAGACTAAGAGGGTTGTTGCCCAGGGAACACACTGCAGGATGCAGAGGAAAGCAGTTCAGGGTCACAGACTTATTATGGGATGTATAAAGGAGGAACAAAAGGTGGGAAAAGTGAGTTTAGCTTATCTGGATATGAACAAGAGTGGGAAAATAGAGGTGCAAAGAAATGCAAAGGCCTGGTCATGTGTAAATAACTGGTTGTTCCAGACTCTGACCTGCCTGTGCCCTGTGTCTGATCAGTGCAGCCTGTCCTGTCTTCTCAATGAACTGCTTTCTACCTTTCCACAGAGAAGACTCTATGCTGTGTACGCATATGTGTGTGGAGGTGTGAGTGTAGCAACTGAGGTTGGAAAGCCCGTGTGTCTGTGGTGCCAGTGACTGGAGCGGATACAGGTACAGGAGTAAGTGTGTGATCCTTAAAAAAGATCAACCCAGATGAACCAATGAGGGGCTGAAGTGACCTGGGAGCAAGGACCTGATTGCAGCTCTGGGTGTGAGAGCACCTATGTTTCTCTAGGGGCAAGAGCAGAGGGAAGTCAGCTGTGGGACCAAGGGAGTCCTGCCCAACTTGGGGTGGGGGGTGTTGGGAAGTGGTGCATATACAGGTATCCACAGTCTGTACCAGCAATTGTACCAGGGCTGCAGCCTCAGGGGGCTTGCATGTCCAGGTGCCAGCGACCAGCAAGACTGGGACCAAGGGACAGACCAGAGACAGCATTTCTTTAACAACAAAATAACCTACTCGCACACTCTAACACTTGCAATACTAGAGAAGATCACTTAAAGCTTAGCTTAAAAGCGGTAATTTCTACTAAAATACAATTTTCATTATTTAATACAAAGACAATTAAGTTTTCATCAGGTCTAAAAAAAATCTGCAAACACAAGCAGCCTGGGGAAGGTTTTACATTACCTAGCATCCTAGATGACAGCAAGATTCACAAGAGTAAATTTACAAGAGTATTTACATTCCATCCTAATGTAACTGACAAGCAACAAGAAAAAGAAACTATACTACTCCAAAATCAGGGACTTATCCTAAGATTTTGACCAGAGTGAAAAGTCAAAGCACTTCTGTTCTGAAGAGCCAATTAACTTTAAGATACCCATATGCTTCAGAAGAATACATAACATCCTTACCAAGATAATACGCAATGTCAGTTTGATTCCCTAGGTTTTGTGCATATGTTCTCATTTGAGAAAGAATAACAGTGGGTAGCTCAGCAGACAAGGGCTTAGAAGAAAGACCTTCTAACCTTAATTTGTTTTTTGTTTGCCAATTAAAACCGAAAAGTTTTTTTATAATAGAAAGAACCTTTTACTGGGTACATATAATAATGGAATAAATAAAGTGAGATGCTGGTTGTGGCTTGAAGACTTTACTGTTGTTGTAACAACACTAATACTTTTGAAGATCTGAACAGCTAACTATTGCTGCTTCCAACTCTTCTAATTTGATTTGCAAAAATTATTTGACCCTAACTGAAAATATTTAATCTTTTCAGGTATCATTCTGCACCTTTCAAATTAAATAACATTTGGCAAATAATGTATAAAGCTTTCTACCTAGTAACCAAGGACTAAGCTACTCTGAAAATGTTCTTTGTCACAATGTAGACAGAGTTGTGAACAGATCCTGTATTAACTATTGAACAACATACTTCAGATGTAAGACTTTATCCTTAGTGATATAGGTGTTCATATCAGCAGAAATGACAGCGACAGAGCTAGCGGGAAGGAGCAAAGAATCCCTAGAAATTTCTAGTGCATCTACAAGAGATTAAAGATTTCAGCTCTAGAGCAATACCTAGGCCACCTGTGTTTCTATCTCTCCTCAACAGTATGGGGAATAAGGACTCCTATGTTACATCTATAATAATACATTTAAGTAGACATGGGAATATTCCCAGAAACTGAAGTCACTGTGAAGAAGTGGTACGTGCCCTTTCTTAGGCTTCAAAACAGGATTGTGTTGGAAAACAGATTATCCGATATCTTAAAATGGTCTGTGAAACATTCTTGTTGCTGAACTGTGAACAAGAAGTGCTAGAGGAACACTTCTGAGAACAGGCTTAAAGCCTAGTGGATGGTATAGTTTGGGTTGTGTTTTTTCCCCTCTTAACAGAAGTTATTTTGTTTCAGAACTTGGGAGATTTCCCAGGCACTGTTATAAAATGCTAGTGTAGACGTCATGTTAGTATTAAGCTAACCAGCAATGATTAAGACTCTCTCCAACTGCTTGCAGCACTAACGGGTATTTTCTTGGGATGACTTTTAGNATATTCCTGACTAGTTCTAGGGACTCTCAAATCCCAGGTGGTGAGAATTCAACACTTCAGGAGATGGTGAGCATTCCCCTCATCTCTCACCCTTCCAGAAGCATTCCTAGCACTTAAAATATTAATAGGTACACATAGAGATGGATGGATGAAAGTACTCTCACTAGAGATAAAATACAATACAGGTATCAACTAAAACATCAGTCTCAACAAGTCAACATAAAAGAGAAGGGGAAAATTTAAAAATCCCAAACATAAAGATTCATGAGATAATATGTATACATATGAGACCTTCTTATAGTCAGTGATAAATATCTACACATCAAGTAGCACTGTGTTTTCCTGCTCTTACTGGCCTATTTTAGAAAGAAGTGCTGCCCTTAGAAGAAATCGCACACTACGTTATCAGTGAGCAGCAGCAGATGCTGTCTATACAGGAGCCTCCTTGAATTTTCTGCTGTGTACAAGGTACAAATTCTTGCTGATGCTGCTTCCAACATTATCAGGCATGACAATTTCCTATTTTTACAGTAGGTAATTACAGTCCAGTCCAGTGATTCTGAAACACAGTTAACTGAATCTTGGCATTTGCTGTAGTTCAGTCACAACCCCTGCTGCCAGCATGCACCACTAGAATGGTATTCATCCAATAAAACATTTATCTGAAAGGTTTCAGACGTGCCCATAAAACTACCAAAAAAAAAAAAAAAAAAAAAAAAAGAAAAAGAAAAAGAAAAAGGACTTTTTTAAAATATGCAGTCCTTCAGAGACATCTGGAAGCATGGGGACTCTTACCAGTTCTTTTCCCACTAGTTCTCTCCCAATTAAATTGCATGTTCTACTGAGCTTCTTTGTATATTTGGATAAAGAAGCATTTTCTCTTTGTAGATTTTTCAAATAATTTTATCTGTATGTTGGCAGGAATGTATCCTGAGAAAAGCAGGAAAGAGAAAAATTCCATTCCCTGGTAAATATTTTCTTTTACAGGCTCTAATAAATGAAGCAATAATCGTCCCTTTTCCATGTTAACAAACCAAATACATTTCCAGTAGAAAATACCATTGTGGTCAGACTTCTTAGCAGGTCCTGTAGCAGCAGGACAAGGGGTAATGGCTTTAAAATAAAAGAAAGTAGATTCAGACTAGATATAGTGAAGAAATGTTTTTACAATGAAGATGGTAAAACAGTGGAACAGGTTGCTCAGAGAGGCAACAGATGTCCCATCCCTGGAAACATTCATGATCAGATTGAATGGGGTTTTGAAGAACACAGTCTAGTCAAAGATGTCCCTGCTTGTTGCAGGGGGCATTGGACTAGATGACGTTTAAAGGTCCTTTCCAACCTAAACTATTATATGATATGCAATATTGTTATTTTAATTGAGCAGTTTCCGCTTATTTCACTTCAATAATTTTAGGAAACTTTTGTTTCCTAAATCGCTATTTATGAAGAGCAGAAGGCAGTAACATAATCAAACTGGAAAAAAAGTCTATCTTACTTTTCACTTAAAGCAAAAGCTTACTCTATTAATGCTGCAAGAGTCCTGCAATTAATATGAAGCTAGTGAACGTCTCTGCAAATTTCAAATATGCTCCTGGACAGGGCTACTGAGCTGTCTGCATTCACCACACTGGGGGGGACAACTGCTTTTTTCCGTATCTATCTATGGCATACAGACCCATCCCACATATTCTAAGCACTTTAGAATTCTTCCTAGTACTCGACACCATGCTGCTGCATTCTGGATTTAGTGTGAGCATAAAGTTAATAACACACATGCTTTAGTTGTTGCTAAGTTGTGCTTATCCTAAGGAAAGGATTTCTGAGTTTCTCATAGCCTGCGAACAAGAAGGCTAGAAGGGCTCAAGAAGCTGGAAGGGGACACAGCCAGGATACCTGGTCCAAACTGGCCAAAGTGATATTTCATACCACACAGCATCATGCCCAGTATGTAAACTGGGGGAGTTGGCCAGGAGAGACAGATTTCTGCTCACGGACGGGCTAAGCATCGGCCATCAGGTAGTGAGCAATTGCATTGTGCACCACTTGTCTTTCTTGGGGTTTATTTCTCTCTTTATTATCTTCCTTTTCATTACTAATATTCTTCTTAATTGAAATGAATTAACTATTATCTCAACCCACAAGTTTTACCTGTTTTCATAGGGGGAGGGGAGGGGAGGAGAGAGCAAGTGACTGTGTGGTCCTTAGTTGCTATCTGCATGACACACCAAATGGTACAAGATTGAATGAACCATTTTGAAAAAATCTAATGTTTGGGTGTTTCCAGTAATGAGAGCTAACATTTTAACATAACAGAAGTGGGCCAGAATGTTAACATGATCAGTCTACAAACAAGAGCTAATTTTTGTCTCTGAAGTCTAAGGTCTTTTCTGCAACAGACAAGAATGCTGGAAGTATCGGTAGGTCCTTCACTCTGGTCCACACAAAGGACAATGTTGTGATGACTTCAAACATACTAATTCTTGTTAAAGTTGAAACTAGAATGCAAGGGCAAAAAAGTGCCAACGTAAACATTTGCATGCTTTAATCTTTTTCTGTAGAGATTTTCTACAAGCCTAGCACAAATTTCCAAAATCTACATCAGAGTCAATGTCTCATACTTTTATCACACCAGAAAATACAGTTTTTCACACACAGTATAAGAATAAATAGATTGAAAGAACACCATGATTTATTACAGAGGAATCAATATTGCAGGAAGAGACAATATTTTTTAAAGGATAAACCCCCAAAATTAAAATAAAAAATAAAATAAAATATCACCTATGCTTTCCAGATCAGGAAGTTTGCTGTTTCTGTGAGGAAAATACACACATATAAGGATTACAATTTAAGAATATTTTTTTGCACATACAGATATTATCATATTCCAGACACATTACTGACAACATATGCAGACTGCATGTTCCTATACTGGCTTAATATACATTTTTATCTTTGTATAAGATTTAAATCCAAAGCTTTATGTGAGGATTTAAAAATCTAGTTATAGATATTCTGCAGGAGAAGACTGTAAAAACCATCTTTTATATTACAAACATACTCCCAAATGCCCTGAAAAGTAACAAACACAAGTTACTACAAGCACCTTTGAACCAGAATTATGGCCACTGCAATCTCAGTATCTCTTGTGAAACAGAGTATCAGGGAAAAATAGCAGCCATGGGAGAAGGACTCATTGCTTGAGAGTGAGTCAAGCCTTTGCAAGCTACAGACTAATCAGAATAATTCCCAGACAACATGCTGTGATATTTGCATTGTCAGCTGGTTATTATGATTTATTGGAAAAATGGGACACGGACACAGCAGTACAATGGAGTCACACTGCGACAGCTGTAGTAATCTCATCGCACAGCTTTTGTTTTTTCAACCCAAACTCTGCCATTGTTCTCCTCTTCTCAAAGCACGCAGGGCAAAAAAAAAAAAAAAAAAAAAAAAAAAAAAAAAAAAAAAAAAAAAAAAAAAAAAAAACAAAAACAACAAAACACAAATACCCAGTGGNGTGTAGTCTCTTCTTTGTTGAGTTTTCTTCCTGGGTTTTTTTTGCTGGTTTGTTTTTATGGTTTGGGTGTTTGGTTTTTTTTCCCTTCTCCTCTTTTTTAAAGAAAAAGAAAAAAAGTGCTTCAGGAAATCCACCACCAAATAGGACTCCAGAAACAGTAACAGTAGTGAAATCATTAATAAAGTTACAATATTAGGCATTTTCCCATTGTTACTCCCATGCTCTCTCTAACCACAGTCAATGAATCAGATCACTTCTTTTGACTCAGCATACATGATAATTGCTCACGTCTCACCATCTATTTAGGTTTTCCTTAGGAAAATGTGATCCATTTTTGAATGGCTAAGCCTTCATCGCATCATCACAAAATAAAGTCATCCTTACAGGTTTTCAGATAGCCTGATATTAGCTGTTCTTAAAAGCAGAGGTGGGTTTTTTTTGGTTTTGGTCATGTATGTCCCCCCATTTTTTTTACTAGGTTCTACTAGAAATAAAAGAATTCAACAGTAGCAATTAGCAGTCAGGTGACTTTAATGTCATAGCCACAAAATAATAATTTATAAGGCAGTAGTACCTGTACACCCTCATTTGTGTTCACGGTTTTGCTTATACCAGTCACTGAAGAGTCATAAAAAAATGTCTTTACACCAACAGAACTTAAAAACAACAGAGTTGCTGGAAAGTACTTTACCTGAAAATAAGAAAATTCACATTATTCTCTTTATGTTTCCAACGCATTGCTATCATAACCACTACATTACATGAATCTGAATATTCTTAGCAATGTAAACACCACAGGGTACAGACCTGTCCCCATGCAAGTTTTGGAAGTTATTAATTTTAATTAATAAAGCATTAATTTAATTAATTGAGCAGCATTTTGCTCTCCAGAATAGTCTTGAAAGCTGCTTCTACTTCAAACCCTATGGTCCAAGATCCATAAAGAATGCTGAAGCAAAGGAGATAAACCTCTTCCCCATTCATTTCCATCTGTAACAGACAAGGCATTGATCCCATAGAGATTGGTGCTTTGCCTATACTCATGCAATCACCATGCCACTGTATATCAACAAACACGTGCTACCAAGAGAATGTGATTTATACCCTTTCACTGGAAGGATGTAACCAGGTTTTTAGGCAACATATAAACTAAAGCCTGTAAAAACAACTGCAAAAGCTAAAACACACCATGGTACAATTGTAACTGAGCTGAAAAAACCCTGAATTTAAATTACCAGTTAAGGTCTGTGTCCTAGGGTGATGTTTG
>VWZY01010805.1:0-23131 GCA_013399075.1 Chloroceryle aenea
GGGCACCGTGCCCCGCCGTTGAGCCTGGCGGCCGGTGCGACTCGCCCTCATTCCTCCGGCCGCCACAAAGCTGCCAGGATGGGCAGCACACGCGAGACCCGCGTCGCGAGGCCCGGACGTGCGTCAGCAGCTGACGCAAACCAGCCCGGCCATGTGCATCCAGCACGGGCCTGGGAAAAAAATCCTCCACCCCGGTAGCGTGCTCGTGCTGAATCAAAGCCGTCACTGTACAGTAGCAGAGCAATGTGCACTTCGGGTTTCCCCAGCCAGCTGGGATGGTTTTGCCTCGCTTTGTCAAGGCGCTGATTTATGCCCATATGTACCATGTACGTTGTAAGCACAGGCACGCAAGGGTGTAAACACTTAACATGAACATCTGTACACAAACCCCTCAAACATGCAGAAGCTGCAGCCCTCGACGTGCATCCCGGGTGCCCCTCCAGGCAACTTGTCAGACCCCAGCTTGCATGCGGGGTGCCATTTGTCACCGGGCCTGTTATTTGGATGCGGTCCATCCAGGATGGCAAAGGTCACAGCGGGACCGTTACCCGGTATAAATCAGCACAACCACAACGCTTTCCTCCTGCATCAAGCTCTGCTTTGGGCTTCAGCCCACCACAGCAGGTATCTGCTCCCATGCAGGGCTACGCACTCATTCGTCCTCCCTCCAAAATCTGCCTTTCCTGTGCATTTAATCCTCAACATCTTTCTCTGCATCATATCCTTGTCTGAGGAAGAGGTTGGTTTCTCCCTGTTTTTGGATGGAGGATGGCCATAGTGAACCTCCAACGCTATTCCAGGGCTGGGATACAACCTTTGGGGTATAATAAACGAGCAGCAACAAAGCAAATGCTTGTGCCACCAGGACACGTGCACACCTGGACACAAATGTTCACCAGTTTGCACCTTTGGGGAAAGCTCAGCCTCCAGAGAAAGAGACTCACGGCAATTCTGTGTGCTATGGGGTATTTCCTTTAACCTTCCACCCAGTTTAAATAAATAAATTAAAAACAAAACAAAACAAAAACGCTTAAAGCAAGAAGGTTAAAATAGAAAGCACATAAAAAGCACAAAGAAGAGGCTGGGGTGTCCAAGAGACAGCACCATCTCTTTTTAATGCAGTGACTATTTCTAGCCAGATTTTAGCTGAAGAGGCAGAGGTTTTTGCCTTCCTAAACCTCTCAGAGGGGTAGCACCATAAGGATGTGCACCAGCACATTTAGCAGTCCAGGCAGCACTCCCAGCTCTATTAATGGCTTACGGGAGCCCTCCTGGTCTGCACTGTGGCAACAACAGCAGGTTCATTACAATCAGTTAAATACTCCTCATTAAAGTCAGTTTAAATCCCAAATGCAGACTAAGCCAGATGAGCTGATGCTTAGAGGTATAAGGAGCACCCTTGCTCCCTCTTACCATCCCTCAGCCACAGACAGGGTAACCTCCAGGTGACAAGAGGCAAGGATGGGGTGACCCCCTGAGCTGCTCCGGGCAGCTGTTTAGGAGCACCACTGCCTACATGTTTGGAGATGGAGTTAAGCAACCAAATAAACTGTTTGTTTGTTTTCTTCCTGAATTGTTCATCCCCATCGATTCATAACTGCTCACAGAATTCATGGAATTCATTGTGTGGTTTGCATCTTCAAAACAAATGAAACAACAGTATGTCTAAACCAAACAAACCCCAACCCAAAATACAGCCAGCAGGCCAGGGTGCATGAGCAACCTTCAAGGCTGAAATGTGTGTATACTCTGGAGGGCCCAAAAAATGTGGATGGGGGGAAACATATTTAAATTTCAGGGAATAATAGAGTTCCCAGAGAGATTTCTTTGCAGGGTGGGGGAAGGAGGAGAAGGATTTAAGCAACGATTATGCTGCAATTTCTCTTCCAGATGTGCCATGCCACAGAGATGCTGTGCTAGCAAATGGCATTTTCTGACAGGGCAAGTGCTGCTCTGGGTGCAGTGGTGCTGGATGCCCATCCACACCAGCCCAGGCACTGCTCCCTCGAGAGCTCAGCTCTCCAGCCAGCCCAGAGCTTTGCCAGCACATCCAAGGGAGAAGGGCAATTCTTTTGGCAAGGAGTGGCTGCTTGGGGGGCAAATGTCCTTTTTTTCCTGATTTTTTTGGTTAGAGGTGGTCAAAAATCTGCATTTAAACACTTATAAAGCAGGAAGCACCTTTTCTGCATGGTCAGCATAGAAAACCAGGCTGATTTATTGTCCTGAAAAGGGGTCAAACACAAAACCATAACATTTCAACTAGTTCAGTGCACCTTCTGACAGCAGTGCCATGGTTTTGGGTGCTTCACCACACACTCCCACCTCATGGCTCTGAGCCAGGGTCAACGACAGAGCTTATGGCTGCTGGCACTTAGATAGGGATCCCAAACACCTTCTCCTCCTCTCAGGGCTTACCAATGTATTCAAGCTTCTAATCTTACAGGAGCCCTCAGATCTGTCCAAGCAGCCCCAGCAAGCTGAAAAACAATGTTGTTAAAAACGACAGCAAGAAAACATAAAACCCATGAAAACAATCTGGTGAGAGGCAGAGCGCTCCAACCAGGGGCAGGTGGAACTGGGGCACTGACCCCCTTTCTGTCTCACATCCCCAGGGGTGTTTGGGGAGAAGATAAGCATCCTAAGGGAGAAATGGATGCATCCATTTGGATGCAATATCCTACCTGGCTGCTGCAGGGATGGGGCTCATCCTGCACTCCCCAGAGGTCTGTCCCTGCTGCAGCCATCCCAGCTACACTCAGGTCTGACAGCCTGGGTGCAGTCCCTTCTTGTTTCCTTCCTCCCTCTGCAGGGCCAGGCAAGGCTCGGGAGGTGGGAAATCCTGCCAGCTCCCACCAGCTGGACACATCCTGGGTGGGAGCCAAAGCCCCCCTGAAGCCCTGCACTGTTTCAAGCTGGTCTCTTTGAGCAGCTGCCACCGTGACGGGGGTCCAGACAGCATGGGAGGGATGTGCTCAAAGGGGAGAGCAGGGCACCTGGACTGACCGAGCACAATGTGTGGCCCACAGCCCCTGGGTGCAACTGAGGCCACCACTGCACCTTTGCTCTCATGGGCAAAGAGGGAAACAGCGGCAACGTTTCCAAGTTACAGCAGCTCCTGCTGGTATTCCTGCAAGATCAATTGGGGCTGAAGAGAGTGGCCAAGTGCCTTGCCCTGCACCCTGGGCCAGGGCAGATAGGGACATGGGTAGGTTTTGTACAAGGAGAAATTCCAAGGATATTCCAATTCTCTTGCAAAGGCTCAAAGACATTCCTGAGAGGATCCCAGGTCCTGGCCAGTGGCAAAATCCTTGCAGATTCTCCACACCAGCCCCCAAGCTCCTGTCCCAGCAGAAGGCACATTTGGTCATGGTGAGGTTGTACAACTTCTCCCTCTGACCACCAGTCCTAGTCCTGGGAGCTCACTGGGCCAGAGCTGCCTCTTCCACAGACCAGCTCCCTCCTCTGCCCCAAGTGCTGCCATGGGGAGAGGTGGAAAAGCCATTCAGCATCCCTCTGAGACACTTCACTGCTGACCAGCTCCAGCACTGCAGGCTCCTAACCTGCCCCAGGAGAAACTGGATCAAAGCAAGAATTACAGGGCCAGAAGGAGACAGCTTTTTTTAGAGCCAGCAGAACAAAAACCAGCCACGTGGGGACAGTGAAAATAGGAGCTGAAGAGAGAAAAATGGGAAAAGTCTAATAAAGAGAGTCACAGTATATAAAATATACAAGCTCCCACCGCTGCCAGGAAGGCTGTGGGAAGGGGGTTTGGTGGTAATCCCTGGCTGCTTGAGACTGTCCAGGCAGCCAGGGTCTGGATTAGACCAGGAGAGCTTAGGTTTTCCCTGTCAACCTGAAACACAAAGCTTTTCCCTCTCAGCATTTTGTTATTACGGGGCAGAAATCCGGGGAGCCCAGCTGGCTAACAGAGGATCCTCCAACCTCAGGCACCTCTCCTGAGCTCTCAGTCACACCCAGACTCTATAGGGGCAAGAAACTTTTCCTTCATCTGAGCAAAACCGACAAGGGAAGGCTCACTCCTAGAAATCAGACCCATGGTCCCACGAGCATCTCCTCAGCCCCAGAAAAGTTCCTCAGGTCTCACCCTAGCATGCAATGACCTCAAATCAAAACCTGTGCTGAGCTCCCTGTCCACACTGTGTCCCAGCATGGTGTAGGGTCTGGAGCTGGGGAACATTTGGGTGCATTCTTTGCTGTCATTGAGGCTTTGAGGCCATTTCCCAACCCTGTGTGAAGTCATTCCAGAGCAGGCTGGCAGACAGCAGGGACAGAAGAAATGACACAGGTTATCCATAGCACGAAGGGAACAGAGTCACTAACTACCCAAGAAGGTTGTATTAACCCTGGGGTTGTGTCCTCCACTCCGAGACACCACTGGAGAAGCCCACTGCAACCTCTGAGCTCAAAAAACACAATGCTGAGGAGCAACATCTAGCTCACAGGTAGTCACACCCGGCCCCAGAACAAGTGATCTGAAGTGGCAGCTTCCCAGCCAAAGGAAACTTTCATTTCCTTATCATTTGCTATAAATAAAGCTGTGTTTTCCTGACCACATTATTCCTGTGGTCGTTATCATGTGCACTCAGGTAGCCGTGGCACAGTCACACACTTCACAGTCTTCTTGCTCCCTATTCCCAGCTTTCCCAAACCATTTACATTCACAGCCCTCTATGTCCTGAACCTCGTCTATGGCAATGGGTGACCCTGCCTGGGACCTCCACATCCGTACTGAACAGGTCAGCAAATGAACTTTTCCTTTTCCCCTCCTTTGCCATGCAGGGACCTGGCTCACAGTTAGGGATAAACTCAAACGTCACTTCTGATAAACATTTATTTTTGGCGAGGAACATGATGTGTTTATGAGCAGTGGAGTGGGCCCGTGAGAAGCAGAGGACATGCTCCAACTCTTGCAACATCTTGACACTTCTCAGTGCTTTTGAATACCTTGGTCTCCCGCAACGGTCACGTTGTCTGGTCCTTCAGGCATTTTAAACACAAGGGAAAAAATGCCCTTAGGAAAAAGATTCCCAGGGTCTCAGGCTGGAAGAGAGACCATGTTGAAACAGCACAGAAATGCTTTCAGGTGGCCTGCGTTGCATCAGCCTGGAGACCAACAGGGAACACCCCAGAGCCAAGGGAGATGAGACAACAGCTGGCTGAAGGTGCCTCCATCTCTGTGCTGCTCAGAGCAAATCAAGACTTCACCTGCCACATCACCACATTTGGACCTCAGCTTCATTTCCCTCAGTGGATTAGGAAAGAGGGTTGGGGAAATTTTTACAAAGAGTTTCTGTGCCCGTAGGATATTTCATGAAGCCAAGCAAATTCCACAGGCAAAAATGAAGCCTGAACCTTTATGAGAGATTTGCTCTCCCGAATCAAAGCTGTCCTTCAGAAATACCATGAGTTGATGGGACGAGTGTGTTACAAGAAATCCAGCACCAGCTGCTGCCGAGGCTTCGCGAGGGATGTGGGTGTCTGTAACCAACTGGTTCTATCTTGATGCTGAAATGCTTGGGCAATTCACCTATCACACACACGGTGTAGGGGTCACATTCAGATGGCCGCAAATCGCAGTTAGTCTCCTTTTTCTCTGCTCTACATTCAAATTCTAAGTTTCCTCCTCCAAGCTGGCTCAGAAACACCAGGAGGATATTCATTCCTGTGGTTTTATGGCATTTATATGTCAGGTCTAGGCAGGAACTTGAAAATGGAGTAGTGCTATGATTTGTATTCTCATTGAAGGAAAAGGTTGAAATTTAAAAACAGTTGAACTCAGTTTTGATCTGATCATTGGAAAAGTGATACTTAGAGGACATTACATTTATAATGTCTTTTAAACTTAAAACAAATTTGTTTCTGGGATTTTTTTTTTTTCCGGGACTAAAAAGAAAGTCCAACAGTCCTGGTTTGGACTAGACAAAGTAGCCATTTTTCAAAGTTCTGCAACTCTGATCCTGGATTTTAGCTTTTTTGCATCACAAACCTCTAGATCTTTACCTCAAGCTGCTACATTACAAATCCCTTTTTGTCTGACAAGAGACTGTACATCCTACATCTGTACACAGGTCTAAAGATGCTGATCTGGAGACAACATCACCTACAGCAAAGACAGCCTCCTCCATCACTTCATCCACCATTATCCCTCTGTTGACCCTAATTAAATGCACTTTAATATGCATACCACCAGACATTCTCAAACACCTCATACTGGGCACCAAAAAGAACCAAAAGAGAAAGCACAGCAAATTGAAATGCTGCTTTCAAATGCTCATCCAGACACAACTTTCCCTGCCTCTTTCTTTTCAAGATGAGCTTCAGCTATTCACTTTGGATACACATGTTCAAACTCTCCCAAAGCTTTGACTTTGGATGTGAGTGGTAGCTGGCACTTTATTTTTTTTTCTGCACAGTAAAAAGCATCAAAAGACAATGAGGAAAGCTGAATTATTCATAGCAATGGAATGAAATGCCATTCACAAATGTTTTTTTCCATAGCAATTTGTCACTTATTGTATTGAAACCACTTCAGAAAATGTGTCTCAAAGAGCCTTTTGATATTAGCATGATTAAAAACATAACGCAATTAAGCAATCCCATAATATTTCTGTATGTTATATGAGCAGGACCTTGAGTGACCACTTCATTCAACCCCCTGGTAGATGGCTGCTTCTAACGGAAGGCTGCTATTCTGCAGGATGCCTCAGATACTTGTTTAACACCGAGGAATTCAAATCTTCTCACCCCACAGGCGTTCTGGCTCACCAAAATTTAGCTGTTCAGCTTTGCCATTGGGTTTAGCCTACGTGTCTCAGAACTTCTCAAATCAACTGGAAAGGATGCACCTCCCAAGAGCCATTCGACCCACTTGAAAACTGATGTTTGAACTGACTGGGAACATTTGCCCTCTAGATGTAGCTGTCTCTTTATTGTCTATGTAGATGTCTACCTGAAAATCTATCACTTTTCTTGCTGGTTGTCATATATGGAGTTAGTATTTACACATGTACCTGACTTGGTACATCTCCACATTTATTTCCTATACCTCAACCACCCTGCTAAGCAACTATGCCTAACTTTGCATTCGTATACCACAGGGTATCAAAAAAGCTTTCAGTGAGATGTAGATGAAAAAGGCCCCTCCAAAGCACCAGCTCCCTACCTGCCAGGCAGTTGCATCGCTGGTGTGTCTCTCGAACTTCTCGATGTCTTGGCAAGTGGAACTTTAGTTTCTGTCAAGGGAGGGAAAAGAGCAAAAAGATTTGTTAATACCGTTGAGACCAAAGCCTCAGAGAAGTGGGGCTGGGTCCTACTGCCTAAGCAGAGATGGGAGAAACAGAGCAGAACAGTTTGGGAATGAAGAAAGGCATTAAAGTTCATAGTCTTTAACTAGAAATGTGGGGTTTGATTGGAAGCAGGCTGAGAGAGTTTCGTAATGGTCTCCAAATGTGGTCCTGCTGACGGGCATTACAAAACCAAGAGCCAGCAGTGGCAAATAAAGAGGTGACTGTGTCCTCATGAGAAAGCCGTGTTTCTCAGAAGACCCCCACTCAGCAGATGAACAAAGGAGAAGCAGGTACTCCATGCCTGCAGCAGACTCATTATGCTCATGGAGACACCTGAACAGACAGAAGGGTCCTGCTGAAAAACTGCAGCTGAAGGTGACCTGAAAACAGCCACGGCATTTCCCCAAACCTTCAGAGCTTTGAAGTTTAATTCTTCCCCAAGTGCAAAACAAGACACAACCTATCAAGAGCTTCCACAAGGTGGAATCATGTCAAAATGTTCATTTCCAATGAGTTTGGATTTGTAATGGTGACAACATGAGGGTCTCCTGCTCTCTGACCCCATCTGTGTATCTTGTAAAGGGGCAAGAGAGTCCACCCGAGGCCACCACATCTTCCTTCACTGTAAATGTCACTAAAATTGACACACGTCCTGTGCAAAATGTGCTTTAGGGACAGCACTGACACCACCCCTCATAGACCTTATTAAAATAACTGTGATTTAGTGAAGAAAATGCAAATCAATCCAAGTAAGTTATTCATTAATGCCAGTGAACTGCACTTAGTTAATGATTCGAGATGATTTGAAAAGACTGAGCTGCCAGAGTGCTTGTGCTAAGGAATCACTCCCTCTTTCCTTCCAACCCTCAAGACCAGATGTTCATCTGAAGCCCAACTGTTCATCCCCGTTGCACCTTCTTACTTGTCCATCCCACTTCACAATGGGGACCAACATTTCAAAAGAAGCAGCCTTATGTTGGACTCAACAGAAGGCCATGCCCAGGATCACACAGAAATGACTTGATTTTCAGAAAGGAGTGAGCACCTTCTGACAATAAGGCATCCATTTGGGGGAAATTTCTTTTACAGAGATAAAAAAAAAAAATGAAAAAAGCAATGTATTTCTGCCTGGGATAAGGGGAGCCAGAACTGGCTGGAACACTTCCATTTTTCTCTTTGAAAGGACTGGTTTCCTAATTGCAAGTCAAAATCAGTAACGACTGTTGTGTCTGACTAGAAATTGAATATTTCAGAGGGTTTTTTTTGCATGGCAGACTGAAATGTTTTGATAGTGAATTGATTGGATACCAGGGTGAGGAGAGGGTTTCACACAAGAAAAATTGCTGGTTCCCATATGGCATTTTATCTGTGTTTACCCTTCTCAGTTTAAAAGCACAGCTATGTGAATCTCTGCATTTGGGCACATTCCCATCGAGCTGCCACCCCAGATGGCTCTACTCTGCAGCACTGCCTAGCTTCCAGCACTGTGCTAATGGTCAAACATGGGCACAAACAGGATAGTGGAGCCTTGATTTGGGTACTCAGACTGGTATGTAGACACACACACACATTCTCCTTCCCATCTACACACGTACCAACCACAATGCCTGAACATGAGACTGCCACCGTTGGGTGGGGTTTCCATGTTTGGAAATAGGGCTTAGTCTAGGGGTAGGATGATGGTTCACACAGACAGAAGCAAAAAGTGGTTTCATAAGCAGCCAGGGTTCGGGAAGAGGGCAAAGAGAGAGGAGCAGCATAACAGGACTTCTCAGGGAAGTGATGACCCAGCAGGACTCAAGCATGACCGGGAGAGGAACAGGAGCATTAGCATTTCCCCACAACTTTATCTGCAGAGTCAGGGGAGTGGAAACACCTGGGCCAACTGAAATAGCCTTCTCAAGGACAGGGGCCCCTCGGGAGGGAAGTGTGGGTGCTGCTAAGCAGGGCTTGGAGCGTAGCCCGAGCACCAGTGCTGTGCAGTCATCAGGCACTCACCAGCACTGGGCATTTTCACATCCCTGACCATCCCAGTTCCTTACAGGAGCTCTGCACATCCCTGGGGACTGCAAAGGGCAGTGGTGCCGTGGGATTGCTCCCCTTCAGTGGAAAGCAAAACCTACCAGGAATTAGGAAGCGCCTGGAGTTTAGTTTCCTGCACAATCTATTAAACAAACATTGACTACAACAGAAATCCTCCACTTCTGGAGACCTCAGTTCAACTTTGAATGGAGATGGCAAAATAAAATGAAGACTCAGCTTTTTCTGCGTCCTTCCTTACCACTGTGTCAAATGCCACCTGGTCCAACACGAGAAAGTGGCTTTGCTGAGGAGAACAAAAAGAAAGGGCTTTCCTCTAAAACTCACCTTTCCAAGAGCAGCAGAAAACTGTTCAAGGTTAGGGCAAGGATGCAAGTAAAAAATGAAAGAATGTGGTCTCTAGGAATCTAGTGTTTGCAGTCTCCTTTCTGGGATCTAGGGTTTGCTTTTTCACCCAAGAGACACTTAGACCATGAAACATCAGAGCAGCAACTGGCTACTTCTTGCCCTGGCAGAAATACTGAAAACATAGAGAGGATTGGCTTGGCAGTAGAGCCTGTCATGTTTTCTGGTGACATAACAGCTACATCTTCCCCCTACACATACAAAAGTGTCTGAAAAAAAAACCTTTGCCAGCACTGGGGCCAGAGCTGCATGGCTCTGCCATGAGCACTGCAAACCTCTTATGTCTTCAGAGAGCCACTGCACATTGCTGACTGCAGAGGACAAGGGAAAACTCTATCTGCAAGAGGACAAGGCTGAAACACGTGCTAGGAACAGCACATGCAACACACCCCAGCTGGGCTTTTCCAGTGGGTTTTAACTCACCACTAGCAGGACAGGACAGGGCTGGCTTGGGTGGACAGAGTGGTGAAACCCAGACCACTCTGACATTGAAGGACCATCCTGTGGCCTCCTAAAATTTGCATGTGCTTGTCTATTTTGGAGGGGCATTTGGGATTAGGTGACAGAGAGGGCACTTCTTCAAAGGGGGCAGATTAATAGCTCTTTAGCAGACGTAGCTGTTTGCAGTCACCTAGGGAGCTGAAATCATTTCCCACCACTATCTCCAACAGCTAAAAGAAACACGTCTCAAATAGATAATCTATTACAACCATCAGGAGGATTTCAAGGGCGGGTGGTTTTGTTAACTCTTATTGTTTTATCTCCAATTT
This sequence comes from Chloroceryle aenea, assembly GCA_013399075.1. NCBI lineage: Eukaryota > Metazoa > Chordata > Aves > Coraciiformes > Cerylidae > Chloroceryle > Chloroceryle aenea. Next base: position 10,523 of record VWZY01010805.1, read on the forward strand.
CACTGTTTTTTCTTAAAGGTCCAGCTCCTGGAATCACAGGACCATGCAGCATAGAGCAAAAGCAAGCAGCGAGCCCTCCCAGATGGTGCAAAAAGCTTGGAAATAACACCATCTAGGATTGCAAGCTGCTGAAAAATGGGACATAGCTGCTAAAGAAACTGGAGGGGAAAAAAGGTCATGATTTTGGGGTGGAAAACACCATGGTAAAGATCAAGGTAGAGGATGCTTAAGAGCAAGCTTTCTGACCCTAGGAAGCAGAACTGAGCAGTGTGCTTGGAGATATGAAGAAAATGGAGAGGAAAAAAAAAAAGTTTTAAGACAGGAAGGACAGGAAATTTTCAGGTGTCCCTCCTTTGCAAGTAAGGAAAGAGTCCCAAGGAAATGAGGCTATTGGGAAAGCAGTGAGGTTCAATGCTCCCTGCTCACAGCCCCTGAATCTCTTCAGCAGCACTACAAACATGACCAAAACCTTCGACACAAGCCCCCGAGAGGCCAAGTGCACCCATCACAGTGCAGCAGACCTTCCCCCCAGGCTTTACAGGATAACTGCTGTTGTGTCACTCAAACTTTTATCTCTGCAAGCACACAAATTCTGATTTCTTTCAGTGCAGCAGTAGCACTGAATCCCTCCTACTCTCCACCCTGAGGAGCTTTTAGCAAATAAAATAGTACCGAACATTTCCCAGCGTGGGAAAGGACCTTGGTTTTGGAAAGCTCTCCTACAAATGCCAGTAGTGAGTTTATTTGTGCTCTTTGTATGATTTTATGATGTCCCATAAATGCAGAGTAATTACTATGTGGAGCTAAAGTTCTCCCTGAGCTACTTGTTTCAGGCCCATTCTGCAGAGACGTTTTTGTGGGAAAACCTAGTCGATTTGTGTAGGGTAGAAAATTCCCCTCTGATATTCACAGACACCAGGCAGAGGTTTACAGAGCAGCGTGAAGGTGCACTGCTCAGGCTGCTACTGGGAACACATCTGTCACCCTCTTCTTGCTTACCCTAAACTGAGATGGAAACACTGCCACATCCAGCCATGGTGGCTCCAAGACTGAGAAAACATCCCCACCAGCTGGCTTTAAATTAACGTTTTAAATAAACCAACTCAGGTCCTCTCCCTGCCAGTTTGCCCTTTTTTCTTTCTTGTCTGGAAGAAGGGAACCTAACAGGACTTTGGCATTTTGCACTTTTTAGTGCAATCCATACAGTGTCCCCACAGCTGCTTGCAGACCCTTGGGAACCTCCAGGGCACACCCGGACAAAATGTGACACAGTCTGGAGGGCACCACATGCTCCAGCTCAGAGAACAGGGCACTATGGATTATGAGCACAACCTTAGAGCTCTCCCCTACCAGCTCTTACAAACCTTCTTTCTTCACATCCCTCCAGCTGATCTTCACAGCCACCAGAACCAGAAATGTGCTCCTGTGCCCATGGGTTCCTCTCACCTCCTAACCCCCTGCTCAGCTCAGACCGGCTCTTTCCAAAGCTGGAGTTTCTTTAAAGCTTTGTTATTTTATTTTATGATGGATAACACTGAGCTGGCAGCTGTGAAACCCATTAAGGTCAAAATATCAGGAAACTCTGTGAAGATGTGGTGTTGAGAAGCAGTGAGGGTCTGAGCAGGGGGGAATGAATATCCTGCTTCCACGTCCATCATGGCAAGCCCGGCTGCAGCCCCTCTCACCCCAGTCACACTCAGCACCATCTCTTGCTTTCCTCATTTTTCTTCGCCCATCCGTTCCCCACTGCCTTTATCCTTCCTGTTTTCCTCTGTTCTTCTTATCCCTCTCCACCCAGTCCAGAAGACCTATCCAGCTTAGCCCCACTTCAGACCTAACAAAAAGGAGGACCCGAAGGATTTCTTTTTCTTTCCTAAGCAAAAGCCCCATATGCCACCCCACCATCTGTCCATCAGCAGACCCCCACCCTACACCTCGAGCTGTTTGGCCCATGCCAGTGCCTCTGGCTGAGCTGTGGAGGTCTGAAGTAGCTGGGTTTGGAGCTTAGCTAAAGCAGGCAGAGGAGTCAGGGAAGGTCTCCTCCATGGGGGCAAATCCCTTCTCCCTTTGCAGGCAGCAGACATTCCCAGATGCAAAGTGACAGGACACCTGAGCCAGGCATCCCTGTTCCTCCACGGACTTCAGCACCTTTCTCCAAGCTATTTTCAAAGCAGTGGTCCAGTGGGAAGCTGGGAACCCCAGTGGTACTCAGGAGCAAGGGCTGGCCACTCAAGCAGTGGTTCCTGTCCCACAGCTTCTCCCTGCACCGTCTGTGGGGGGAGCTGGGGACACCCCAAGGGGATCAGGAGAGGCTGGTCAGAAAGCAGGGGTGCTGCTGGGCGTGCGGGCATCATGAGAGCCTCATTTCCTCTCTAAGCCAGGCTATAAAAAAGCAGAAAGGTGCCGCGAGCAGCGGAGCCGGCATGACACAGGGGGCCATCCGGCCCTGGGCACTGCTCCCGGGAGGCGTCCTGGTGGCACGTCTCAAATGACCTGGTAGAGATAAACTGTGACTTCCCAGGGGACCCGTGCCAGCAGCAACGAGAGGACCGCTGCACGTTATCCCAACCCTGCACAAGGGTGCAACTGCAGGGCACGGGTCCAGCCACTTGCAACACTTGCCTTCCAAAAAAGCATTTTTCTGTGGGCTTTTCCCCCAAGGACCCTGTCTCTCCCTTGTTCCTCATCCAAAGAGGCCACTCAAAACCACATCCCTCAGCTCCTACGGTGTTTGCTAACTCGATCTTCACAGCTTTTGACTGCAAACCCCAGCCAATCCAGGGACTGCTCCCTCAAGACCCATTAACAGTAGCTGAGCCTGTCAGCTGTAGGTTTAAACTTCTCACTACAGAACTTTGCTGCTCCTCGAAAGCATTGAGAGGGTCCCCATATTGCCCCCGAGTGTCAGTGACTCGGGGTGGGTTCCAATAGCCACCACTTTGATCATTCCATTCCTAGCATCGTTTGACAAAAGCAGCACACGAGATTTTTTCAGACACAAACAGGTTTTGGGCTAGCCACAGGGATCTCCACAGCCTGTCTCGAGGCAAGGTTGGAGTAAACAGAGTAAACAGAGATGGGGGTGGAAACAGCCTTAGCTCTGATTCTCAGCCCCAAGCAACCCCCGGAGCATGGACCTGCCTGGAGAGTTCAGAGACTGAGACACCATCTGCTCCCTGACACATGTCAAAACCACTTCAAAGTGCCAAAGAGGGGAGAAATACTGCAGGATACTCATCCCACCCAGGGCAGAGGAGCCTGGACAGCCCCCAGCAGGTTCAGCACAGCAAAGTAAAAGGTGTCAACAACAAAAATCTGCAGTTTCAGACCTTCTTTATTGGCCTGATGAAACTCGGGCTTCTTCAGCAGCAGCTCTCTCTACTCTCAGAGGAAGAGTCTGCTGGCTCTGGTGGAGTTTGGATGGGGCTCAAGGAGGCATAGCACAGCCATATGCTCTGCACTGATGCTCTGGCAGTGCCACAAACTATCCTGGCAGTGCTCACGTGTCTCTTTTTCATAAACCAGTAACCCTGGAAGGAGTCAGGGCTGGCACAGCATCAATGCCAACTCGTCACAACATCAGTGTGTTTGCAGTCACCTCCTCCAGTAGCCACGCCAGCTGCAGTGTGCCTTGCATGTCCCTGCCCTGTGGCTCAAACCCACACTGAGCTCCCAGGTTTAACCTCGGGCTCTGAGTCTTTCAGCCAGCACTGTCACCAGTTACCAAACGGAGAGAGATGGAGGTTCTGCCTTCCCTGCCAGAACCAGGGATGAGGTTTCCCCCTTTGCAACGTGCTGGGGCTAAGCCACGGCATGGGCTAGGGCAGAGGGAAGCAAACACCAGGCAGTTTTGAGAGGTGGGAGGGACCTGAAGCTACGGGAAATTCAACATAGCAGCATCACCTGTACAGAAATGCATTTCTGAGGGGTGAGAAAAAAACAGATAATGCGACCTTGCACATACCTAAAAATCTATAGTACTGCAAACTATACGTACAGAAAGAAAGAACACTGACCTCGTCAAGCAGTTGGTCAACTCTTCCCAAAATAGCTGTCTCCATTTGGTCTGCTGAGAGCCAGGCAGGGAGCTGTGTGGGTCTGTCCGCTTCCAAGTGGGACACCCGGGACTGCAGATCGGAGGTGCGCAAGTACAGCAGGAGGCTCAGCACCAGAGAGAGCAGGGACACTCCGGGGAGCCCCGAGCCCAGCAGGAGAGGGAGGCGGCAGCATCTCTCCCCATCGCCGGTCCTGGGGGGAGTCACACACCCCCTGTCAAAAGCTGCTTCACCGACGCCTTTCCAGCTCTTCTCCTCCAGCATTCCCTCCCTGGCCTAAGAAACAATAAATAAATAAATAGAATAAATAAAGCCTCACTCCTACTCCAAGAAGCTCAATCCAGAAGGCATAGAAAAAGAGCGTCCAAGGGGATCCCGGTGCCAACAAATGACAAATAACAGCACTAATGACAAAAGTGGATGGGGAGGTTCTTAAAAAAATAAAAACAAACCACACACATAAAAGAGATGCAGAAAAAAGGGATCCAACTGCAGCAAAGAGTGGGAGGGGGGGAAATTCTGATCGGGATTTTTTTCCTTTTTTTTTTCTCCTCCTGTGTTTCAGTCTTTTGGTTCGCTGGTAGGATTTTGTTTCCTTCTAAGTTGCCAGTTTTAATTCCTTTGCAGACTGGCCAGGAGCTCGCCCATGAAAGTCCCCATTAGAGAGAGGTAATTCTCAGCTGCTCCGGCGACGTTGTGCTCTGGCTGATCGTGGCTCCCCTGTAACATGACACACTCCCTCCGAACTACGGGGCTGGGATGAGCGAGCTGCGCAGCTTCCCAAAGTAACCTCCTTTGCTTGCCCTCTCTCTCCACCTCTCCCTCGCTCTGCATGATTGATTTATTTATGCAAAGCGCCAGGGTGGGATCGGGCAGTGGGACGCCTCTGTCCCACTTGGTCCCCAAACCACCTCTCTGCCACAAGCCCTTCCCTTTGAAGTGACTCTTCCCGAGGTTATTTATAGAGGCAGGAAAGAGATTGTAAAGCAGAGGCTGGGCTCACGCCAGCCTGCGTCTTTCTTTCCTCCTCGCACTCGAAGGGAGCTCGACGGGATGGTGAGAAGGGGCTGCTGCATCCCCCATGCAGATCTGATGCACCACCAGCGACATATTTTGAAGAGAGCAGCCAGGCAAGGTGAGAATCAGAGGGAAATATCTGGAACCAAGAGCTGGCAGCTCTCTGCAAAAAACCAAAGGGCATCAGGGAGCAACACCCCAGGGCGAGCAAGCTGCAGTGCAAAGGGGGAAACTTTGGGGCTTGATGTGGGCATACAAACTGGAGAACCTGGGGGGAACCGAGGGCATTCAGAGGAATTAATCCACTGAGGCCCTCTAGTGAAGCAGAGCTTCCTGTCACCTCCTCCTTGTCCCGATGGACACGGGATGCCAGACAGAAAAGCCCCTTGGTGGTGAGCAATCTCCCCACTACGTGCCATAGGGCAGCTCGGAGACACGCATCTGGGAAACAAAGCCTCCTTCTGTTCTTCAGGAGCAAGGGAGAGGCCCACCTCTCCCAATTTTTCTGAGCATGACATACAATATTTTATCCTGCAGGGTGACATGTAGGCTCTGCTGAGCCCCTCCTGTCCGTCTGTCCATACTTTGATCACATTCTTGAGCACACGCAGCAGTGAAGCGGCACGGAGCCCACTGTTGTGCACAGTCGTTAAAACCTGGGCAGCAAATTGGTCTCTTAAAATCTGGCTCCCTTGTGGCTCTTTTGCTGTCATTTACACGTTTTAAATGAAGATTTCGCATGCAGTCTGTGCTGGAAATTACTGGCAGAGAAAACTCACATTCATCTCTCGCCCAGTCTCTGTTTCAGGGGGCTGGAAAAATAGACCTTCTGGGAGCAGGTTACAGCAAGCACGAGCTGTTTCTTCTCCACCAAACCCTGGGACGGCCCAGTAGCACACAGTCCTGATTCTTTGAATGGCCTTATACCTTTCACAGCCACTTGGTTCCCAAAACAGGGTTTCAGCATCTGCGACGCAGGAAATCCTTTCTTTATTTCTTTTAGCAGGTTTCTTGTTTTCTCACTCCTTAAATTCACATTGCTGCTCCAGCACGCATGGAAAACACCTCTTTGATGGCTGCAGCCTTTCAACAGTTTCTCATATGAGCAGAGCTGTGTAACCCACAGACCCGGCACATACAGGGTATCTATTCATTTGGGAGACACAGCCACACTGGGCTCCTACCCCCTGCTCAGCCTCTTCCCAGCTTTACCCTCATTAGCAGCCTATTTCTTTGCCAAAGGAAAAGGAGTCTTTGAGACTGTAGCTCTTCCAGAGAGAAACTGTGGTCCGTGGCGTTACCTAAGATGCCATCTGCCATCACAACAAATAAGTGGACAGTCAGAAAAGAAGGGGAGATGCTTAGAAGCTGATGATACAATGTTTGGAAAGTAGAGACCTACACAGGGAAATAACAGTTGGTAACTGGGATGCTGGGCATCCTAGAAAGCTCTGAACTATACTCCTTAAAGGCCAGGGTTGAACCACTCATGAGTGCAGCTACTTGCCTGTGTTTTACATGGTGTAACCAAAGGCTGGCTCTTTCTCCTTTATACCAGCCCAAGCACCTAAAACCATGAAAAATACACCATCCATGCTGAAAACTGAAACCTGCTGGGTGTCTACATTTCATTTCCCCACGCTATGTGGGGAAAGCCCTCTGCTCTTTCACTCTGATTTGTGATAAAGATCCTACTGTCCAGACAAGAGCATTACTTGAATGATTCTCTGAGTGTCCCTTCCTGCGTCCCCTCTCCAGCCGATCTGTTCATTTAAGGGGTATGTCATAGCTGCTGCAGCCTAGGGAGCTGCTCTCAGCTGGGTTTTCACGCAGAAACCTTAGCTGCAGATGTGCAGGAGGGTGATGTTTCTGTCCACAAGACACTAAGGAGCCCTGTCATCCCATGTCAGGATAAACGGACTCATTCAGTGATGACCCTGAGCCAATTGCGCGTGTCGCAGCTGCAGCGCCGCTTGTCAAACAAGCTGCCTTCAAAGACAGGCATCTAATCGCTCCTTGAGCTGAGCACAACCCAACCTTCAGGTCCCTTGGCAGCCTCAGAGGAGATGGGTGCCGGCCTGAACCCAGTCCTCCTGCAAGTTCAAGACTCTGGAGAGTGGCCGAGTAGAAGCAGATGCTCAGTCGCAGTCAAAGGGAGGGATTTCACTGACCAGTGACACTGAGCCAAGCTTGGAGCTATATCCACCTCTCCTCAAAGAGACTGATGCCATTTCTTACAAGGAAATTGTACCATACTTCCACTGCTGCTAACAGGTTCTCCAGCGTGGTTATGGACCTCAGTGCAAGCATGCAATGAAAGCTGGAGCAAATACAAAGCAATATATACCTCCCAAAGCAGCTAAACCCCTCTGTACAATGAAAGAAAGCACTTCACATCTAGCACATGGCACTGGATCAATACACGTGCTGGCCATGGTTATATACCACTATGCACACCTCCAGGTGTGCCAGGCTGGAGCTGGTACCAGCACTTTGCTCTCCATAGGGGCGTTTGTACACAGGCAAAGTGCCTTGCAGAGAGGTTGCCCAGTGCTGCTCTGCAGCAGACACGCAGCACCCACAAAGAGGTGTGATAGGTGGGGATTCCTCACAGGGCACAGTGTGGTCTCATTGCAAGAGACCATGAATCCTTTCTGAAGCCCAGGAAGTACCATCCCACACAACAGGCCAGAAACAGAAGAGCCAGGTGTGGATGATGCTCTTGCATGTGCATGGCAGAAGCCAGCAAGGTATCTAGAGCAGGTCTTCATTGGGTCCAGAAAGGGGTGGACAGCAGCAGCTGGCCTTCCCCACTTTCCTTCACTTTGAGGAGAGCCTTTCAAAAAAGAAAAAAACAAAACCAAACCCAACATGCCCTTTCTGTCATTAACTGGAAGTTGAAATCAGCTGCATGCCACCCATATCATGCATCCCACCAATATTCTCCAAAACTGCCTTCCACTTTTCAGGCCATTTACTGGAGAGATAAAAAAAAAAACCCAAAACCAAAAAACCCATCAACCCTCCACTTCTCTTTCTTTTTGTTCAGTGGGGTTTTCCCCACCCCACCCTTCAGGAAATGTGGGGGTCTTGGTGTGCTCAAATGAGCCATTAACTAGCAGCCAACATCTCCAGCTATTGTAAATATATGTCAAGACCTTTTGCTGCATTTATTAGACTCACAAACAACATCTGGAAACAGATGTTGTCTAAGTGCAAAAGAGAGGAGGGAGGAAGGGAGGAAAAAAAGACAGGGGGGGTTTAGAGGCAGGGGAGGACTCTTGCAAGTGGGAGTGCACAGGTCTCAGACCACCCCTTTGCTGCTCAGAAGGAGCACTGCAAGAGGCCAAGGCTGGTGCAGCCACGTCCCTCCCAGACAAGGCAGCAAAAGCAAGACATCTCATGGGGGGGCTGTTTGAAAGAAACAGCCATAAGGGACCAGAACAACTCACATCTGCTTTCAGAGCCCTTATGAGGAACAATCACAGCACTCTCACAAAAAGGATATTTAAGGGGAAGAGATTTGGGTTGGTGTTTTTCCCCTTTCCTTGCCATGGACCTTCCTAATCCTCAGTTGCTCTGTGTACCAGACTGCCAGGCTCCCAGCAGGGTAATATCACTTCCCCAGCAACTTGGCAGCATCTGCCACATGGACCCACTGGGGGGGCAAGGTCTAGGGTCCCCATGGGACACCACCACAGTGTCCCATCTGCCCAAGCAGCCCTTCCTCAAAGGTCGAGAAGAGTGGAAACCTCCCATCCCAAGGAGCATGAAGGACCACAGGGTCCTGCTCTGACTTGAAGCTTCATTGATGCTATGGCTCAAGTTAGAGAATTACATCACATTACTAGGGACAAGAAGCAAGCAGGCACATACATACTTAAAGATACACCCCATGACATTGCTGGTGAAACTCCATTCTCCAATGGCTACACTTTGGCTTAGGTGCCAGAGATCCCTAAGGTACAACAGAGCTCTGAAATCTGCATTTCTTTTAAGGGCAATGCAATTGCACCCACACACAGGCTTCCTTTTCAACAGAATAAAAAACAAACCAAAAAGCCACAACAGACAGTATTTTGTTGTCTTTAACCCCAGGTTCACCTCTGACATCTCCAGCCCTGTCTGTTCTGATACACAGCTACAAATACTTCGCTGGTCAGGTCAGGAATACTGAGTATTACCTACCTAATTTGGCAGTTGTTTATAGGAAGTATTAAGTAGCCTATGGAGCAGAACAATTCCCCCCCGAGGAGCTGCTCTAACCCATTGTGGAGTTATAGAATAAAGACACATTTGATCCTTTGGGAAAAGGGTTATGAAAATACATGGAAAAAAATGTACTTTCCGCGCATAGTAATATCATGGCTGTTTTCAATCACTTGGTCTCCTACAAAACAAAAGGGCTCGCTGCACAATATAAACTCCTAGCCTTGACAACAGCAAGAGCAAAAAGGAAGAAGAGAATCTAGCAGTGTCTAGTTGGTGCTTTATATTTTCATATCCCTAAAATGCCTGAGCTCGTTGTGCCTGCCTCCTGTCGAAGCCAGACCAGCTTCATGCAGCCACAGTGGTGGGAACCTGTGCCCTGGAGCTGAGTGAGAGCAACTGAGCAGAGCTGGGTTGCAGCAGGGTAAGGAGCTGGATTCCAGCCACCAGCTGATCCTGCAGAGGTTGGGTTAGACGCTCCAAGGGAGGATGAAGCAAAGCGGGTTTTGCAGTTTGGGGCCAACCTTTCTTCAAGGCTGACCAATGTCTCCTCTGTCACCCCCCCAGACGGAAAGCTTTGCAGGAGGTAAGCACAGGGCAGCAAATGGTGGATGCACAGTTTAGCTGTCCATATGCCTCCTTTAGTTTTCAACTAAACTCTCACCTTTTGCTCAGAAGACGAGGGGAAGGGCTTTGAGCAAACCAGGCTCTGCACTCTTCTCTGTGGAGGAATGGCCTTTCTTTTTTTTCCCCCCCTAGCAGAAGCATTTCATGGCCAAGTTCAGGCTGGGGAGAAGTTCTGATTCTTTTCAACAGTAGTTTGTTTTTTTGGTTTTTTTTTTTTTTTTTCTTCTTAGTCTGTAGCTTATTTTTAACAGGTCACATTTGGTGACATTAGATGGTCATTTCTGATAGCCCCATTTTTCCCTGTTACCTTGGTTCTTGCATAGCCTGGGTTGGAAAGAGAAGCTAATTAATAAGAACAACACTGCAACAAGTAAGACAAGAAAAAGCCTTCAGCCTTGCAGCACTGTTCCCCTTTATCTTCCTAGCCTACAAATTCAGACAGCAGCCTGTGGGAGGTGGGTTTTGCCCAGGACTGAGATGCCCCTAGGCCAGGAAAGCTGCTTTGGTAACACTTATTTTGGTAAACCTGAGAAAGCCCTGGTGCAGACCATCTCTACAAGCTCTCAGCATGGCTAGAGCAGTACAAAGCATTAGCCATAGCAAAGAGGCACTTGGACTGAAGGCTCAAAACCAGCTCATACAAGTGGAAAAATAAGGGTGAGATTCTCAGGCATGAAACCAGAAGAGCCAGCTCCAAGGGCAAGGTGCAGCTACCTCGGGAACACAAGGCTGGGGATCTAAGAAATCGCTCCTCCATTCTCCACTGCATGTCCCCTTGGCCCCTTGCTGGGCAGAAAGCCTACCTTTATTAAGCCAAGCTCAGGCATTGTATGCTCAGTTAGTTACTCATGCACCAAGGTGCTTGCCATGGGTGCACTGGCATGCGTGGGACTGGTAAGTCAGAGCACTGATTTGCATTTGGATTTACCATTAAATAGTTTAGTGAGAGCTACTGCTGAATGCCTTCAGCCCTCCTGTCCAGCTGGGATATTGCAGTCACCTCCTGCCTCCCTCTCCTCTCTGCCAGGCACAGGGTTTCCATCCATCCTCCAGAACCTATTTACCTGCACACACCCAGCACTGAGAAAACCCTTTTCTCTTCACCTCTGGCCAGTGCAGCCCAAGCTTGTGTCCAGGCTGCCAGCAACCTGGGACCACCAGTCAACAGATGCAGGGTGAACACACTGTAGGGGAAAACAAAAAGAAAATCTAACAAAAAAAAAACCACACAAAACAATCCTGGTGCCAAATGAGCCTGCTCAGAAGAAACCAGATGCCACGTGCATACCCAGAGGCAGACAGAGCTGGGTGGATTGGGAAACCCAGGCTTAAGTGTCAAATGCACTGGGTGAAACAACAATAATGAAGTGAGGCTCCCCCAGAAGACTGGTTGTTTTGGAGTCCAGAAGTGAAGGGGAATGGATACAGCAAGCTCAGGAAATTGAAAACAACTTTTGGTAAATGCTTCCTTTTGCTCTAACACTTGGTCCTTTATCAAAGCTTGTTCAGACCTTGACAGCAGCACACAAAGCAGCTCTGCTCCACCATAATGCAAAAGACAGTCTCAGCAGCCAGGAGGTGAGCAGCTGAGGAGCTGAGTCAGGTTCAATTTCCCCGGAAACAGCTCACAGAGGAAATTCAGGAGACAAGGGGAACTGCCAATGCCCCTTTGCAATGCCACTGCTTCCCTTGCGTGGGGCAAAACCCTGGCTCTTACCCTCTGCCTCTCACACCACAGCTCATACTTTCAGTCCAGCAGGAGGGAGAGCAATACAAAAGCAGAGCAGGGAAGGTGTGAGTCCCAGTCCTTGAGTGTAGACTGGTGTCATCAGAGAGCAGCATGGCTCCCTACATCGGGGTTTTCCCTTCCCCCACTGTCACTTTTGCAGCACCCTCCTGACAGGGTGGTTAACCTGCCTTGTTAAAGGCAGCTCTATCAGCAGCCATCTATGGTCTCTGCCAGCTTGCTGACACTGGAGGCTTGTCTCCTTTTAGCAGCATCACAAGGAGACTATGGAAAGATGTTTTTCCATCCCAGAGGTGCCCCTGGCAAAGCTATTTTATGTGTGAGATGCAATATTCCATGGAGACACTGTATCCCCATCAGGCGGAGCACCCAGGGGACATGTCCAAAGCAGAATGACAACAAAACTTGGTAAGAGAAACAGCCCAATCCCTCTTGCTTGAGACTCATTAAAGTCAATGGAAAAAAAAAAGCCCTTTTTAGCTTCCCTAGGCTTTGCCACTTCTGTCCCACGCCAGCTTGACATCAGATTTATGCTAGTTCAGAAAAAGACAATCTGTTATGACAGGTCCCAGTGAGAAGGGGACACAGTTGGGCACTCTGGCCACAAAACTCAGTACCCATGTGGAGAAACCAAGCCCCCCATTTTTACCACAGGCACCTGAAACCACCTCTTGATGTGTTATAACACTCTCCTTCTTTCTCCTGAATATATCAGTGCTAGCCACTTCAGGAGCATTAAAATAACCAGGAGTTACACTGAAGCATTGGTACCTGCTTCAGATTTGAGAGGTCTGTTGCTGATTACAAACAGCAGGGAGTAAAATACATATACTTACTAGATCAGGATTAAGTAGTAGTAAATACACCCTTAAAACTTCCCTTTAAGGACATTACCCTGTGAGGGTGGCTCACATCCTCCGGGCTCAAGTTTTGTTTTGGTTTTGTGATTTTTTT
>VWZY01010805.1:28879-59386 GCA_013399075.1 Chloroceryle aenea
AGAGACAAAATATTTTTTGGAGATTTAAAAAAAAAAAAAAAAAACCACACACAAAAAAAAAAAAAAAACCCCCCCCAAAACAAAAAAAAAACACAAACACCAAAAAAAACCCAAACCAAAACACAACCAATAGGGAAAGGAGAAGAAGAGGTGTCATTGCTCAGCTTCTCAGGCCTATGATGCTAAGGACAGCGTTGGTGAAGGCAGGCAGCAAGCACCTACCTTGTTACCTCAGGCCTCGCTGACAAAGCCCTCACATCCAGCAGCACGTGGCTGCTCCTGCTCTGAGCTGCAGCACTGAGGGGGGTGCCCATGCCTGAAGTCAGAGGAGCTTCACTGAAGGCAGAGCAGCTTTACAGAAACCTGTCTGGAATAGCAACTCACTGATAGATCTCGCCAAGATGCCAGATCACAAGAAACTGAAATGCAGGGGGAGAGAGGTGTGTGTGTGGTGTGAGCAGAGTCCAGGCCTTTAGCATCCATGGATGTGGCCATTGCAGTTCCATGCAGAAGCACTTCAGTTATCACTGGGATTTTGTAAACCAGGTCCCTCCTGCTCCCCAACCCTTGCATCAAGGGTTGTTAAAGCCAGGGCAACACAGCAGCGATGGCTTAGCACCAGCTCTCTGCTCCTGCAACCAGTGCAGCCAACAAAGCTTGGCATGAAAGAAAGAAGCTAATCTTTGCCTAAGGCACAGCCAGGATAGATGAAAATTACCTTCACCACCAATGGCCAAGAGAGCTCGATCACAAAGACTATTTGGTGCCTTGGAGGCAAAGAGGCACTTTCACACAATTTCCAAGCCCTGGAAACCTGAAGTGTCCCTGAAATGCCTCCTCCCCACCAAGCCTCCTGCTTTAGGTCTGTAGAATCTACAGCATTGCTGGTGGCAGGAGGTGGAAGGTGATGCTCAAAGACTGAAGACTAAAGTCTTCATTGCAAGAACACATAATTCATTATGCTTTCTTGCAATCAGCTTGCTCACGTCTCTCCCAGGGATCTCTGTTCGCTTCTGGATGCTGAGAAAAAGGGTCCTTATCTTCACTTGTGTGTTTCCTTTACCAAAACCAAACAAAAAGAATCCCTCCCAGAATCAGCACAGCAGACACCAGTGCAGAAGCCACACCAGGAACAGCAACCTTAGCAAACACCATGCTGACCTCAGCACAGCACTCTGCCTGGGAAAGCACGGAGGCACCACATCCCTCCCTACTGCAGAGCACTCACATGCAAGCTGCAGGGCCAAGGATTAACCTCCCCAGCCAAAACTGGAAGCAGGAGACAAGGAGTCATAGACTGAAGATCAGAGCTGGGAAAACTAGAGACCATGGCAAGATGGAGACTTGGATCCACACCTGCTGGCATGTCAAGGAGCACTTGGAGCTGGGCTCAGAAACCTAGCCCTGCCCAAAGACTTGACACATCCTTTTTGCTGGCAAGGGCTGATACCATCACGTTCCTGCAGAGCTGGCCTGCACCACGTGAATGATAAGACACCTTGATGAAATATTCCTGTTAGCAGCTCTTGCTCTTATGAGCTAATTTCACCTCACCTCTGTTCACACACACACACAGATTATTTCCCCCTCTTTTCATCTGCAGGACAAGTTTTCAATACTATAACCCTTCCAGCAGTCCCACTTGTACTTTTTTCATATCCTTATCCTAAAAAAGACAGTATAAAGCTGTTTTCTGTGGCATATCCTTCAGGCTGCCCTGCTCCTTTCCACAATCCCAGCTTTTCTCCCAATCCCATCTTGTTCCAAAAACTAACATTTACTTACACTTGAAACCCACTCCTGCTGTACATCAACGTAGGGGCTGGAACACAACAGCATTATGGAAAAGTGCCTGCTATTTCCAGAGGGAAATCCCAGTAATTAATGACTATCAGAGCTGCAGCTAATTGTTGTGTATGAATTACCTTTGCACAGAAGCCAATGAAGTAATCAAATTGGCCTGTGTGAACCATTGCATTGCCCAAAACTGCTGCTGCAGCACTCCAATAAACCCCCATCCCCTCTCCTTCCAGGCCACTTCATCCCCACACTTATTCTGCTGCATCATGGGCTTGAAGGGTGTATGTCCACGTGCAGGTTCCATCACATAGTAGAGAACATCAGAGTATCTCAACTGGACACCTCCTTTTATTCTTCACCTCAATGATACACCAAAAATTCAAAACACACCAGAACTGTGGATTACAGCTGAAAAACAGGCAGACACAGCCATCTTCAACACTCAGAGCTTTGCCTTACATGGGAATATCCAGAAAACTCTAATTTTGCAACACCCTCTTTACCTCACAGGCTACTCCAGGTCTCCAGTCCCATGATGGGAAAAGCTGAGACCCACGTCTCTACATAAGATCTCCTCCTCTGCTCTTACAATGATGTGCCATCAGGAGGGTCAACTCTTGCTGCCACCCTTCCAGGTGGTCTCAGTTAATCCCACGGAGTTAAAACACAATTGGGAGCTCACCCACACAGTCAGCCCCTGGGAGCCCTGGACACGCTGTATTTATCTGTAAATCAAAGTGAAGTTAAGCAGCTCCCTGGCCCTGACAACACTGGTGGGTCTCCCAGAATGTAGTGCAAATTATTTTGATGACGTGCTGTGTGTCTTCCCACATTGGACAACGTGTTTACTCAAGAGTTTCGGCTGAAAAAAAATGCTAGAGACTGTCCACTGGGACCAGAATAACTTCAAGAGGATACGCCATCCTGCTTGATTTTTTTATCCATCATAAAACAACAGCAGCCATTGTGCTGTTTAAAGAACCCAGGAAAGTTTTTTTAGGGGAAAGCTTTTCAATACTTCCATTGTTATTTCCCCCACTTCTCTGCCACTTGCAAGTCCTCATCTTTTATGTTTGGGTTTTTTCCTGGGTGGCTACATTAAAACTTCTGCCCAAAGGGCTCCGGCCAAATTTTGCCCTCAGCCATGCACATTCAACTGCCAGTGAAATTAGCAGTATGTTTGCATACAAGGAGGAAGCAATTTGGCTCCATCAGCAGCATTTTCCAAGCAGCCACAGCGTGCTTGTTCACCAGTTATTTAAACCTATGCTTAAGACACCACTGCCCAGGGGCAGCTAAATTCCCAGAGCCTCGCAGGTCACATAGTAAAACCTTCACTCTGGTGAGCTACTCAGGAAGCACACCTCAGCTCTCAGCACTGGAGGAGGGTGCAACACACCCTTGTGGTGTGCCAGCACACTGGCTTTGCCCTCCAGGACCTCACCACCTTCTTGGCCACAACCCTGCTCAGCTGCAGGTAGGGTCAGCATGCACTCCAAAGTGCGGTGCCAGAACAGCAGCCTCCAGCTACTAATTGATGCTGGCAGGAAGGACAACAGGTCACAGAAAAGCTAGTTTTAGGACTGTAGTAGACTTGGATAACTCAACTGACATGGTCACCAAAAGTCAGACAAGACCAAGCTCAGACCTTTCCCCCAGACGTGGCTATGTTTAAATGTATGCGTGTGCACACATCTAAATACAGACAGAAAGCCCAAACTAACAGGCCTCAGCCTTTCTGGATTCTGGTAACAGGAGTTATGATTTATGCTAGCCTTGTATTTTGAGATCCTGATGTGACCAGGCTTAGAAGAAAGCCTGTTTTGGGGAAGCATGGCTCCTCATTCCCTCTGCCCACATGTGCTAGTCATGTGTGTGCATGGTAGTCTCTGGAGACAAAATCTGCTGCTATGGGGAAACTGGGACAGAGGAAGCAGTCTTAAAAAACTCTTTTCTGCATCAAGACACATAGGGAGAAAACGGCACCTCTGACCCACGACCCGGCCAACATCCTTTTTAAACCTGCTCATTCCCTCTCCTGGGTTTTGGGAAACCAACTTAAACACACTCTGACCTGGGCTGCTCAGAGAAATCTCCCAGGCTAGCCCTTGAGCCAAAGACAAGCAAGGTATTTCCAGTCTGTAGAAGTCACCTTTCTGCCAACAGAGCTCTGGACCAGCACCTTCTTGCAGAAATACTTGGCAATCTCCAAACAGTTACAGGCTACAGAATCTTTCAGTCATTCAGTTGACTTACTTGGCCTTTAACCTGCAGTTTTATTCCACAACTGTCCTGCTGACAGCCGTGAAGCTGATCATTAAACAAATACCCCTTGCCATCAGAAGGTGATTCTGTAGGAGCACACAGGTCTTAGACCTATCAGCATAGCACAAAAGTTTCAGACCTTCTGACCAGAGAGCGCTTGCAAGCGATGGACTTCCAAGAGCCTTGATTTTTGACCTGGAAATATTTCTGACCTTCCCAAGTCCCTGAACCTCAGAACACGTGAAGATTTTTTTGGACTGAACCTATTCTCTGGCATCCAAGCAGTTCCAGTGGAGCTGAATCAAAAAAAGCCCAATAAACTGCTCAATTGAAGAACAAAAATAATTTCCCCCAAAGGAAGAACCTCTCCGGTGTCTTGGCTACACAACACAATGATAAAACTGAGTACAACTGGTCTTAGCCTTTGTTGACTCCAGAGACCTGGATGGATTTTGTTGCCATCACTTTGAACTGAAGGACTCAAAAGACCTCATTTATTCTTCCTTCTTCATCCCCTGCAATAAAAGCCAGGAAATGCAGTAATATGGCATTTCCAGTGCCATTTAATTCACTTTGTGCCTGAATTATTTTTATTTCCCAAGGCAAATGGAGACATGCGAGACAAGCGTCCATCCTTAATTCCAAATTTCCTGCCATTGACCAATTTAAACCATAGATCTGATGTTGTTAGGACAATATTTTCTCCTATATGTGTCTTACTATTGATGTTAACCACTTCATGTTTATTTCCTACAGCAGCTGGGAACATGGAAACACGTACTGAAAGGGCTGAGTCACCTCCCTGTTGTCTAATGTTAGCCTTGCAGCTCAGACACAGCTCAGTAAGGACATTCTTGCCTCTGTCCAAACCCAGGATCCCTCCATCTGGGTGGAGTATGGACCTTCAAAGAGAAGAAACAAGTAGCACAAAGAAATGCCAAATCAGGGAAGGCCAGAAAAACAGGGAGTGGGGACAGACAGACAACCCTTAATCCCACTGAAAGGAAAGCAGATAGCCCTGAAGGGAGGAGAACTACTGCAGCTCTGTCTAGTTGTCAGAACAGCCAGGATTCCAGCTCTCTGTGGACAACCAGAGCTGGCAAGGACAGAGGAGAACCACTGCCTTTATCTCCTCCCCTGTTTACCCTGCCAGCTGAAGGCCAGCCCCCAGCAGCAGCCCCTGGCACCAGGCTGGGGACCCCCCATGGACTCAGCTTAGGTTAATAACGTCCATCTTCCCTGGGAGCCAGAGATTTGTTGTGGAAATGCTGCCAGAAGAGCCTAACTTTGGCTCCTCTTCCCAAACATTTGTGGAAAAGCTGCAAAGCATCTGCTAGGACCCTAAGCTGAAGGGAAGCCAAAGGCAAGCAGTGAGAGATGTCCCATCAGGGCTACAGCTCCTGCCAGAGATACGGTGCAGCATCAGACCCTGGGTCTCCTGGGAGGGGATGAGTGGAGAATCCTTCCTTCCCTCCTTTCCAAAAATATTCCTCCAGAAAAAAAAAAAGAAAAGAAAAGGGAAAGGCTGATCTGAGGAGCCCATAGGTACTAAGGTTCAAGGGTGCCTTGCTGACCACTCCACCTATGCACCTCTCCATGGGTAAGGAAGATGCCATCTGGGAGATAAGCAAGGGTGCCAGGAAAAAACAAACAAAAAAACCCCACAAACAAACAAAAAAGCAACAACAACAAAAAACCTTCCTATTTTTTTAAGGAAATAAAAAAAAAGATGGAGGATATGAGACTGCCAGCAGGAAATCAGGACTTAGTGAGGTGTAATGAACAGAAAACACCAGTCCATAGGGCTCTCCACAGGGGACAGTCACAACTGTAATAGAACCATCAAAAAAAAAAGAGAAAAGGTTGTTTTCCTTGCAGTAACACCTCAAGCCCAATTTACTATAAAGAGGGGAGTGCTGTAAAGGAGCAGGAAGGCTCTTCATCAACCACTGCTTCCCAGGGACTGCATGAGGCCAGTTCAGTTTGCACCTTTCATCACCCCTGCCTGCGTTCCACTTGTTTGAAGGAACCCTTTCCAAGGCAATAAACCCAAAATGACTGCAGAAAGCCGGCCATGGAATCAACTCACCTGGCATTTGAAGGGGATTTAGTGGGGCAAGAGCTGCCAAAAAGCACTGTTGGACCCCTCTGCCCAGGCAATACCCCTAGCACCCTTGCCACATCACTGGGTGCCTTTTCCCTGCAATGAAGCAGCTCCTATGCCTGCTCTCCCACCCGTGCGTTTCTATTTCCACCCGAGTGCCCCAGAGTGCTAGGAGCCTGGGAGCTGAACCCATCAGAGGAAGATTTACCAGCTCAGGTCAGTTTTTCAGCCTGCAGATTTTCCCCTGCTTGGCTGCTTGCTCTTGTCATGGAAATAGACTGACCCTCAAAAATCACAGCCCATTTCAGAGCCCAGCTGCTAATTATGAGAGCAGCAAGACCTTCTAAAATCTTGCCATCAGTTTTCTTCTCCATTTCTGAGAAGTGAGGGTCCACACATTTCCCTGCCTCTCTCACTGCAACTCTGCTGAGGATGACAATTACCTCAAGGAGCACAAAAATGAAAGGAGCTGGTACAGGCACCAAAGACACACAGCACATGTATGGAAAGGCAGCAATAGGGCAAATCCAGATTTATTTATTATTATTATCTTTTATTTTATCCCCAGAGAGGTTGATCAGGGAGGACATTTAGGTGCCTAACTGTGTTCAGACCCATGGGCAGCCAAGATCAAGCCATGCTGTTGCTGACCCCACTTTGCTCCAACCTGCCAAGGGCAACTTTGCTCATGATCCGCATGACTCCGTCCAGGCAAGGAATTGGAAATACAGGCAGTCCTGCTTTTGTGGGCTGACAATTGCTGTGAGCTGATAAACTGCAGTTCCTCAGGCTGTGACCTGCTGAGCACCCCTCTCCCTGACCCACTCAGCTTTGCTTTCAGGAGAAATTAGGCTAAGTTTCAAGCAAACCTGGGCTGAGCTTCAAGTGAGCCTGAGCCAACTCCTAATTTCTGCCATCAATATATTGCTTGGGGTCAAAACTATATGACACACAGAGACTTCACTTCAGTGTTTCTCCAACCTTAAAGCACATCTGAGACATCCTGGCTGCATCTCACTTCTGGTAGTTGCCTGGATCACAACACAGCACAGGACTCAGCTGGGAGCAAAAGGGGGTAGGTCTCAGAGGCCAGCCGAGAGCAAAGAGTTAATGAATAGGGTCCCAAGTCCAGCCCAGGCAGTTATTTCAGTGTCATGCTCCCAAGTGACAAATGCTTATAAAACCAAATCTCACTGCAGGGAAAGATGCTGTTATTCTTAATTAGGCAGCATCTTAGCAAGTAACCCTTTGCTTGCAAGGGCATTGTGCACAAGGTGACATGGGAAAGAGGTTTCTGAAAGCTGTTGGAGGCAGTGTGGTTGTACATCACTCCTGATCAGCAGGTTGCAAGGCCAGAGCATAAAAGGTAGGGCTCAACCAAGAGCTTCTTTAAGGACATGCCAGAGCATAATTGCATCTGACTGTGCAAGCATCATTGTATGGATCTGTCACTGAAGGCATAAGATACTGATGATACTTAACTTTGCCCCTTTCTCTCTCCTCCCAGCCCCTTTTGAAATATCACACCTCTTTCTGGGTCCCTTTTTCCACGGCAGGAGAGAGGAGACTTGTCCTGAACACAAGAGCCATAAAAGCCACTGACCTATTTCCATTGCAGAGTGGGCATCACAAGCCAAGGGTGCACAGCCAGAGCCCTCCTGCTCCCCACACACTAGCTGAGACTACTCCCACCACATCACCGCTGCCAGAAAGGCAGTTCACAACACAGGGAAAGGTGTCTCACCTCATAACAGACCTTGCCAGGCAAACTGAGGAGCAGGAAGACAGATTTCCTTCTCTCAAGGCCCCCGCTCCAGTCCTATAAAATTCACAGAGAAAAAGTTTTGGCAGGTTAGTGCTTTGTCTGCACTGCCAAAAAATAAAATAAAAACAATACCAGAAACCACCCACACCTTGAATTAGCAAGGGGAGTGGTAAATCAAATCAGCATTGGGGTGCTGAGATGGAAAGTCTCCCCCAGTCCCATGAGCTTTAGCAGTAGCACAGGTGGAAAAGTTGGCCAAGCTCCACCAAGAGCATCTGCCCCGTGCAAAAATTTCCATATGGAAATGACATATAGGTATGACATCCAGAGTGCACAGGAGCCACCTCTTCACAGCATCAGCACAAGGCAAACCATGCTCTGTGGTACCAAGTGGAGAGATTGTGTCTACTTGGATGACAAACACCAGCCTCAAAGTGGCCACCAAGACGATGGCAGGGAGACCATCATCTCAGTGGAGGATGGAAGAACACAGCTCTTTCCTGCAAATTTTACTCTTTTCTATGAGAAAGTTTAGTCTTGCTTGGAAGCTGCATTTATATTGTGGCTGAAGGAACCGCTCCAAACTGGAGACCAGTAAATTAAACAATCTCCCCAGCTTGTCTTTGTGTTGCAAAGATGTTCCACAGCTCTTCAATAGTTTGGGCAATAGTGGGGCTGTGTGTCATGTATTATTTCTGGCCATCTGGAACAAGCATTAACCACAAATAAGCAAATTTGCTTGTGCTTTACTGCAAAAAAAAAAAAAAAAGAAGAGCCTTGCCAGAGCAATGCTCATTTCCACCAATGACAGATGTTTCAGGCATGCTTGGGTACCAACTGCTGCATGTAAACCAGAAGTCACCCTCCTCCATCCTGAGAAACTGCCAAGTTTTATGGGATGAGATTCTGAAAAACTAGAGAGAGTGAGGGGAAAAAAATAAATATATAAAAATCAACCTTTTAAGTTGACTCAAGTTTACTTTTTCCCTGGGTTTTTGACCCGATGTCCCTGTGGAGTGAAGCTTACCCAGTGGCTCTCTGCTCCTCCTTGCCCTGCCAATTTTTGTAGCCCTGGGCAGCTTGCAGGCGAAGCAGAGTGAGCCACCCAGGCTGTCTGCTTGTTGAAGATGGAGGGGCACA
Organism: Chloroceryle aenea; assembly: GCA_013399075.1. NCBI lineage: Eukaryota > Metazoa > Chordata > Aves > Coraciiformes > Cerylidae > Chloroceryle > Chloroceryle aenea. The sequence goes on from VWZY01010805.1 coordinate 37,954, forward strand.
GAGAGGCAGAGCCCCTGTGGACTATCTGAACTGGCGCTTGGAAGAATCCCCAAGTCTGGAGATTGCAATTTTCCTAAAGCAGCAGCCCCACGTTCCCTGTATCCATCCACACACATTCTCCCCCTCCCTCTCAGGCTCTGGCTGCTCTCTTACTTTCAACCTCCCACACGAGCCAGAGGGACAAAATGAAATCAATAAATAACCACTGTTAGCTCCTGCATTTTCAAAGTATCACATGGGGATTGGAGTTCATGCAACTTCCATTAACCTCATTTAGAGGCAAAAAACGTAACACCCTGGCCACTGCTCTGCGAGCACTGAGACTATCTGCAAGCCACTGGTGCTGGCAAGCCCTCGCTGTTCCTTTGCCCAGATCAAGGCTGGAGTTTTGAGACTTCTTTTTTTTTTTCTTTTAAGANTTTTCAAAGTATCACATGGGGATTGGAGTTCATGCAACTTCCATTAACCTCATTTAGAGGCAAAAAACGTAACACCCTGGCCACTGCTCTGCGAGCACTGAGACTATCTGCAAGCCACTGGTGCTGGCAAGCCCTCGCTGTTCCTTTGCCCAGAGGAGTGGCTGCTGTTCTGAAGTTCTCATTTTCCCTTGTTATTGTTTTCAGTTACTGACATTACTCAGAAGGGATCTGTGCTCCAGGACCATCATGTGCCTACATGTCAGGACTTCAGTGAAGGCTGCCCAAGGACTCTGCACTTTACTGCTAACCTTTGTGAACTTGGAAGGGGTGCCCAGGTGCTCCCCCTTCTTCTGGAAGTTGTCCTGAAAAATGTGTGTGCCAGGAGCTCCTGCCTCAATTCAGGACAGGTTTTAGGTGCAGATCCTGCTTCCTCTTTCCAGGCTTGTAAGTTTGCATATGTTTATTCTAGGACAGGGGCAGAAACCAGAAAGCAAATAAAACCAACAGGAGGTTGAGGCTCGGGAGCCTCTGGGACACTGCTCTCCCACCACAAACACTTACAGGCACGCAAGTCTCACACAGCACATCCCCTCCATCATGCCACAAATCCAGAAGATTTCCATGAAGAGCTGCAACACCACAGAGCATTGACAGCAAGTGCTGCCAGGAGAGCAAGGAGCTGTAGCCCGCTCATCTTTGGCTCTCAAGATAACGCTGCAGCATCCCAGCATCATCAGCACTTGTCATTCCTTTGATAAACAGCCCTTCACACCACACCAGGTAAAAAACAAGGGCAGGAGTTACTGCAGCCTGAGTGCAAAGGATTTCTTCTTTTTATATTTTTTTTTCCAGCCTCTGTAGACAGTGGATGTAATCAGCAAACGAAAGCAATTGCAGTTTTCCTTACCTTTGCTCTTACACCAAGCAGCTCTCCAAACAGCAGGGCAATAGCATATGGCTCTATATTTACATCTTCATCAGCCCAGTCCCAAATGGAAAAAAAAAAAAGGAACACGTACATTTAAATTTCACATAACCAAAACCCCCACTTCAGGTAAAGACAATTCCATAAGCATTTTGTTCCTATGGGAAAAAGAGAAATCCATTTGCAACACTTTCATCAAAATGTTTTTAAACAAATGCCTTTTGTTTATAGACATTCAGCTGCATCCCAAGCAGTTTAGCACATGTAAAGAGAACGTATGTGCTGCTGGCAAGGACATTTCTCCATCAGAACATTTGCAAGGCTTTCTTATTAAAAAGAGCAGCTCTGGGCTCTTTTCCTTTCCCTCAACACCACCGGTGTGGATGATGGATCCATAAACCAAGTCAGTGGAAAAAACATCATTAAGTTATATGTTGGCTAAAAAAAAATAAATATAAATTTATGCAAAGACTAGTTTAGCTCAAAGACTGATTTCTCTTCAGCTACATCTACATAAAGCTTTCAGGTCGTGCCCAGAGACGGGCGAACAACCCCCCCAGATCTGGATTTGTACACATGGATGCACTTCCACACACCTGGTCATAAAAGAACAAGTCCATCCACTCAGAGCAGAGCCACTGGCACGGGAAGACACACGCTGCCGTATGCAGCTGTGGAGCACTGAGTTTATGAAACCCCATTTACCATGTCCTCAGACATCTGGCTTGGACTCTCTGGTGTCTGATACAGGCTGTGCTCACACACAGCCGTTCCCTCAAGCAGAACATGAAAAGATTTGGGGTTTGGTTGGGTTTTTTTAGTTTTTTTTCTAACCTTTGTTTGCCCTTAGCTCATGCTGAAGCTGTACAGTGAGGAGAATACATCACAGAAGCACTGCTATCCTATCCCACCTCATTTCTGCAAGAAGCTGGCCAAACCTACCAGCAGGCAACTGCACAAATACCAAGCCTCTGCCCAATTATGCACCTACCTCCAGGCACAAAGCAGTGTAAAGACAGTGGAAAACAGTACCTGTGCTGCAGGAGCACAGGTGAGGTCTGCCTAGGGGCACAAACATTGTCCCCTGCACACCTCACTCACCACCAGCCTTCCCATCACATACCACGGGATCTGCTACCCTAAAAATAGAGAGCCAGCCGACAGCTGATCCCCACACAAAAGACCCTCCATATCCCAGGAATTTCACATGGCCAGCAGAGAGAGGAGCAGCTCTGCGTTGTGCTCCCAGCCCCAAACACTGCTGTCAGCTCATTTGTCCCTCTCTAGCACTGCAGCATCCTCCCAGCTGAGCTCACTGCAAGCCCCAGCAGCCCCACACACCCCCCCAGACACCTCTCCCCATAACTCTGCCACGGAGAAAGCCAGCACAGATTTACACTGATGTATATGAACCTGGGCTTTTCTTATTCTTGATTTTCCTTCCTTAGATTTTGTGACAGGTCTTTCCATTCATTTTCCATCATCAGCTTAGATCTGTTTTCATCTCATTTTTGCCAAGTCCTCATACTCTTCATGGTGGTTCTTTACAGCATCCATGCAAGATACTCGGGGCAGGACATGCAGGTCATGGAAGCCAGAACCTGCCAACCCCATCCGCAAACTATGAAACAAACCCAGACCCCAAAAGGAACAGAACTGCCTGAAAGGCATCAAGGTGCTGCCATAGGGGTCATCATCTGAAAATGATGGTGGTTTTGAAAGCAGCCAGCAAGCTCAGAGAGCTTGCTGCCTACTTCTGCACCACCCTTAGTATTTGAAGAAAAAGTACTCCTGTGCCATTGGCACTGCCATGGCAAAATAACGTTATTGCCACAATACATCATGTCATACCATCTCCAGGCTGGTGGTTTTGTTCCCATCTGGAGAGATGGGAAGACAGGGTAGAAACAGAGTGTTAGGGACCAACAGCATGCCAGGGGGAAGCACAGCCCAGCCAGGGGGAAAACACAGAACAGGAAAATCCCAGATAAGGCTGCCTGGTGTGATGGGCGAGCAGGAGGACAAATGAGCCCCCACACAGAGCTCAGGCACGCTGCAGGAGCAGCAGCTAGGGTTGGGTAAGCCCAGAGCTAGAGCAGCACACGGCAGGTGTCACCATAAAATACCAGGGATAGAGCCAGGACAAGCAGGGCACCTTTTTAGGACAGCAGCAGCCTTATGTAGGATATGTCTGGGCAGTCAGGGCAGGAGACAGCAGCTCCAGGCTCAGGGGTTAGCAGATATTAGGTCCATCCAAGTGCCACCTGCTATGGCCAGTCAGAGCCACAGAGCAAGCCCACTGCAGATGGACAGAAGTCCATAACAGGATGATCAATGCCTTATCTTGTCATTACGTTGTCCGTCCGTGCTTAAATCCCAGAGCAGATTTCAACAGCTCAGCGCAGCTCCCCAGCTGCAGTTCCCCACTCGCGCCTGCTGGGCTTGGGCAGCAGGAAGGTGCGAGTGCTGCTCTGACACCAAATCTTTGTTGTCTATTTATACCCTGCCCTCTGGAAGCAGCTCACTAGCGGCTGTCACTTGGCGTCTTAGCTCCCCTTGCTTTGCAAACTGTCTCCTGGCAGCCCCACCGCCGCTGCTCGGGACACTGCTCCCATCCCACTTGCCTTGGTTTGGGTTTTAAATAAAAAAAGCAAGCATAAGGCACCCAGATTGCACTGTTTGGTTGAAAGCCAGGGCTTCACTCTTATCAAAAGCTTAAGGATTTGCTGGTGATCCCAAGATTTAAACCATTGCCTTCATTTTGTCCCTGGCATGCAGAAGTTGATGCCTCCTTGCCACACAGTGGGTACCCATGGCAGGGCACTGCTTACATAGCCTTAGATCAAGGTCCTTTAAAATCCTGTAAAATGAGGATAATGATTTGGAAAAATGTTTAAGAGAGGACAATCCCAAGAGCCACAGTCCCAGTCTTTGAGCTTTCAGGAGCACTGGGACAGCCTTGACTGACCCACAGATGTAGGTAGGACCTACCTCTGTTCACATCCCTCTCAGTCAGCATCTGAAGATTATTCTGTTCATCTGCAGAGACTTTCACAAGAACAAACAAACAAAAAAAACAACAATCACCACACCAAACAAACCACCACGTTCACCAACCAGGAGATCAATATTTAGATCACTCAGGAGAAAATTTCCCATTAAACCAGGTCCCCACAAGGCCTTCTCTCCCCACAGATGTAGGGCAGAGGGGATGGAGGAACCCATCTCCCCCTGCGACTTTCCAGAAGCCACCATGGGTAGCACTGCAAGCCCTCCTTGCTCTGGTGCAAATGCAAATTCAAGGAACTCTCGACCCTCCACCTGAGCATGTGGCCAAGGGCACATGGCAGCTTGGTGAAAAGATCAGTTCATTCAACCCTCCATTCCTAGCTACACCTTTAGGAAGATGCTTATGCACCTCAGAAGTCTGTGAGGAGCTCTCAGGCTCCCTCCCCCTGCACAAATAAAAGCACATACGTAATGTTTCCAAATACTTTATGTGTACAAAAACACAGAAGCAAAATCATGTCAAATAGAAAGCACTCCAGACTGTAAATAAAAAAAAATAAAATAAAGCTTGTGGTTATTGATACCTCCTGTGAGGTGAGCAGGCCCTGAGAGGACATGTTACACCCCCAGAAGCATCACTGGGGACAGGATCATCAGCAGCCACGGTCCCTGCTGTCACAGCAGCCACTGCTGCAGCTCCTCAAGCACCCTCACCATTTCACCCAGACACGTCTTCTGACCCCATTATTCCTCCTCCTCTCAGCTGCCAGTCCTTAGAAACAGGCTGGAAATGCAGTCCCAGCTCTGAAAAGCTGCTGCCATCTCCTGGAAAGAGACTCCTTCCCTGGAGAGTGGCGAGAGCACGCAGGGTCCCCCGGGACACATGCCAGAGGGGACCTGCAACCACCATCACCTGCTAGTGGCCTAATCCTCCCCCATGATGTCACACCTGTCACCCTGATGCCCAAGGGTGATGTCAGAGAACAAGAGGGGGAAAATCACTGCAATTCTATAGGTCACTTTTCACCTGCAGCACCCCATGGCTCCCATGCAGCTGCCCAAAATCTAACCTGCCGCTTGTACAACTCCAAACACAGATAACTTGCAGTCCCAGCAACCTCTCTGGCACCCCCTCCACATTTTCCATAAACACATCAGTCAAACAGGATTGTGGAGGACTTCCCCCCTCCAAAAATTAAATTAGTCATCTCTCCCTGATGCCACAAGTCTGAGGGGTTCAAATTGCCTTCCCCGAACAGCGGCACCTGCCAAGGCACAGCTGATAGCCCCCAAGAGGGCTGCACACCACCCCTGAGCTGGCCCTTGTGAACGTCACTGCAGTATTTATATCCTTTTATTACACTTTAAACCACTGGGGAGAAACAGGTGCAGAATTGTCTGCAAAACAGTGGCCGGCAACATGCCCCCAAGCCTCGAGCTGTATGACACCAGCGTGGACACGCACACGTGTAAGGACAAAGCCAAACATTTTCAACCCCCAGACTGCCACAGGCATGGATGAAAACGGTCCTGGTGAAGGACACACAGCAGTGCACAGTGAAGGCCTGATGGGTGGGTTAAGCCCTCATGGAGTTCCTGATAGACACCTTGCTTCAGCCCATGAAGCTGTTCAGAGGGGGCACAGCCAGCTGGGGACACCCCAGTGTGCCCCAGAGTGTCCTTTTTGGCTACTTCAGCCAATAAATCACCACTGCCCTGCAGCTGCCACCCCAAGAGTGCAGCCTTAGCAGGAATTGCTCTTGCCCATAGCAGGATGTGCAGATATGGAGATGCAGAAAGGCATGTGGTGTATGCTGGGCTTGGGCTCTGTCTCTTACCTTGTTTCAAAGCTCGCAGCCATGGGAGTGATTTGCTGGGGTGCATCTGTGGGTCCTCCAGAGCAAGATGGGAATGTCTTCTTCAGAGAAAAGCAACTCTTCTGGACACAGACCAGGCTCTGCCCGCTCAAAATCCTCTGAAAACTCCCCATCTTCTTCCTTAGAGGTAGGTTGGATGGCTCTTTCTTCAGGGGATGCCCAAAGAAATTTCCTTTTACAACCCAGAGCAGATCCACAGTATCCTCTAGCAAACTGAAAAAGAAGCATAGCCTGAGGTGGGATGTTTGTTGCCCTCACACCAGGCAGGATGTGACCATCTAATCAAAGATGAACCTGACCCAGACTATCCCAAGTCAAAATTAAGGGACAGCAGAAAGAGAACAGTAGCTTTGGAGCCTTGAGTCAGCTCAAGCAAGAATGAAGTCTCCTCACCATGCAGGTCAGAGGTGCCACTACTCAGGCTGTGTTGGGGCACACCTCCCAGCCCTGCCCAGCCACATAATGCATTTTGGGGAGCACCATGCAATGCCTTTGGGCTCACAGGTGTCTTCCCCTCACTTTTCCTTAGAGCTGGAGGGTGGTATTAGGATTAGCAATATAATACCCCAGTGTGCAGAGCCTGCCTGGCTTGGGGCAGCAATGATCTGAGCAACAGATTTCAGTCAAAGCTCAAAATACAGCTTGCCCTGGGACATGCTGGGTTTTTGTGGGAAGACAGGAAGCCTTGGGTTAACTGATCCAGCATTAACAGTTCATTGCTAGAAATCAAAGCTGACATTAGCTTTGAAAAACATCTTTTATGGGTAGAGGCATTACCCAGCACTTGCACCAGACTGTATTACCCCAGACTAGGATGAAGCCAAGTGCCACCATGACAAATGCTATTCAGCCCTAGCTGAAAATGGACCCTTTTCCTTCCCTTTCTTCCTGAGCAGAGGAGGAAAAGAGGTAATCAGTGTCAGTGTCCCTTGCAGTCAAGCACCTCATAAATCTCCCCCTTTGGAAAGGCAGGGAAGCCTTGCTCCACTCCTGGGAAAGAAAGCAGGTATTGTTCAGCCTCGGGCTCAGGTACACCATGGGGAGCGTCTGCACTGAAACCCAAATGTCTGTGCTGTGGGACTGGCTGCTGTGACAGCCAGGGCAGCCCCAGCTGATAAAAGACTGCAGGTTTCCTCCCTGCCAGGCTCCAGAGAATAGTGCTTCCGATTTTTACATTGCTTGGAAGAATAACGGTGCACTTTATAATGTCTGAAATGGAAACACCGAGATCAGGTTCACCTTCACCACTGCTCCTGCACACGTGCCAGGGGTACATGTTACTGTGCAAATGTGATGTTTGCTTCCCCCAGCAGCATCCCTGGCAGGACAGAGGAAAGCTTTCATAGCCCACTTACCAGCATCCTTCTCCCTGACTTCAAGGCAAAGCTCTAGGCACCTTTCCCCACCAAAAGCCCAGGTTTGCAGAGCTATATAACATCTGGCTCAGCAAGGGGAGAACCCCGTCCTCCATCTCACTGCCAGGGGGAAAACACTTCCTTCCCCTCCCCCAGGAAACCAAAGGTCAGGGAGCCTGAGGGAAATTTATAGGCTTTCCTTCCTAAAAGGCTTCTCCAGATGGGTCTCTGGCACTGGATGTTTTTTCCAGGTGAAGGGAGAGAGGAGGGGAGATGGGCAAGGGCAAGTCTGCAGGTCACATTTTTCTGCTCACGGCAATGCATCGGGCAGAGGGGTGGGCAGGGGGCCAGGCTGCTACACCCACTCAAGCTGTGACAGCATCCAAAGATGTCAAGCTCAACAAGGGGCATGAAGCTGGCTCAAGCTTCAAGCTCCTGGCTCGTACCAGACCAACAGCAAAAATTCCCATCACCACAGTCAGCAGCTAGAGTTGCCCCCCCGGGAAAAGCCCCTTGTGCAAAACAGGGATATTTGGGTGATTTGATGCAATAGCCCACACTGGGAATAAGCAGCTTTTCAAGAGGAGGCTCAGAGGTATTGTGCAACACCCTGCCACCCCATTTCAGCCAGACCTGCAAGCACCAACCTCACCAAAGCGCAGTGTGCCTCCCTGGGCAGCAGGGCCAGGGGGTGACATTATTTCAGTGTCCCTGCTTTTCATGCCCATCACACGTAGGCAGCTGGCACAGCAGGACCACAGGCATCATCCAGCCTCCCCAGATCACCTGTCAGGAAGAGGAAATGCCACGCATTTTCCTGCTGCTTGTACCTGTGCCAAGTCTAAACGACATCCCTAAAAATACCAGCAGGAAGGAGAGGCATGCAACTGCCTGCTCAACCACCCAAACAGGCCACCATGGCCACCCCATCATTTTCGAATGAGACAACAACTTGAAGCAGCTGATTAAGACCCAGCCTGGGCTTTCACACCTCCCAGCACAGGTCAGAGGGGGACAGCCTAGTGTCACCCACCACAAGGCAGCAGCAGAGCCACGGTAACGCACTCAGACTGGCTGCAGCCAGGGGTCGACATCCCAGGAGCTGCTCTTGGCATGCACAGGACACCAGGGGCTTTGACTAGTGCCCCTAATGAAATTAAGCTCCTGCGATGCTTCTCTCTGATCAGAGGCCAGCCCCACATTATTTTAGTCCAAGCAGCTTTTGTCCCTCTGGTGAGGGACACCAGGCACCTCACCAGCTCTCCTGAAAGCTTCAGCCTCTGCTCCCAGTAGAGAGGGCAGCAGCACTCATGGCTCTGAGCCAGTCTGCATCAATGTACCACCACAAAGCATCCCTCAGCTCAGGACAAGCACAGCCAGAGAGACATAGGACCCCAACTACAGACTGCCTGGGGCAGCTCTCCTGATTACTTTGATCAGCAGCTTATTTCAAGATCTGACTTATGCTGGGTGAAGCCATCCAGCCACTGAGAATTACCTTCAAGTTTCCAGCTGCTTTCCAGACCCTACCAAGCAGGAGAGAGTGGCTGAGACAGTTCAGGGAGGCATTAAACATCCCAAATCCCTGCAGCCCTGGGGAGCAAATGCTGAGCTGGGAGTAACACCCCTGCAGCCTGAGCCATTCCTCTGGAGGATTTGCACCTTCCAACAGCTGGCACAGTCCGAGGGCTATCGCATTGCTGGCACCAGGCAAGGAGAGATCAGCACAGTCTCTCACCTCGCCTCCAAAACACATCCCTGCAGCCAGTGGTACCCTCACAATCTGCCCTGACATCCCTCTGCAACCAGGAGGGAGTTTTACCACTTGTTGTTAAAGAGCTGCCACCTCCCACCCCAGCCACATGTACATGTCAGGGTGCAATGCTTCAACAGCACCCACACATGATGTGATGGACAAAACACTCTGAGAAACCTTCCAATGGAAAGAAATGCAGCAGTTTCTGCTCTGCAGCCTCTTTGAAGTCATCCATCTGCAAAGGCAGTGAAGGTCACCTCTGTCTGCACCCAAGATATAGAATAGGAACAACTTTCCTGCCAAATTTATACGGAGAATATGCTTAAATGTCAGGCTGGTTAAGCAGGACACCAGAGTGTTTATTCGGGGCATAATATGCTGCTTTTTTTCCTGTACAATGCACTCCAATTGCCCCTTTAAAGCCACCCCAAGCCCTGTCTGGACATTTGCTCCAAGCAGACCCACCTGATGCCTATGTGCATCTCAGGACAAAAGGCCTCTGTGAGGATGAGGCGGGTGTCCAGGGTGGGAGCGCAGAGGCCACCGGTGGCACATGTGCAGCTGCCCCAGATCCAAAAGGATGCACCAATACAGCAGGGAAAATTGATGATGATGAGGGAAGTCCATCAGGCTGCATGCTGGCCCCGCAGATTGATGGCCTCCACAACAAGCTGCACATAATGGCCAAGTTCAGAATGTAGTGGCCGGGAGCTGAAAGGCAACTGCCATAAATAAACTGGGGAAAAGAGGGAAGACAGAAGGCTGGCAGGGATAAATAAATAACCACGCTGCAGCAGGGCAGGAGGGAAGACACGGGGAAATGGGCTACAGCCCACACTGGGATGGAGATGCTGTCACAAAACTAGTTGCCTTGGGGTGAGAGCTCCCTGTTCAATAACACTGAGTGAGCTGTTTTCCCNAACATCCTCCCCCAAATTACAGCAGGGGCAGGAGAGGAATCAAAGGAACTTGATACATGGGATTTTAGGGTTATAATCCTACTACCAAAGCTCCAGCTCAGCCTGACTCTTCCTCCCAAGACAGTTACATGTCAGCAGGTTTCTCCATGACTGACCTGGCCAGCTGGGCTTCCCTCATCACGTTCCTTAGAAAAAAAGTACCAACCTCATGCTTTTTCCCCTTTCAATTATTGCCCACCAATTGAATAGGGTAGACGGGGGGAGCAGAGGGCATGGAGCTGGAGGTTTCCCTCATTGTCCCCCATCTGCTTCATTCGGGCCAGTTACCCTTCTCCAGCTTAAATAAGCCTTTTGCATTTTGTTGTGGTCTCTTCTCTTTTTCTTGCCTCTGTCATTTTGTCAAGAAAAACCTTGCCCAAAGAGCTGCTGTGATTTACTGCAGCGTTAACAAATGTCAGAGCTTGGGAGCCTTGTAGGAACCGCTCCCTGGCAGCCTGCCTGGACAAACATACTAAAAGTCAATCCTGGCGTGGATACTTGAGGAATTAGTGTCCATACAAAGATGCATTAAATGCAGAGAGAAAGATGTGGGATTTTTACTACAGAGGCTTGAAAGCTTCCTCGAGGCTGTTTAACATATGGTGATTTCCCTCTGCACCTGCCTCACAGTCCCTTACAGGAGAGGCTCACAGATTCCCGTCCTTGTCACCAGACCCAAATGCTACTCGAGTTAAAGATCCTCATGGGTGCTGCCTGTCCAGCAGGGCTGAGCCCCCTTGCGAGGTGGGGTTTTGTACATGTGTGATTTAACAATTCATTTTACCTCCAGCCCTCCCTGGCAGATAGGTTCTGCTGGTGGTGGGCACATCACAGAGCAACCCCTGCTCAGCCAGTCAGGGTTCCCTGCTTGCTACCAAAATAAAATATTTCTTTTTAAATGCAAGATAGAGGGGTAGGGAATAAACCCATAAATCCAACTTTGTGTTCATGAAATCCTTACACCCAGCTCAGCCATAAGGGAACACATCATTCCCAGGGTACCCAGGCAGGGAGAAGCATCGAGAAACCAGACACACATCAACCAATATTATGATTTTTTAAAAACTTCTCAACATTTCCTCAGCAGCTGCCAGCAGCTCCTCAACTGTGGCTGGACCATTGCTGCAGGCAGGGCAGGCCAGGCCAGCCACACATCCCACACAGCCCCGCTACTCTGCTATCATCATTTTCCCAAATCCCAAGCGCTGCATTTGGGAGGAATATTTTGCATGCGCTCTATGTGTTTTAAAGGTTAATTCCTCCTCCAGCACCTTCTGCTTGACAGATTTGTCCAGCATCATCCACGCTGTAGAAGCAGCCCCATACCAGGAGAGGCACAGTCACCCCTGCAATGCACAGCCAGGCAATGTTCCTTGGCCCATGCCAGATTTCAAAAAAAACCTAAAAGCAGAACACATAAAAATCATAAATACCCCCTGGGGCTCTCAGTAGAACAACTCATTTTTCCCAGGCAAATCCATTCCCATATATGCACTGCCTGGCTCTGAGACAGGTTGGATGGGAAAGGCTCTGGAAAGGCAGTTATATGAACCCATGTGCTGTAAATCTCCTGCATTAAGTGGGATATCATAATCCACAGTAATTTAGCAATTTAAGGATCATCACGTTGACCCAGCTGACATGATGTTACCTTAGTTTACCTCTACATCCCAACTACAAAGCACAGCTCCTCACCCATGAGGCAAGACCCACAGAAGCAAGCCAGAAACAGAGGGATAGGCAGCTTGGAAACCTCTCCTTGGCATTTATGCAGATGGAAGGAGGCAAAAGGAAACCTGGAAATCACCGGGCAAGTAGTGCCTTACCAATACTGCCTTGCAGGGGAACATCCAGGGTCCCTAGCCACTCTCCAAGAGTGCTTTCCCATCTCCACAGACCACGGTGGAGACACAGCAGCACAGAAAAACAGGCTGAAGAAGGGCTGCTCAGCCTGACTGCCCATCTCCTTGCCTCACAAAAGGCTCCCTGGGGAGCTTCATCCCATCTAGAGCTGAAAACTGCCACAACCAAACACAACCCACACACATTCCTCTGGGTGCAAGGGGAGGGTAGCTCCTCAAGAAAGCAGATAGGAAGGACTCAAACCAGATTTGGAGAAGAAATGGAAAAAATGAGCAATATTTTTCCCCATCTGCACTGAGCAGAGGCAGAAAAGGAGAAACCATCCTGCTCCAAGCCTGAAACTCATGCCCTCACCCCAGAGGTTTGCCTGCACAGCTGTAGCCAGGAAAGGGAAGAGGAAGATGTAGCCAAATTGTCCCACATGCCTGCTCCCCCACACCATTGGCCCCACATCAGACACAGCTTGCTGTTCTCCAAAATACATTTGCTGGACAAAACCCTCTCCTCCCCTGCCCCTGATGCTTCTTTCCTCACCCAACCTCTCCTTACCAAAAAGCTGCTCCTCCCTCAGGTGGCTGCCAAGGCCCCAGGGAGGGGCTTAAATCTGCTAAGCAGGCTGGGTGGAGGCAGAGCAGAGGGAACCTGGAGAAACACCCTTTTTGCATAACAGCTGACCCACCTCCCCAGAGCCGGCTGCACCCAGTCCCAGCGAGCAGGTGAATCCAGTGCAGGATTAGTACGTGCAGCCTTTCTTTGCCTGTCACCAAAGCACAGACCAAAACTCATCTTTGTCCTGCAAGAGTGGTTGCTGCCAGGCTGAGCCTGTTGCAGTAACCATAGGGCAGGGACTCGGGGCAAAGAGCCTTTTTATTTGACAAATAAAGCTCAGCTCAGGTACGAGCCAAGTCCCAAAACAGGAAAGTGGCTGCTCTGGCCACAATTCCTGCAGCAGGAGGCCCTGGCACCACTGCCGAGCCACTGGCTCTTCCCTCAGCTGCCTCCAGTCCAGTGGGTCCAAAGCCCAGTCCCAGACAGGTCCAGCACATCCCAGCATCACCAAAGCCACCTCTCTGCCCAGTCTGGGCTGTAGCACCTCCAACAAAGCCTGGCCTGTTCCTCACCTTTCTGCTGGTGCCACATACATCAGCAGGCTCCCCTCCTGGCCTTTCCATAGGAGATGGTCCTGTGATTAATAGGTCCCTGTTTCACCCGCATTGTGGGATGGGTGGGAGGGTCTCAGCCTCAGTGGCACTTCATAACTCGGGGTGTTATTACCCCAAGCCATTCCAATTCCAAGAAGCTGTAAAAAGAGACTTTGATTTCCATGGTCTGTTTTTTTGTTTGGGAATTAAAATATCTCAAGCAGCACAGCAGAGTTAGAGAAAAAAAAAAAAAGTGGGGAAGGGAAATTAAAATATTTGGAGGAATTGGAACCAGAATGCACAGGACCTCTCTGGGCACAGCCCCCCCAGGAAAGTAGCTTCCATCCCATCTCTAGCCAGGTAGAAAAAGTCTCTGGCTGGCCAATAAGCAATTCTCAGGCTTTTGGGGACACTGCAAAGTCCCTTCACACGGACCCAAGGCAGAGGCACCACAAGGAGCCCTTAGCAGAAGCTTGGTGCAGCCTGCCGTGGGGTGCTGAGCCCCAAAACCCTGCCTGGTGCACTGCACTGCTGGCTCTGCCATGATGGGAACCCCTCCCAGGTTATTCTGGCAGAAGCCATGCAGTTTGACCATGGAGAGACCACGTAGCCAAGAACTTTTTTGCTAATCTTACTTTTTTTTAAGTCTTGTTTATATAACAATTTGGGAAAACAATCTGGCTTCAAGAAATATGAAAATTCTGGGCCAGCCCCTACTTGGTCAGTGCATCTCCAAGGTGTCTGGACAGATGGAGCAGGGCTGTGCTGGGGTATCCCAGAGGAGCACAAGGGTCTGAAGATGGAAACAGTACTTTACTCCAAAATGCCCTGTAGCAAATAATCCTACAGATGCTGCTCCTTGACCCAGCTCAGGCCTCTCCAAACCCTCTTTCCACTGGTGAGATTTTCCTGTGGGGGGTTACACCAACTGTAATTATGAAGCTGTGGGGATCCCCCCCCATCTGTGTTTTATGGGGCTGACCTCACCAGGGTGAAAAGTACAGGGGGAGCAGCAGGGAAGGCAGTGCAGCCCTCTCCACTCCCACCTGCTTGTATTTTTAATTTGCTTTCTGCCATTCCCTGCTTCTGCAGAAAAGCCAGGTCATTGCCAGGACCTTACTGGGGCCAGTGGTTGAGGTGTGACAGTGAGATATGAGAGCTGATGAAGAGCAGTGAGCAGAAGAGATGCTGGCACCAGAGGGACCAGACTTGCAGCCCTCCCACAGGAGCCACCACCACAAAGCCAGGAGGGGTGGAAGGAGAGGTGACAACATCTTCAGGGGGAAAGAGCTGGTGAATGGCCACAGGTGGCAAATTTGTCCTGGGCTGTAAGAAATCTGTATTTTTCCCTCCCTCAGATGTCTCCTTCAGGTTTTCCCCCTCACCTGTAGCAGAGTTCATTTCTGCCTGGTCCAGGCTGATGGAAAAGAGCGCAACCAACAAAAACAGAGCAACTTGACAAAATAATAAATAACTGGCAAATAAGTAACTTAAAAAGCACACAGGGAGGTGCAAACAGTCTCACTCAGCCCCTGCAGCAACAGCTCTGGCAAGGACAAGCATGGCTGATCCATGGCATGGACCTACAGGCTGGGAAACGGTCTAAATCAGACTTCTCCCCTGCAGTATCCCAGGCTGCTTCCTGAGATATTATTATATCTTGGTGCATTGTCCCGTAGCATGTTTGGGGTTTCCCAGCGTGTGCCAAGAACCGCTGGCTGTGACGCACCAGCCTGTTTTTAAACTGCCAGCCCAGCACCTTCCGGCAAGGAGCCAGGAAGTGCAGCCCCACCCTGGGGCTCCCCAGTGTTACCCCACCTTCTTGTCCAGGGGGATTCATTTTTACTGCCATCAGGGTATGTGAAAAATAACAGTTTGAGGGAAAGAGGATGATGAGCAGCATCACTGTGGCCCTGTGAATTTCACAGAGATATTTGAAGAGCAAAGCCCATTGTGCTGCTCCAAAACATAAGCCACCTCCTGGGTTTTCCTGGATTTGGCCAACTAAAGGAGGGGAAGGGAAAAGAAAAGAAAAGAAAAGAAAAAGACCAGGCCACACCTTTCCTCAGCCTGGTTCCCAGGCAATAAAAATATCTTGGAGTTGGAGCTCCAGCTTTGCAACTCGACCACTGACAGAATGAGGTTGTGGGCCAAGGCAATGGGGACCTCACCTGCATCCCTTGGCTTTGCTTTCCCACGGGGTGGATTTTGAGGACCCCAGTTCCCAGGCAGCACTGGCAGAAGCCATTTGAGTAAGGAAATCAATGCCCTCCCCTTCCTGATGGTCCCACGGACCCCCTCCTCCTCCTCCCTGCCCATTACCTGCTTGTGGTACTGGTGAGCCCCTGCAAACTCCAAAAGCTCCCCTGGGGACCCCTCAACCAGGGCCACATTTTTCCAAGCGTCTCCAAATATATATGTCAGCAGCAGAGAGGGGAGGAGAGCAAGAAAAAACGTGGTGCAAGTATCTGGCTGTTTGCAGATCGTTACTTTTCCCTGGGGAGCCCCTGAGCTCTTTCATCTGTTTTTTGCTAAGTTCAGGTTAGGGAGGTTTTTGGGTGCAAGCACAGTCAGAGAAAGGCTGACTGCACTTTAGCAGATCACTGAGGGATTGGGGCAGGCAACAGGAAAGCTTTTTCCTCGGCTGGGAGGCATCCAGTCAGGACGGAAACAATCCTGGACACTGAAAGCTTTTATAAAAGTAAGAATAGATGTTTACTCACAGGAAGGCTAAGAGCGGAAAAAGTTCTCAGCACCATTGTTTGCCACAAATAATTTCACCTTCTCTGGTCATGTGGCATATTCAAAAATACTCTGCTTTTTCTTGTTTAGCATCACATACCTACCAGCAACTACACAGCACCTACATAGCTGGGCTCACCCCTGGCTGGCCCCGAGGGCTTGGCTCAGACTCACCGCACAGCAGAGTCCATTTCCCATCACCTCTACATGGCTTTCTCGCTCCTGGCACCTTGTGGCCAGGAAGACCTGGCCTGAGCCCTGCTTTTATAGCCCCATTTATGGGGCTGACAGCTCTTTAATTGTTGGTTTTGACACACCCTGACACAACCTGGAGTGCAAAAGCTCAGCTAAGAAACCATCTCTAACCCATGCTGGCTGCAACACGGTTTGCCCAAGGGTCTCCACACACCCCACAGTAGGGTCTGGGGGTTCATGGCTGGGCTTAAGCAATGGCAGAATAGTGAGGGACTGAAAAGCTCCCCAGGATATTGCTCTTTGACCATGAGTTGTGGTCTGTCCTTCCCGAACATCCTGCTCCCAGGAAAGTATCCTTCCCAGTCTGATCCACAGCAAAGAGTTTTTTCATCAGGACCTTGCAGAGAGCTCTTGCCTTGACAGCCATAACCCCAGCATTGCCTCCCTCCTCCCCTGGCAGTCCCTCACAGCTGCTGGCTCTGTGGAAAACGCAGTGTGCCCATAGCCCTTCATCCTGGCCCGTGTCCGGCCAAGGCCAAGGGCACGGGATCCCAGCACCACCTCCTGGCAATGCACTGCCATGCACGGCCCTCGCACTGGCTGTGGCCAAAACCCCCCAGCAAGCCATGGGGACCACCCGGAGAGAGAAACTGGTGGCTGCACAGACTGCAGCCTTTCTCATGCCTGTCCAAGCCTGGGTGTTTTCCCCTTTCGCCAGCATCACAGCTAGCTCCAGGGTAGCTGTGGGTGCAGGATCCCCAGTTGCATCCCCAGCAAGTGGCAGCTGCCTGCTGCAGGGTGAATAGCAATGCACTTTGCCCAAGAGGCGACCCAATTTAATTTGAGATGAATGGGTACCTCCTTGCCATCCATGACATTTTCATTGCAGGCTAATGAGGAGAGAAAAATCCAATTAGGTGACAAAGGGGGTCCCTCATCAGCCATGCAGCCTGGTGTGGGGCAGCCAGGATGGCATGGCATCCCGCAGGAGAGCAGGGACGGATCATGGAAAAACAAGAAAACCTTCCAAAAAGTCCTTCTGTGATATTGGAAAGGCCAAACTTCAGGACAACAAGGCTGCTGAAGTGCACCTAAAAAATGTAGTTCTAAAGACAGTTGCTACTTGCATCTCCAGGATCCCATCCATAAGTCTTCCAGGTCAGAGAGATAAAGCCAAAGCGGCCCAAAGTGAGCCCGGCAGGGCAGAGGCATCTCCCAGGTACAGACCCCGAGGGCAGTGGGGTAAATAACCTGAAGCCAGGAACATGCTGGTCCTGAAAGAAAACACTAATACATTAATAAAATTTGACAGACTCCTTCTGGGGCATCCACCCCGACAGAAAGTGTTTGACCAAACCCAGTTCCAGGAGCAGGTGAAGATGAATCACATCAGTTTATTACTAGAGGAGCTTTTTCAAACCACGTAAGATTTTGGGTAATCCTGGGTTGCAGGTTTTTTTCCAGCAACAGGTGCCCTGTCACAGTTTCAGTTGTGTGAATTAACAGCAGTAACTTTTGTCTCCAAGCTCTTGTGCCAGAAGAAGGGGAGGACTGATGGTGGGATTCCTGGACATCCAAAACTCCCTCCTGCCCAAATACAGGGACGATGGGGCATTACGGGGTGCTGCAAGAGCATAGCAGCTCACTGAGAAAAGCAAAGGGGGTCACTCACATAAATAACAGCTGGATTTTAAAGGAAGAGTGATAAATGGGAACTCCACACACCCTCGGGAATTATTAACAGTGGGGGAGGCTGAAACCTTGGCTTTGCCTCGGGAGCCAGGCAGTGAAAGCCGATGGGTGAGCAGATGGTCGGGGAAGACTGAGGTCCAGCCAGGAGCAATGGGTCCCTGTCAGCACAGCACAGAGGGTATGGCACCTGCATCTCCCATGGGACACAGATGGGCTGCACAAGGGGAAGGACTCCCTGTCTCCTCTACTCCCTGGAGACCCTCAGGTGTCTCCAGCCACAGCTCCAGGTGGCCATCGCAGAGTATTGACCCAGCGCTATCTCAGTTCCCACCTTATCAGGGCCAGGGCCAGCTCTGGGCATCAGCACCTGCCCCATTAATCTTTCCCCTGTCCCGCTGGCACGAGGGCTTGATGGCTGATAAAACCTGCCTGGGGAGTGCTTGGGCCACTGGTGCCCGAGGTCTGGGGATGATAGATTGGTACCTTGGGGGTGACAGGGAGAAGGTTTTTCTTTTTCTCTTAGGTCCTGACGTTGCCCCTGCCATGAAGAGGGGACAGTGGGTGGGCAGGTGCCTTTATATCGGTGGCAGTGTTTTCCATCTGAAATCTGGGTACTGAAGACTTCGGGGTGTGATGCCCTGAGGAAGAGAGGAGACAAGCTCCACTTGTGGGTGTGGGGCGGGGAGATAATTTCCCTGCAATTGCCATCTGAAATAACGAGCTGAGCCTGAGCAAGGAGCCCACATTTCCCCCACAGCCTTCAGGGTGAAGACAGAGATGGGATTCCTCATGCCAGGGCCCACTCTGGGCAGAGCTGCACGAAGTCCAGGCAAAAAATCACATCTGAAGCTCCAGAAAAATGAAGTAAAGCCTCACAGCTCTGCCTGAAATGAAAACAAAAGGCAATGATTCTTCATGGCTGCAGCTGCACAATTCCTGGCTGCAAGGGTTAAACGTGATCAGAAATGTCTGTGGGGACCATTAAACACAAAACCTGTGTTTGTCCAAGTCCTGTGCTTTGACCATGGCAGGACCCCAAGCGGGGATGGTGGGAGGATGGGGTGGTCCCACATGCCTCATCCCCAGCACCCTGCTCTCACCCATGCCCCAGTGAACATCACTATGAGAGTGCACCGAGCTGTAGCTGCTTCTCCATGGGCCAGCAAGCACCCACCTGCTTGTCCTAGCATGGATCTTTTAGGGGCAGCCCCAGACAGAGAATAAACAGGGAGGCAGGATGACCCGAGCAAAACCAGCACCAAGTTTCTGCCACCTGAGGACACTGTGTGCAGGAATGAAGAAAGATGCCATGGGTGTTATCATGCTCCTCCTCCTCCTCCAAGGAGAGAGAGTATCACTGAATAGTCTAAGGTGGGAAAAGTATTACGTGCCAGCTGGGGACTTGGATTCACAAGAACCTGTTCAGAGGTTAGCTAGCATGGTCCAGACCAGTTCCAAATACACATACCCATTTCATTATCCTTTTCTTCTGCACTGTGAAGCCCACAGCCCAAAGGGGCGATGTGCACAGGACCTGTCCCCTAGAAAGCAGAGCACCACATCGGTGTGATGCAAAACCTCCGAGCAGAGGAGAGGACACTGCAGGGAGAAAGGCTACGTGGGCAGCAGCTCCTCGAGGAGCTCAGTGCCTGGTTGATGCTTTAGCCCTTTCCTTAAAAAGCTTCTTAAGCCCTCAGGTTATGTTTCCTTTGAGGCAGAAATGCCCAACTCTTTCAGCAAGGGTGCCACTTGAACCCCAGGCAGGGCTTGAAGAGGGTTTGGGGCACAGGCACTCATTGCCGTTCCCCCCCCGCCGCCTCCTGCCCTCCCTGTCTGGGCTACGCAGGCGGGATGGAGTTTCCCCCTTCCTTACACAAACTTGGGATCTCCTTTCAGCTATTGCTTTTTTTTGTATTTATTTTTAAAAGGGGGCACTGTGGCTTTAAAGAGCTTCCCAGACTTGCCTTTGTGACCGGAGGAGAGGGTGGGGTGGTGGCGGAGGTGGGGACCCAGAAGAATGAAATAAAGAGAAGTACAACAAAAAGAAGTTAAAAGTGTGAGTGACAAGTTTTCGGCAACAGGCTTCAGCCCCTGTGGGGTCATTTGGGCAAAGAATGGCAACAAATGAACAAATGAGCTGGATTTTCATGCTTGGTGGACAGTGAATGAATAAGCATCTTTTAAAACCCTATCAGGAACTCTTTGGATTGTCATTATAGCCGGGAGGAGGGAAAGGCAGACTTTTGAGGGCTGCCCATGTGAAAGAATCCCAATTCTTTGCCTTTTCTCTGACGGCGAGTGTGGCTACACCAAGACGTGCGGGAGGACAGGCGTGCAGTCGCAGACGAGCATCCTGCCACAGCCTGGCCCGGGAGCATCTCTGGCGGAAAACAGGGTGTCCGATGTGCATTGGAAGAGGCAAGAGGCTCTGCTCTGCTCTGAGGAACCCCCGCTGATTGCCAGCGGTGTGGAGGGGACAGACAGCAGCTCACAGCCCCAGCTGCTCCTCCACCAGGAAACCTGACTGTAGTGTCAGAGACAGACAATGTAAGAGGGCAGGAGGCGACTCTCTTAAAGCTGTATTTAGAGCTCTGAGTGGAGGCCTGAGGTCAAAGGAATTGCCCTGGGATTATGGGAATCACCTTCATTTTCTCGACAGCTTTCAGACTTGAGGGAGCCAGCCAGGAGCAAGGAGAAATGGGACAAGCCTCTCACGGAGGAAAGGACCCTGTTGTTTACCCTTCCCTGGCCCTGGCAATGAGCCTGCCCTCTCTGAGCCATGCAATTAATTTATAGGTTCTGTTTTCAACTGTTTGTTATCCTCATTTCCCCATTTTAACCTTGAACAGGACAGAGCACTGGTGAGGCAGTTGTGGGAGACTCCACTTTGGAGGCATGGCCAGAGTTTGCTGAATATCCTTACAGAGCTCAGCAGTAAAACATTTACAGAGGAGAAGGAAGATTCATGAGGAAACACGTTTAAAGACTTACTTCTATAGTAGAGGATAATATCACATATTCAAAAGTCTTCCTGTCTAAACAAAAGTAGACCTAAAGCCGAGTGCTGAAGGCATGAAAACATCAGCTCGTAGCAAGGGGGTCTCCCCCAGCTGCAGGAATAAAAGTTGAGTCTGCCTTGTGTGCAATTTCAGAAACCAAACCCGGCGGTGTTTGGACTAAGTTTGTTTTCAACCCATTGCGTGCAAGTACACAAGGGCACAAGCCTGCGTCACTGAAACGGTCACGGTCCCAGCGGCCACCTGTTTCTTCCACATCAAAAAGTCCGGAGGCCATTACAGCAGCCGTGGCTATAAAGGTTGGTCACTGGCGCTGGGACAGCCCCATCAAGAGAAATGAGACCATCATGCACTAAACATAGAGAAAAGATAAATGGAAAAGGAGTCTTTCAGTCTTCATTATCAAGTTTCCATGGGTTTGCCAAAACCATAGCAACCAGTTCAAGCAATGATTAACCTAATAATGTGGAGGCAAAGAAAAA
>VWZY01010806.1:1988-22968 GCA_013399075.1 Chloroceryle aenea
TCCTTTTTATGGGTGGACATCACATTTCCTAACCTCCAGTCCACTGTGACCTCCCTGGTTATCCAGGATTGATGATAAATGGTGGCAAGTGGCTTGCTGAGCACTTCCACCAGCTCTGTCAGTACCCTTGGATAGATCCCATTCAGCCCCATAGATTTGTGTGCATCTAAGTGACGTAGCAGGTTGCTAACCATTTCATCTTTGATTATGGAGGTCTCATTCTGTGCCCATCTCTGTCTTCCAGCTCAGGAAACAACCAGTCTTACTATTAAAGAATGAAGCAAAGAGGCAGTAAGTACCTCAGCATCATCCTTATCCGTTAGGACTGTGTTTTCCCCTGCATCCAATAAAGGATGGAGAGCCTCCTTAGTCCTCCTTTTATGGCTAATGTATTTATAGAAATATTTTTTGTTGTCTTTTATGGCAGTAGCCAGATCAAGTTCTAGCTGGGCTTCGCTCCTTCTAATTTTTTTCTCTGCATAACCTCATGACGTCCTTGTAATCCTCCTGGGGGGTGACCTTATCTGAATGTGTGTGTGTGTGTTTGTGTACGTGCATCTATCTGGCCAGACAGAGGTTAGGTTGGAAAACTAGACATATTTTCCCTCTGTCACCTGTGACATGTTGATGCTATTTATAGCACCATTCTTGGAAATGCTCGATGGAGAGCATGAAGGTGATTGGATTACTGCAGACACTCCTGTTTCTTTTTCAGGAAGCTCTGTGCCAGATAAACCTGCTTCTAAAGATAGATGAAAGCGCATCTCTGTGACCTACTTAGGCTATGGACAAGAGAAATCATCTTATAAACCTTCCTGCAAACAGATTACTTCCTTCTAACATGGTAAACTGTGGAATTATATTTGAGATACTGTATGAAGCCAGACTCAGTGACAAAACATTAAGATTGAAGATTTAGACAAAGGGGTCAATCAATGCACAAAAGAGGAGTAACAATTGAAGTAAAAATTGTAGGACCTGTAAACTGATAATTCAAAAAACAACTGTGATAGTGACAAAGGCTAAAAAACCCCAAACAATTGATTACAACTGTGACAAGTATCTAATAATTATAACAGGATGTGACTTTCAGTCTTTCACTGACTGAAAATAGCATAGATCTATATATACACTACCTATACACTACATTGTGCGTGTATGCATATATATATTATATATATGCAGGTGCACGTTCCATCACAGAGGATTGTTAGGGAGTATGCATTCTGCTACAACTCCTTGTCACCCTAAATCCCTGGGAAAAGTAGGGAACAGTTAGATCTTGAAGACTCCTTGGGTACAAAGGCTCGTTTTATAAAAAACAAAGAAGGGGAATGGAATACTCTGAAAACGAAAAAAGATTCACTTCTTTCCAAAAGATTACTATTTTTTTGTAAATTCATTTTAAGTGAAGTTAAACACACAATTTGTACATAAAATACACCCGCAGATCAAAATCTTCCCTTCAAAGTACTGGCCTGTCCCTCAAATATCTTTTGTCTTCTGTATGTGGTACTTTCCCAGTAATATGGGGGTAAAAAATGCTTCAGCCAGCCCATAGTAATTCAGAATCTAGATAAGGTATTTACCATTTTTGTTATATTATTGAAATGGTTCCAAAAATACACAGAAGTGACAGTAAGTTGTGTTTAACTGCTCTCTTGTCTCTTGGCTGCCAGTTACAACCTTCTACCACAGCCTGTTTATGCAAAAATTCAATCCTTCTGGAACACAGAATTATAGCAGAGGCTGTAGAAATGCTTGAAATTGCTAGAAAGAAATTATTTCCTTGTACTACTAACCTTTAGATGCTTTTACTGAGTATATGGGTTTATTCCACTGTCCATGGTTAGACTTATCGCAGGACCAAGCCTAAAAGGGAAAGTGTTGAAAGACTGATCAGTACAATCAGAAATATGATCCAACAAAAGATCACCTAAAAGGGAAGACAAAGTACAAATTTGCAATGTAAATATGGATCACCTTGCTGCCAAAACCCATGATGTAGAAATTAATCGAGGGAAGATTAAATGTATCCTTTCTTCTCATCTCCTTTCATGTTGGTGTCAAATCCTTGCTAATGTGAATGGAGGCATAATCATCACCTTGACCATAACTTAATTCCATAAAAATGTGACATCTAAGAAAACTGCAGAAGGACTAACTGTTGGAGAGACTACAGATTCATCCACTCTGCAATAAATTACTAAGGATCAGTCCCTTCTTTTTTAAATAACTTCTGCAGAGAACTTTAAAGAGAATTTTTTTGATACCACTATACCCAGTAATTTTGTTCTATTTGACTCTGGAGTAGCCAATCTCACTTTAATACTCAACAATAAAAAAGGAGGCATGAACATAAAAAAAGTTCTGTTAAATATCTCCTATGGACATTTTGTGTTTCCTATATAAGCACTATAAAATTTCTTTCTTACTTAGCACTTACTACTTAAAATGTAATGCTATGTAGCATAGCAGTGTGTGATTCTCAATGTCGAGACTAGTTTAAACATAGATAGACACTAAAAATTCTAGCTTTTGTCAGTAGTATTCAGTTTGTCAGTTTTATAAACCTGGCCTAGAAAGCTCACTGAGACAGAAGTTTCCATGCCAAGTTGGTACTTAAACATAAAAGAAACCCTAAACTAGCTTTCCAGAGCTAATTAAAAGATTCTGTAGAACAGACAAGCATCCTCACAGTTTCTTTCTTTATTTAAATAAGTCTATTTGACAATATATTATTTTGAAAAATAGAACCACAAAGAAGATCTCTCCTTTCTCTTTAAAAAAATAAAGCCTACAGTGAGTTGAGATAGTTGTTGAGGTATTCCAAAATAGACTATCTATGCAGCAGCTAATAATTTTTCTAACTTCCATGAAAGAGGAAGAAAGTTTAACACATTAAATTAGTTACATTAATTAAATACATTAAATTAATGAATCACCATTTACTATCTCATTTCCAGGCAGAAATTTGGACTATCTTGCAAAAGTAAACATGTATTTAGGGCAAATATCCAAAATCAGTAAGTGTAGTTACCGATTAGGGAGACACAAATGTTGGGGAAGCCTTAAAAAAACCAGGCCTGAGCTGAGAATAATAGTCATTGTGGCATTTAGTCAAATCTTTTCCAATACCACTTCTACAAACACTTGTTTTCTCTCTCACACATGCAGGTACACCTAGTATCAAATGAAGTCCATGGTTTAACCCCCAGCTGAATTGTTTTCTAAGGTAAGTCTGCTTCCATGCCTTTTATGAGAGATTTCTGCTTAAGTTGAGAACACTATCAAGATGAAGATATTGCCATAAATATTTCTCTTCCCCTTTTGGATTCTCATCATTAATAGAATTAGAATTGGAAACTAGCAAACAATTGTTCATGAAAATTATCTGGAATGACTGAAAATGAGAAGTGGACCAGATAAGGTTTTTTCTTTCTATGTTAGTATGAGGGTACTGAGGAGTTTGGTGTCTTTTCACTTCTCCCTCAGAAATTACCTTCATCTGCTGGTATCAGGATTCAGGATAAAACTTCTTCTTTCCATCAACAGATGTGTTTTTTGTTTGGTTTTTTTTTTTCTCAGTGAATGCTTGGTAAAGGAAAGCTGATAGCCTTGGTAAGTCTTCCTAGCATATAGTCAGAGATCACTAATGCTTGTAGAAAGACTTCCAATGAACACTGAAAGTAATCCTGCACAAATTTCCTTGTTATTTGTTATGGTTTCTGTTGTCCAATGAGATATGGAACTATCTATACCATGACCAATATTTTTTACTTTTCACAAGTGTATTGTATAAATTTAAAAAACCCCAAACCTATAGTCTTAGACAGTATGGTAACCTTTTCAGACAAACTTAATGGAAATCATACAATGACACACTTAAGAAATGTAGTTGATTAAAGAATCTGACATGTTTAAACAGCTCATGACACAGATGCAACAGATAATGAACTTCCAAAGATATCATATATATAAAATAGTAACTCTCTTCCTTCATTGACTTTTTTTTTTGGCATGTCTTCCATGTTTCATGTTTGAAATATCTTCATTTTAGATAACCCTTCTTCCCTTAAGAGCTTCCTATGCAGTGTAGCTGCATTAATATTGCCTGGAATATGAGACCAATACAAAGAAATGAATTTTCGCTCAGAAAACTGTGCAATAGAAGTACCTTGCTTGCTCTGTTATTCCCAAATTTTAATATATTAACTTACATTATTTTTGTTTTATTTTAGATAGGAAGTAAAGAAGTTGAGGCAACATTTCCCTGCACTGCTTATAGAGTAGCTTTTGGAATCATCTTGGATATATGTGTAACTTGGCTATGTATTCAACGGTCAGGAAACAAGACACCTTGAGCACTTCTACAGCAATATAGTTACTCTGGTATTTCTTATAATAGATAAAATAGTTAAAATATTATTAAAATAAATGCACATTCACTTTTCCATAACTTACAGATTTTTGATCTATAGATATTTTTAATTCTCTTTTTCTTATCCCCCTTTCTCTCTTTTTTTTACTTTTTTCTTCCTCTTTGTGAGTTTTCTTGGTTCTTCTCTTATGTTTCCTTCCTTCTTCACTTCTCTATTCTGTCTGTGGTTCACTACCTCTCTGCTTCTCTATTCTATCTGCTAAAATGGTCAGCAACATAGATAACCTAGATAATTAAATGGATGTTTAGTCCACAGGCTCTGAAGTGTTAGCAGTTTACACAAAGTCATGGCAAACCACAGATACACATGGTGGGATTTTGAAAGGCACCGCAAATTGCCTGGTCAAAAAGTGTATGAACGGACAAAGAATATGTGTTCCCAGCTGAGCACTCCCACCTGCCTAATTCTGTGGTACCAACAGGGAATTCAAGGCTACTTTAAGGTGAGGAGGAAGGGCAGAGGGAATAGATTTTTGCTGGCAGATCTCTACTTCTGAGTCCACAGTGCTGCCCTGACTCATTGCTGTCCACAGCAAGGCAGGTTCTGGCCCAATCCCTTGCTTTTCTCTTTCCCTACACAGAAAAATACTAAGTGTACACTAAAACAGAGCTGCCGGTGACGTACAAGAGCTTGTAAAACCAGCTGTAACAGCTCAGGTTTGTAGTGTATCTAACCCAAGAAAATGATCTTGTGAAGATATAAGAAATATTAGAGAGGATTACAACCTCCCAGCATTGTCTTTGGATCTCCAGCTGTCTGTGACTCAGAGCTTTCCTGGCCCAAAGATGTTGCATTTTGATTTTTTTTTTTAATTCTATGAAGGATGAATGTGAATTTAATATAGTTATTTAATATAAAAATCCAAGACGTTTCTTGTGGGCTAAGGGACAAACAGACATAGGTACTGTGTTCTGGGGAAGTGAGATATCTCTGAATGCTTTGATGGATGGTCTTGTACCTCTGGATATTTAGAGAGGAGCCAGGGCAGTGAGAGTTGCACTATGCAGCAGGAGAGATGTCCACTTACACTCTTCTCAATCTGCCTCTCCCTGAAAGACTTCTATTTCTTTTCCTGAAAGTCACCTGAAGCTTATGTGAACTGTTTGTTATTTCACCCATGCCTCACTTTCCATCTTCCCACCAACTCCCTGAACAGCTGACCCTATACTGATTCAATTTCTCCCATCTTTAGAAGCCATTATGTTGTCACTGTAAAGCTGGATTCCTTTTACTGATAACACTTGAATTGCATGGTCCTTATTTATTAGGAGTTTTTAAATGCACAAAAATGCACTTTTAAAAATTTTATTATCATTTTTTCATCAAACCAGGAAAATGAAATACATTTATACTCTGAATAGAAGTTTGCAGAACATGCAGAGGTGAACTATTGACTTAAGCAGGGTAACCAGTGTGTGACACTAGGCTGCTTTTGAAGGTGTTCCTTTGTTCATGTCAAGAAGTTGTCTTACATACTACAGGCTAATTTTGCCTGTTTTGAAAAGAAAACAAAAATGCAAGGCTGAGTGATGAGAGCTGCTGTCCAGGAAATGAGTACAGGTCCAAATTTAGGCTGAGGATGTACACTTAACAAAATGCACTCACCCATACTGGACCCTCAGTCCCTTCTTCTGGAGCTTTGGCACTGCAGAGAAAGGGGTTACAAGGCAGAATAAACTGAAAGCAACCTGACACCACAGCCAAGCCATAAATACAATCACTCAGGAGGGTGTAGTGTCTTAATTTAACTTTCAATAAACCTGGGCAAGTAACACCTGGGGTGGAGTGTAGGCCTGTCTATAAAGGCATGGAGTCTGCAACCCCTGACTAACCCATCTGAATTTTCTCTACTTGCTGCCCTTTGGCACTTGTATTTTTGTCCATGTATGGTCCAGCTCAGGCCAAAGGAGAGCAGGGTTACCCCCACAGGCTCTAGTTAAAGCATTCCTTTAAGAGGCTAAAGATGTGGGTCCAAACTCCTCAGATGGGAGAAGGGAAATGAATCGGTGTGTCCCACCTTGTGGCTATTATATTTTGCATTGAATTTGATGCTGTTGGTATATATTCATTTTCATATACATATTCTTACAGGACTGAGTCCCCAGGAGTATCTGGGAACAAGTATACAGTTTCCAGACTCTGCCCAGAGGTCAGGGCCGACTAGACCAGATTGGCCATGATGGTGTCATCACAAGTACATACAGTCGCAGAGCTTCAAATGCGCAAAACTTAACTGCTGCCAGTAGACTGGGTGGAAATGCAATTTGATCTTGTCCTCACTGATTACTGGAATAAATGATGGGTTGGCCAAAACAGTTATTTACTCAATTAAACAATGACAGTAATTCATCCTAAGTCCTAATTCTCTCCCTAACATCATCCAGGTTGTACTGAAATAATTATGAAATATCTGGTGTGTACCTGAGAACAAAATTTGGAATTTGGCTGTTGAGGTGATGCCAATAAGACAAATTTCTTCTTTAAGTGGAGACTGAACATTCATGACAAAGTCTGGAACCACGGATATGCCCCTGCCTTTATAAAGTATGTGGAGTCACTTTAACCACTGTTTATAGAAGTCCTATCACTCCATCCCTGTTTCCTGTCTACTTCCATATCTGCCACTGAAAATTAAAATAGTAAATTTCTGGCACTATAGGAATCCTGTGTATTACATGTTTTTTCCTCTGGGAAATTATTAAATAACACCAGTGAATTTTGGGGATTTTTTTTTTCCCTCACCATACAGATATTTTAAGAGACAGGGTGGACAGAAGAAAAAAAGTAATATAAATACAAGGAAGGACCTGGTACTGAAACAGTAATATTGAATAGAGTGTGGACTCCTTGAAAGAACACTCTGGACATACTCTTTCTGCCTACAAAGTGCAATCATTAAACACTGTAGAGCGAAGTGGAGGCAAAGGGATTTTCAGTTGTATAGTAGTAGTATTTTAAAACAAATAGCGGAGCTAGGGAGAACACCCCAAATTAGAATGATCAAAAAAGTATGCACTTCCATAACTCTTATACTGTCCTGCTTGGGCTGTTGTTTTGAAATAAAGATTTCACTGACATTCATGCCCTTTAAAAAGGAAATAGTTTGAGCTTTCCTTCCTACTGTAATCCCAATGTCGTTATCACCTCTGTGGAGGCCACAGAGATGGTCTGGTCTCCTCCCACCTCTTTGTTATCTGAAAGTATAGCTAAGGGCCACTTTCAGCCTTGGTTCTTCACGAGAGCCTGCTGGCCCCCTCCAGTCACCA
Organism: Chloroceryle aenea; assembly: GCA_013399075.1. NCBI lineage: Eukaryota > Metazoa > Chordata > Aves > Coraciiformes > Cerylidae > Chloroceryle > Chloroceryle aenea. Next base: position 9,697 of record VWZY01010806.1, read on the forward strand.
TTAGAAGTTAATTACACCTTCTGATCATTGCATGGGTAAAGCAACAGTCAAAAAAGAAAGTACCAGGTAAAATGTGCATATATGTTTGAAGAAGGGCCAAGAGAGAAGAGGATTGTATGACAGAATTTTCACACATAAAAGTCTCCCAAACAGTTAATTTTTTAAATGAAAGTCTATTTTTACTTAAACATGGGGAAATCTTATTACTCTTCATCAGGACCACCGCTTTTCGTATTTATTTTGTGTTCTATTTGTTTTTTCACACAATTCAGAATTCAAAGATTGCTGAAATGGTAGCTATTATGTGTTGCAGTAAGACGTGCTATATCCTACAAGAACTGAAAGAAGGGGATTTCACCCAGAAACTGACTGAATTAGGAAAAATTTATCTGCTACTGAACACTTCTTTTCATAACCTCTTCATTAAAAGTAATTACTAGATTATCCTTTCCTGATTTAGGAAAGATGAATAAATTTTATATCATCTGAAGTTTGAGCAGACTTCTTGCTGGAAAAGCTGCTTGGCTGAAAAGACCGATTAAATTGTATTAACCTCTATTACTCACTTGCAAATAAGGTGGCTCAGTAGTGACTTAGACTTTTCCCCTGAATGTAAATTCATTAGAAAACAAAGCAAAGGAATTAGAGGTGTCAGTGCCATTCATAGGACACCACATGTTTTGGTTTTTTTTTCTTTTCATATTTAAATAGAAACAAACCAAAACAAAATAAAACCCACAAGCAATGAGACAGTTAAAAAATGGATCCTAGGTCAAATTACTGGGGCATCAGTGGGAATGTTTTTGATATATCTATACTGTGATTAGAGAGCTCTGCTTTTCACACTGCCAGAGCATAAAACCTGTACTAAAGCACTGAAAACATGCTGAATATGTATCTATTGTTCAGAAAAGTTATCAACCTCATGTACATCTCACAACTGCATTCAAATAAGTGTTCATTTTTTAAAATCAGTTTATTTTGTTTAAGGATAAATGTACTTCGCTCTTCACTTCCAGCATAAAATGGTGGTTTTGACTGCTCATATGAAGCACCTGCAAGGAAGAAATAACTTCCTCTCTGGCGCTGCCCTTCACCTGTGATGCCAAACCTGAATCTTCTCCTTCTCCAGCAAAAAGCAAATACTTCCCCTCTCTGGTCCCCAAAATGCATCCTGCATATTACTCTTATGTGTTTTGTTAATTTCTAGAAAGTTTTAAAAATAAGCAGTAGTTTGTTGCCACAACTAAAAAAAATCTGAAATTTGAAACAAATTTTATATTGCTTCTGTGATTTTGATCAATTGGAAAACAAATCTCTGTGTAAGTCAACTAACAGGAAAAACATCTTGAGGTTAATTATTTTAAACTGAAACAGTTTTGAAATGCCAGTTCTACTGAATTCAATAAATTAGCATATGGAGTGGGAACGGCAGCTCAGATTTAGACAAATGTCATCAGCAGATACTGGAACAGACACTAGAGCTACAACCAATTAAGAAATAACTTTTCACAAAAGGAAAAAAAAAACAAAACCCAAAGATAAAATGGGCAAAAAACTCAACCTAGTTTAAAATCTGAAATTCTGAACATTTCCCAAACCATTCTCGTACCAATCTTTCACCTCAGGATTCATACCAGAGGTTTGTTCTGGTTACTTAGTTCAGATCTTCATCATAAGAAAAAGGAAATAAAAAAAAACATCAAACCACTGTAACTCTACCCCTAAGTACCACTAAGAAGAGCCAACCAGCAATATAAATAAAAGTTTTGTAAAAAACCCTTATATATTAAAATAGCACTTTCTCTTAATCCCTGTGACTCCTCCTCATCTTTCCTCGATACACCTCTCCCACCCTCTCCTGCCCCCCTCCAGCCCTAATCTGGGAAATGTGAAGTGCCATGTACAAAAACCTGGCAATTAGATAGAAATTATCACTGTGTTTTGGGAGGATTAGCAGGCAAGGCTGTAATATGGGCAGGGGGGACATTAACTAGAAGATAAAAAGCTGTGTAAATCCCCATCTGACTTACTGTCCTAACCATGTCTGGTGCCTTCCACTGGGTTCCTCTTCATGATTTTTTCCTGTGTCTAGTACAGGATGAGGTAGTGAAAATCCTTACTGCTGTCATTAGAGGGAATCCAAATCCTGATTGTTCACCTACAGAATCTAGTGATATCTGGTTTTTTACCTGTGGCTTAAGATTTGGAGCAGTTCTGTTTACATGGGACATGAAGAAAGAAATTAATGTATTTGGGATAAAAAAATTTACTTGGTTTTTTGGTTTCTTTTTTTTCTTTCAGAGGGAAGAGGAGATACAGAGGAGGAGTTGGTCAGCACCATTTCTCTGATGCATGTGACTGCTTCCACAACATCCTGACAAAATCCTACACCTACCTACAGACATATAAAATTATTCTGAAAACCTCGGTGATATCAAATTGTGAGTGCAGCATTATGCAGAAAAACTTGTTGATTTCTTGCTGTGGTGTTGTGGAAAAAGTATTTTCCTCTACTTTAAAAAATGGATGGGTTTAGTTTCTGGTAAACCAATGAGCACATTGTCATCAACCTGGTCTTCTGTGTGGTCTTGTACAGTTTTCTGGGACTCCTATCTCAGGAAAATAATTTTGGAGAAATACAAGACATTCTTCATAGCTTCAGAAACCTGCACTAGGGAACCAAGCCAGCATGGTCTGGTGCTTACCAGATGGTTCTAATAAGTTCTTCTGTTCCTTAGAAGCTGACAGATACTCTAAAAACAGGTCGTCCATTTACTTTTCACGTCCTGGTATTGTTTTAATTACACATTTTTTCTGAATAGTTTTAATAAAAAGTCCACAGGTAGAAAAATGCTGTGCTACCTGGAAGTACTGTATGAAAGACAGTACTTTTCAAATAATGCTTTCAAATAATGTTTACCTGGAGATGAAACAAGAAGCTGAAACATTACTTGCTTTAGAAAGCACCTCAGAGAAGACTAAACCTGAAATCATAACTATGTTCCAATGTGTTCTTCCTGGATTTCTTTAGAGTAGGCATATTTAAATTTGTTTTAAATCTAGTGTATTGGGTGTTGGTAAGAGCACATACTCATTCCAATTTACAAAGTCTTTAGTAGCACAACTAGTATAGAGCCCTTCACAAAACAAAAGGTTTGTTGTCATTGCAAAATGAGTTTAACAGTTCTATCGCAACCCTAATCAGAGAATTTTGAGTGAATTTTGCATAGTCAGGAATAGTAACAAACCAGTAAAAAGGAATACTGGAAGTCATCTTTTCCCTCCTAGCCAACACACTTGTGGCTTCTCAAAGGGCCTGGTGTCAGAATAAATTACTCCCTGAGAAAAGACAAAGCTGCATGTTCCCATTTCAGAGTCACCTGCTTCACTGCCCTGGGACCACCACTCGGCAAAATTCTTTCCACACAGAGAAATTAGATGTTTTCTATTCCTCCTCAGGCTTCCAGGCAGAGAACTTCGTTTGTAGTGCCTGCTTACTATGTATTAGTATTCCTTGTAGTACAGCATCATTTAAGAATAACACTAAACATGTATGACCCTTCCCATTTCCTTGCTTGCAATTTCAAATCAGTTGCACCTTTCTCTAATACATTAGCAAAAAGTGATGTTATCAATGTATGAGATTCACTTTACCACCTGGTAGCTTCTTTTAATTAAACGAACCTTCAGATTCAATAATATCTGTATTTTTCAGTGTTCTCTTAATTCTAGTGCTGCTCGTGAGCATAAGCAGCTGGAAAGTTGTATTTTTCCAGGTTTAATTTTATGAATATATGTAAGGTGAAATAGGTTTTCAGGAAACACACTTTTTATCCTGAATTTTTTTATTTTAAATCTCATTAATTCATGTACACTCATAAAGTACAAGGAAAATGTGTCAGTGTTATAGCTTTTATAGAAAAGAAAGGGAAGAGAAAATGTTGCATAATATGTTTTTTCCTTCTTCATTCAAATAATTAATGTTTCTTTCTAACATACAAAGCAGGAAATAAGGAGAGAAAGTAACCTTCAGAGCACAACAATGTTTTCTTTTAATATATGTTTACTTAGCTTAATTACTTCCAGAGACATTAGCAGTCTACAACACATTAAGCATTGTGGTTTGGAAGGAAAATGCCACATTTTGCTTATAAATATCAGTATAAAACCATTTGTTTTACATAAGTGAGTTGCAAAGGCATTAATCTGGAAGGAACTAAACCAAAGATTAAATAATATTTTTCACTGGATCTTTAGTATTTTACAACCGATTCAAGATGGACTAGTCCCTGACAGATAGATATAAATTAAAACCATACATGCAGCAAGCAGTTGAGTAGACATTTTAAATAACCAATTGGCATTAACTTAGGCTTCTTCATTCAATAAACATGTGAATATCATCCGTAAAATTCCACTGCATTTTAACAGCAATGGAGAGCTGTGGTCTCAGTTTCTGAATATCAGCTTTTCAGCAGAAACAGGATAATCCCTAGTCATCTTTTTTCCAGACTTGTTTCTTTCTTTTTTAAAGGCTTCGCATTATTTTTCTCTCTATCATTCTTTCTTTTCCAAACTCACATTCTTTCCTTTCAGTAATCTTCTGGGATGGTAAACTAGAATGGGGAAAACTGCTGCATTTAGGAAGAAAATGTTCATTTGACTTTAAAAGGTGGTGTATTTTAAAAAGTGTATTTTAAAAAATGTATTTGGGTATAAAGTCAGTCCATCAAACATGAAAAAAACTTAAAACTATCTGTAGTGGTCTACACAGCACTTGAAAGGTCTGCTTGAAGGAGCAGTTTCTTTTATTAGATCAGTTAGTTACTACAAGGGAGCATACACTAGTGTTCATGCAGATCATTTCTTAGCAACTACTAAGAAGCTGTTTTTCTTTACATACCTTTGCCTGACTTGTGTCCTTGCACCATGGACACAGAAAACCCCTACTTCCTTATGCAGCCTTTATTGCTTTTGTTCCTCATGGTGATAATCTTCTGACGTGTCTGGCTGAGTGGTCTATTCAGATGTCTTTCTGCATCATCAAGGCTTTACATTATCAAAGACTGGAAACAATGTAAGTGCTATCTGTAATCTATACTCTTCTACCTCCTACAGGAGGCTTGTCTTGGGTTGCTACCATGATTCATCCCCCCGTGCCTCTACCGTTCTAAATCCTGCATGTCTATCTGCCATAACTAGAACTGGTGACTAAAAGACATGCCAACATGTTCACCTGTGAGATGCATATCATGCCTCTCAGTCCACCAATATCTGTCCTACATCCAGATAGTCTAAGGCAAGGATTTTATTGGTGCACTTGCTTAAAGGAATATGAAAACAATAAAAAACCCATTAAAATTAAAAGATTAAAATTATCTCCTGGTCAAAAATCTATATTAGACATGCCAAAATGTTACAAGGAATGTAACTCACTGCTACTGTTCTGCATCCAAAACTCGTATTGTCAATGGTTTTCACCATTAAAGAAGCTGATCCTAAATATTAATATGCAATTGACACTTACAGAAAGACTTCTATCGGTTTCTATGCTTTCTGAATCAGACTTCTTAACTTGGGATTTCCATGGGCTGTATCTTGTTTTTGTAACATCTTTGCCAGCATTCGTCTTGTTTTGGTTTTACTTTTCAGAACAAAAGCAAAATCTCTTTGTATTTTCTTTCATTATAAGTGAGAACAACTCAGATGAAAATAGTAGCTTTAAATAATTCTCTGAGAAAATACATTCACTGACTAACCACTTCTGTATGCTGTATACTTAAATGTCTCTTAACAATAGAAGCAATAAGACTTTAAGCAAAATAAACAGGGCCTCGTTCTTTTAATTTTCAGTTTATTGCTTCAATTTTAATTTTTTTTAAAGTAATGTTGAGATTAATAACTGAAAATTAATTTCACAAACACTTAATTTGTGCCATACACTGGTAGTAGATGTGTACTCAAACCTCAGACTATATCCTTTTTTGCTTCTAAATACCTCAGTAATTTGGGAAAAGGATAACATATCTGTCAAAAATCTCCTCTTCTTGACGCCTTGAGAAAGATATTAGTTGTGTTACAAAATATTATACTAAATCATGGTGTAGTTATCCCAGCAATAAATTATGTAGTATGAAAACAAACTCCAGATGACTGCAAATTTGTATTATTTGAAAGAAAATTAAAATAGAAGAAATCTGAGAATGAAGTTCAAAATTCAAGGACTATTTTTTACTGTCAAATTATTAAGCATTCCTTTAAAAATGCTCTTTCTATGGGCTCATTATTGAGGAATGGGTTTAAAAATACCATGTACTGCTTTGGGCTATCTATTATGAATATATACACATATCTTCTTATTTATATATTTCAGACAATCTCTCAGAGAAATAATTTATTATATACATTATCTAAATCGAGAATACATTAATGTCTCGTATCTTCAGAAACAAAATCTACACCTAAAGGCTGCAGCTGGCTCTTACCTACATGATAAACTGAACTTCTGAAATAATCAGATCAAAATGTACAGGTGATTGTAATCCAGACTAATACTCTGCAGTTTAAGAAAAATACCAATACATATACAGAGTTTATGTATTTTTTTTAATGTTTTCACATGAAGTGTTTTTCCATATGTTTGACACAGAGCTGTCAAAACAGCTGTCCAAATCATGTATTTATTTTGAATCAGAATAGTTACAGATAACATAAACCCAGGTATCCTGATGGGGCAAGTGTTTTTCATGGCAACATCTGGCATTTACTTGCTCTTTGCAAAGTATTCCTTGTGGGTTAACCAAAGTATAACCAAATAAACCTAATAACTTGTACCAAACTAGACTGAGCTGCAACATTAAGGTATGGATTTGGAGAAACACCTTGTTTCCACCTCCTTTGTCGTAAGCCATCTGCTGCTTTTAAAGCAAAGGGAATCTACAACTTACCCAGAAATCGGGCTGAATCTGGGGTAGATCACTCCTTCCTATGGAAAAACTTGCACAAAGACACCAGAAAGAGGGAGAAAAAAGTCCTTTCCACTATTTTGTTCAGCAAGGGGTCGGAGCAGAGGGCTGTCCCAGGGTGGAAGCACAGCCCAGGTGCCCCAGTAGAAGCAGAGTGGGAGCAGGGCAGCTCAAGCTGCCTGCTGACCCTGCACGATGCCTGACCGCTAACTGGAGCCACTCTGTCTGAACTCCAGGCATCCTGCAGAGGACCCTGCACTTCAGAGAGGTGCAGTTTGAAGCAATACTAGATCAGAAGATGACCAAGCTCTCATTCTGCACAGAAAGGGACAACCTATCCTAATTCTTTCCTCTACCTCAGCATTCTGCTGCTATAAAAGCATGGGGGGGATTTTTCTATTCCAGTATTTGAAACATATTCTTGAATTCAATCACTCATGTGCCACTTCTGTTATTTCTGATACATTTATGCCCAACATGATAAATATAATTGGTATCTATGACAATGCAAACAGCAAATTAAAATTTGAGTCCACCCTATTACTGGTGCTCATGCTCGGCCACAGTGTTGTTATATACTACGCGATGTGAACTGCTTTGTTTTGTTTTTTTTTTCAAGCAAGAACCTGGAACTGTCTTCGTATGTCTTAAATGTCACTGTTCCTAGACTAATCATATACACAGATGAGTAGAGATAAACGTGTAACCATAAACACAACACAGTTTGAAGGAAAAAAAATAAGACCTAGCAATTCTTCTTCCATTATAGCAGAGGTTTGTGGGTTGAAGCACTCTTCAGTAGTGGCAGATGATATATGAAATACATCACTTTACATATGACACAGCTTCTCTCTTTATTTCATCAATGGCCCAATGAATCTTGCTGAAACATTATGGATAAAGTTAGTGAAGCCTGTAAAAAGATTCTGGCAGCAGAAGCCATATATGCAAAGTTCACAGTGGATTATGTTATGAATATTATCAGCCTCACTGGAAAACACTTTCTTGTCTGTATTGGTTAAACCATACGCTATTATCACCGGTATCTAAAAACCAGACTGTATGTATCTATAGCGTAAATATACTGCTTGTCAATGCATGGGATTATTATCTTTTTATCAGTTAAATGTGTATCTGCTTAATGCCTTTTCTTAATACAAAAGCATATATATTGCACTTCTAAAGAGTTAACCATAAAAACATTTTTACTTAACTTACCCGTTTTTGAAGCTGGAAGGAGTCTTGCCCTAAACTGTCTACCTGCTCTCATGCTGGTAATCTCCGTCTCTCTCTCTCCCTTTCTCTCCCTCCCCTCGTGCAGAGATTGCAGTAAACTTAGAAAACTAGCAAGGACAGTGTTTAAAATGACTTAAGAAAGAGAACAGGAACAATCATTTCGTTCTCTTTTTTTTTCAGATGAGTACAGTACCTTCAGAAAGAAGGAAGGAAGGGAGGGGAGAGGAAGTCAACAACCCTTTGCTTTCCTGCAAAAAAATAAGGAAACAGCAGATAGCAATCTCATTTTCTCTCAAACAAAATGTTTGGAAAAATAAATATATCCAAACCAAAAGGAATTCCTCAAGTATTCTATCTGCATTATTGCCTTCATAAAAACTACTTTACAGCTTTCTATGTGCAACTATGTGAATTCTGTAGTGGATAGGAGTAAGACACTTGTATCTCATGCATAGCAAATAGACATAAGCTTGGACAGATAATGCAGGCTTTTTCACTGCAGAGAAGAAAAGATCACAGATGTACATATATACCTTATTTCCACAGTGATTTAGGTACAAAAATTCCTAAAACCCTCTCTACTGTGATCACAAGAATATAGCACATTGGATATTTATAGAAAGCTGTGAAATAAAAAAGAGAGATGAAAGGTAAAAATGGTAAGGATCATAGCTTGATATTGGATTTGCAGTGACAAGTAATTTATCTTGGAGAATTGCATTACAGAAAGCATCTTGATTTATCCAAACAAACCAAATGTACTACGTTCTAGAACACATTTTATACTTTATGTTTTGTCTCTTTCTTTCACTGTTAAACATATTCTGACAATAAGCTACTGGCCATCTGGCTGGAATTATACTTGGGATAAGTTTAGTTCGTTGTGCTTCACTGTATTGTTTTTGTTTGTATGTTTTCCCCTAAATTTATCATCTGAATGCCATTTATCATAATTAGATGCTCCCATTTTTTTTTTTTTTTTCCTGACTAGTTTTGTTTTCATGTTAATTTTCTTGCCAGTAAACACTTTCACACTGCTGCTGGGGCTGTGTTTACAGTTAGCCTTGTAATGTGGTACTGAACATGAGGATGGTCACTGAGCAATTCAGGGTTAAGTTCTGTGAAAGACATAAAACAAATATCCTTTTCAAATTGGCCTTCTTCTATAAACTGTGCATCCAGACTTTGCTCTGGGATCAATAGCTAGATGAATGCTGATGAAGTAAATTGAGTTATTGCTGTAAATCCAGTGTTAGTGGGAGTTCAAGTTGGTACACTATCCCATAAAGTTTATTATTTCTTTTATTGTACAATAATGAGAATTGATAAGCTGCAAACCAACATAGGAAGCAGCTCTTTGACACCTGTGTTACTTCTTGCAGTTCCTGGTGCTATTTCCAGAAGATGTCTGGCAATAATTTGGCTGGAGAGGCTTTTATTTTCATTTTCAGAAACTGAAAGCTTTGATAATGGACATCAGTATTTGACAGAGCAGTGCAGGTGCTACAAGTGATCTCTGGCCTTACAACATCATCAGTGTTTCCTGGAATGGCCAAAAGCTTAACAGAAGGTTAAATTTTAGAAATAAAGGAATACAAAGCATTTAAGTTATATATTGCAAATGAAGTCCTTGATACTTCTTGGGGATTGGAGACCCTAATCAAACAGATCCCTAGTGTATACCATTCAGAAAGAAAGTAAAGAGGCATAGGAAGCCACCGAATGAACATATTGTCCTTTGTGGTCAGTCTAATAGCTTAAAAAAAAACCCCAAACCCACAACTCCTTTTTTTTTTTCCCAATTATTTTTTAAGGTCTTAAAGATGGTAGCAGCTTCCAGGCTTTTAAATTTTTATTTATTTACTTATTTTCCAGGTGTGCCAGGTTAATGAGACCCTGAAAACAGCCACTGCATATTATTTTGTTTCTCTCCACTGGGAGGACATTGCAGAATTTTTATTGGAAACCTATACTGCCAAAGTTAGCATCATTCTTATATTAGTTGCTAAGTGTATGTCATAGTATGTGTAGTCCTTTATGAAACACTTAATTGTCACAGATGTCCTGTACTTCTTCAAATAGCATGTTTCCCCCTCTTGAGGACTGCAAAGCTAAGAATATGGCCACAAACCACTATGTGGCATCTTCAACAGGTTATAAGACTTTGTTATTATGATTGAAGGAGGCTGTGAGAGCCCTCTACTTCAGCAAGAATAGCTGGAGATGTAAGGTCTTTGAAAATCCTACCTCAGATCTCATTGTCAGCAGCCTTTCCACCACCCAAGTGCTCAGGACATACATAGTTGACTAATTCAAGGCCAGGTAGAGTGATAGTGATGCAGCTCCTGCAGTACTTGGCTTGCTCTTACTTCTGCCAATTTCTCCCAGTTGCTGACAGAAAATCACAACGCAAGGAGGAAGAGGCACTGAAACTTGTTATTTTCATTCCAGAAAAATATCTTGCAAAGTCACTGCCTGTGCAATTACTGGCCATGGAGAAATAAAACCATGCCCAAAATCATGAGTATCTAGAGTCGTGAAAAGCAAGTCACAACAAATGATACCATACATGTTATTTACACAAGATTCTGGGGACAAGTTCATCTACAAGTTCATCTGTTTTTCAGAACGTGTTTCTGGAGGAAGTGTTAGCATTCTTTTTTTTTTTTTTTCAACTTTTCTCAATATGCTGTTACCAAAATGAAGCCACTGATAAAAATTCAGAAAGGTACAGTACTAGCCTCAGTGCAGGTGAGTGAACAACTGTCAAGTGTAAGTGCTTCCCGGGTCCAGTACATCAGCTCTTATGACGAGTGCTCAGGAAAAAAAATTGTACTTATGGTCATGGTCAGGGTAAGTACTGAGGACCAGCAAGATTCCTCCAGTACCAGTCTGCATTATCAGACTAGATCTTCAACCTTACTGCCATCTGTGGAGTTAAGGCCTTGATTCATTGCTTTTTTTGTCTTTATTTTTTTAGAAATCTAGTAGGGAATAATTTGTGTTTCATAGGATCTTCCCAATGACATCAGGATTACTTTCCTATATGCTTAAAATTAGAATGAAATAACCAAGTTCAGCATGCTAAAAATAATTTGAGCCTTTATCCAGCACAGATAGAACACAGAGGGAACTGCAGCAGCAACAGTATTCCATTTCATCCTGAGAAAATGAGACCAGAGGCAAAAAAAGAGAGACTTGATTGCTTTAGGATAATAACCATATACATCTGAACTGTCTGTGAAAAAATTAGTATATTCCTTCCAGTCTACACTATACCTGTGTCACTTTAAGTGAAAAAAGTACACTTCTCACACAGAGACAAAAAAAAAATGAGGGACACCTGATTGTTTTCTCTGAGTCACTCTCTGTTGTGCTTTCCTGGTTTCTTTTGGCATTGCATGTTTACCATAGACTGGTAAGGAACAAGCTGTCAGAATACTGATGGGACCAGAGACAACTGGAACTGTGTCTAAATTACTTCCCTTCTGTGCTGCAGCATGTGGAGAACATGGTTACCTAGTTACCAGTATTGGGTTGTGTACTGTGATTTGTTGTACTGCCATGCATAAAGTCTCCACACATTGCTACATAATAATATATCTCCAGGTAGTTTTTTTTCAATTGTTGCAGTCATACGACATTCATGTAATTTAGTTTCTCAGATTAGAAATTATTAGAAGATATTCCAAAGGTTTTACACTATCTGTCTTTCATGGTCATAGTGCAATATGTATTTTTGATTTTTGAGTCAAGTAATATCTAATCATTTTAATGAACTGTTTGCACTTGTAGACTATAGCCTTTGGGCTAACCACATTTATCAATTGTTTTGTGGAGAGAAAAGTGAGAATTTGTAATAAAAAGAGGAGCTTTCCAGACAGTAAATACCTTATTATAATTTAAAGTGGCCTTTGTAACTCGTTGTGGGCCAAACTCACTTCTGGTAACTGACATTGTCTTCAGTCATTTAGAGACAAGCTTTCCCTGTAGCCTATATGTAATCATCAAAACTACTTTTATTAAAACAATACCACCAAAAGCTATTTAGAAATAAGATGGTATGATCAAGAGGGTGTGTTTGTATCTTTTAACATACATAAAGTTATGTGAGCAGGACTGTGAGGCCTATTCAGGCCAGAGGTGAACAAGTACTTGGCTTTGGTCAGTATCTTTGAATATGCTGTCACGTTTTAAGATCTGTAACATGTTGAAAGTTGCCAAAGTGGCCATCAAGCTTTTTGGTGGTTTCTCAAAGCTGGCTATTTGCCAGCAGTAAAGTCTGCAGTTCTACCTCTACTTAGACTGGGAAGTTAAACAAACATTTGTTCTGGCCTTACTTTGTGACATTAATTGATTAAGAGTATCTGTGTACTCTGATTTCCACCAAGGGTACTGTACCAACTGAAGCTGCTTCACAAGTTTATGGGCTTAGTCTGGTCATCTAATATTGAAAAATGTGTCACTCTTCAGAATATATTAGGAAGATACATATTTGCATATTCTTCCCTGTGCTTCCCTGTTTCTTACCTTGTTAGGTGTGATAATATGACAGTAACACATCTGGAAGCCTGACAGTATATGTCAAGATGAATTAGAAATAATTATGAACTTATATAATTTTTGTAATCAGTCTGTGATTGCAATGATTTTAATTATTTTAATCATTTAGCTAAGGTAGCGTCTGTCTTTCATGAAGTAAACTGTAGCAATGATTTTTGACATATACTTTTGTCCTTTAGTTAATGATATTTTTTCAAAGTATTCAGTGATTGTGCTACAGTTGAAGTGCTGTGGGCACTTAAAAAAGGCCTTTTCTGGGAGCAAATAAAGACAGTGAAAACCCATCACCTATGCTACCAAGTAGTGAGCTTCTGATTTACAGCTGCTAGGCTGTAGAGCCAAGAGAACTCTTGGGAAATCAGTACTCCACACCTGTGTGAATGATGATAACTTGTGTCTCTAAAGCTTCTTAAAACACTTTGTGCTTCAGAAAAAACAGAAGAGGAACAGAAGAAAGGGAAAGAAGGAAAAGAAAGAAAGGAAAGGGAAAGGGAAAGAAGGAAAG
>VWZY01010806.1:30863-51677 GCA_013399075.1 Chloroceryle aenea
TGTATGGTGTTCTGAGAGGGTAGATTTCACTTAAAGTATTCTAAAACCAGAGCCCACTATGTGGCATGATCATTGCCTGAGCCATATGACAGGAACAGCACAGTCTGGAAACTGTGCTTTGAATCCTTCCGATTTCATCTCACCAATGTTATAGCTCCCCACTCAATCCATTTTGACACTCACTTCTTTTACAATAGACACAACATTGTAAGCTAACAGCAATAACTCTAATTAGTAATGTTAATACCTTAATTCCTTTCTGTCATGTCTGTTCTTTCTTACGTTGGCCCAAATATATTAAAACATAGTTTTATATGCTATGGTGAAACAGCAAGAACAATGTCAACATAAAACAAATAATTATGATGACTACATTTTGAAAAGCATGGCCTTAAGTGAACACCATTGTGTTCACATATCACAGTCTTTGCCTTTTATGTCCTTGGTTGATAAAGCAAACAAATTAAATCTTGTCAAGATATCCTTATGGGGCATTGGGCATTGTGGTGCATTCCCTAATGAATCAGTAGATTTTGTTAATATGTTTCTGATAGACACACATCTAAGTAGGTTGCAGAAAATGGTCCTAGTGCATAGGGACACAATATAAAAATTTGGACTTGCAGTATTGTGCTTGAATATTTTGTCAACTATGACTTACTAAAGGAATATTTTCTCAGCATTAAGGCAAATTACAGCAAAACATGACACTGTAGTTTCCTGAACATTACCCAGTTCTTGCAAGTTGCTGAATTTCCCAATCCTCATTGAGAAGAAGTCGGGATATTTATCCATGTGCTTGGTAGAGGACTCTGCTGCACCCAAGCAATGAAACTGTTACTTGAAGAGTCAACTAATGAAGTTATTACCCTAAAAATGAGCCACAGCAAATACCCATACATGAGCTGTTGTTCCCAAGCAAAGTCCTTCTCAGTAACTTTTAAATGTTGTCCACCTTGTGACTCAAAACACTAAATTCAACATTTAAGCACTTGCATGATTAACAGTAGAAACATAAAAATGCATGTGATTACCTGTTGGAATATAAGAACACATTAAGTAGAGTTGATCTGTATAAGACTCCTGTGCTAATTCTTCCAACCTTCAACCTACCTCTGGTGAATTGCCCCACCTGTGTTTATTACATCAGATGTTTCTTTTGTTCCAAAGTTACGTATTTCATAAAAATAGTCCCCTATGGCTATTGGATAGAAACTCTGTAGCTTAATAGCTATCCTTCTCTTACAATCTGTCTGATTTTAGGAATAGATTATGCTAAAATAAACATAATTGCTTATTTTAAATAATATATTATGGCAGACAGTGAGAAGAATCCTCCTGTTAAAAGTTTGGTTCTGAGGCTGGAAAGTAACAAAACATAGAACTTCTTACAGTCCATAAAACTTTCCCCTTTTCAGGATAACATTTTACAGAAATTTTATGATTTGAAATGGATCAGAGACAAATTCTTTAAAACCTACCATCATGAAAGTACTATCAGCAAAGCTCTCTGAAGATTCATATGAGAAGACAGTTTGTTACAGCAACTAACCTCACCCTTCACACACTTCCCTTGTCTTGTTGCACATGAGGAAGAAAAATATATTGCTATTACTATACCTGTTTTGCACCAAAACTCTCTGTAGGGCCTCAAAGACACTAGTTTTTTTTCAGAATTCTTGTTTGCTTGGGGTCTCAGTTACGTGTTTCTTCTTTGTCCTGAGCAGAATAAAGCATGAAAGGAACGTAGTTATTTGATTTCTACAGGACACTACAAACACCAGCACAAGAGATGTGAATCAGAATTAACCAAGGACAACATGGACTTAATATCTTATTATTGCCCAAAGTGCTGATATGTTTTAGTCAAATCAACAAATCCAGGATTTCTTATCACCATGCCTGACAATGAATGCCTGCTTTGAGGGATAACCTCATGTTACAAGCAATACAGCTTTGGAGTAACTTGTTAACCTCTTAAGGTTGTTGTTGTAGTAGTCAGGGAGTTTCACAAGAAGCTCCACAAAACAGTGGAGCAGTACATTTTCAAAGAAATATTGAAAGATACATATTTGACACTATAACTCTGGTACAAAATCACAGTAAATTTTCTTTAAAAAGCTTTAAGTCAGTGAAAAATCTGCTACAGCTTCTATTTGTCTTGAACTGCTTATTTATTTTCAGTGATGATTCACAATTTCTACAACATCTGAATTCAAACTAACTAGATATATCAATATGTTCATCACTTCAGATGTGAAAGAATATTCTTCTGAGAGTTGCTTAGTGCTGGTTATGCATTTACTTCACAGGGCGGGGGTAAATTGAAGTTCCCTTTTCTTTTTCAGCTTGCATGTACACTAAAGAACAGCCACAATCTGGCTCTAGTTGTAGGAAGGAATTCTTTACCTGGGTGTTTAATTAGGAATAATGAGATTAAATTAAGAGAAGGAAATTCTAGGATGAATGTCAGGAAAACCCCCTTGACAGCAAGACATTTCAAATTGTGAAACAGTCTCCTAACGGAAATGATGGAAACTCCAGTACTTAGGACTTTTTTGAAGATGACTGGACAACACAACAGAAACTATAATGTAGGAAATAAGCCAGCCAGGTGGACAGAAAGTCATTAGGCACAAGCTAATGCATATTTTCTACATCTGCGTTTCATTGTATAGAACCTCAGCATCAGGATACTGCAAGCTGACATCGACCCAGAATTATGACAACAAATTGCAAGCATGTGAACCCTCAGCAGCTGCCAAGGAACCACAGCACAGCTGAGGATAGCGTGAATGCAAAGGCATCTGCCAGGCCATGTCTAGCATTTCTTGTCTGGCGTAAAAGAACACATCTGTCTCGCAGTACTGCTACAGTGGTACTTCCACAAAAGCACATATGTCCTTGCTGTCTTTCTGCATTATGGTTAGAGTGGTGAAAAATTAATGTTACACAACATCTATTCCTTGCAAGGGCATTGTCTAGGCTTCCAGGAATTTATGTAAAGTCAAGGTAATTTGCTTGAAGTCAGCTCTCTTCTGTGTGGGGATTAAGGGTGGTGAAAGTTAGCTTCAAGAAATGTGTAAGTGTACAAAAGCTTTGTAAAACAAATGAAGCAACTGGTGTTGCTGCCTCTGAATCTCACTCCTAAATGAACTTTCTGGTTTCTCAAGAGCAATAATAAAAATAAACAATAAAAACCTTGTGCCCCAGTTTTCCTGGACTGGAATTTTGTGCCACTGAAAGTGAAAAAGAGAGAGACCACTGACCCCGAGACATCTGTGCAGGGGCATTCCCCTTCCAGACAAAATTATAGAACTCACTTGGTGCTGTGAGAATGTTATGATCTTTCCCACTTTGTTTCAAAACTCCTTCTGAAAGCACAGAAATACAGGAGTTGACCCAGCACTTCACAGCAAACCAGCGTTTGTGCTATATACTATGAAAATCACTGCTGTTCAGCTGCAAATTGTTAAACAGTCATGGGTCATTGGTGAGTGTGCAGTTATTTTTCCTCCAGGATGTGCTCTGCAATATATCAGTGGTTATCTAAATATGACCCCTAGTGTTCAACTTGGATGAAAATAATTTAAGAAAATTAAAGCCTTCCTAGACTTTAGAAGCGGTTCATCTTTTCTGGTTATCCCAATATCCTACACCAACAAATAAATACTAAATTATTCCCACTTGTGGAATTATGCCACTTTCAAAATTGCTGAAGACATACTGTTTTCAAGGCATAAAGCACTGAAGCATCACATGAGGGATTTAGAGATAATTGTTACAGGTACAGAGTAATCTGTATTGAAAAATTTTATTTCCACATTTTCCAATATGTAAAAAAAGAAAATGTTAAGCAATGAAGCTGTTACCGGTTAAGAATCAGTGAAAACAATCATACATTGCTATGCATTGCATTACAAGGATGGTGATGAAGACTCTATGGTACAATGACAGTACAAGAAGTTGTGAGGTAGGACTTTTTAATTTTTGTTTTATTCTTGATGTCATCAGTAATTTTCTGGTATGATTTCCAGTAGGTCATTTAACCTCTTTGTTCTTGTGCCCGCATACTGAAAAAATGCACAGATGTATTTTTTCATTTGAGGTTTGTGAGGTTTCACAATTGTTTGTAAAATTTCATGAAATTTTGGATAAAAAGCAAAATAAAACTGACTTGATGCTTGCAGCTTTCAACCTATGGGACAAGGACGAAAGTTTGAACAATCAGAGGCATGATGTGGGGCCATGGGCTGCAGAAGTGTGCAGACCATGAGGTAACTAACACTCATGGTCTACACACCATTAGGTGTGCAGACCATTAGGTAACACTGCAAGCTGCATGTTAAGGGAGTAAGGAGAAAGGTGAAGTGCTTTAGCATCCAGGCTGCGGCTCTGCTTCTAGAAAGGATGGATGGACACAGTTAAACCACCATTTTAGTCATCTACCTTTCTTCTTGCTTTGATACTTGCCATGCTGCCATGTTTTTTTATAGGACAAACAGTAATGATACGGACTAAACAATGGTCATTGAGAGTTTAGAGAATCAGCAGTGACAAGATGGTTTTCAATGCAGTCTTTTGCTGTTTTAAAGTATGTCAGGCTGTGGATATAAATAAATGATTTATCATATCACAATGTAAAGCATTATGTGTGACATGTATCATGAAAACACATTAATACAGGGCCTCCTGCTTGCTGATTGTGTTTGTTACCTATGTGCACAAAAGCATCTTGCAAATTCTGCTACTTTATGTTTTGTTCAAATGTGGAATAGCTCCATCAGATTAATTTCTGCTCTCATCTGAATGTCTTAAGGATTAATGTGTATCTATGAGGTGCTTTAAAAGCACTGTGGTTTATTTGCTTGAGTATTGTTATCACCAGAAAAATCACTGCCACATCAACCCTGGCCTACAGATCTCTTTTACGGTATGCTGCTTTTTATGGTCTTGTTATCTAAACATTTCATTGTGCCTCTTCAAATTTGATTGCCCTGGTGGGAAAGCATGCATCTTCTGCAGGCAGAAATCAGATATTTTTAATTTCAGTGGCATATTTTTTTTAATGCTTTTGAGCTTAAAATTGAAATGCTACCACTTTGCATTGTTCCCATGTTACTTGCACATGACAGTGAGACAGGAACGAGGTCCAGACTGTTATTTTGAAAAGTAGGTGGTAGATGTTGTAAAGGCTTTCTTTAGTCACATTTACATCTTTTTCTTTGAGCCTTCCTACCACATGTAGGGAGGAACTACAGGAGCACACACAAGCCTTGTCTATGGACCTGAACCAGGTTGTGCTTGCAGCCAGAGCGAGCATGGTGTTCAGATCTGGAGTTTACTTTTCCAGTTGAGTTAACCAGTGTCCTTTCTGTCTGAGGATAAAACTCATTCTGTGTGCAGGTGGTGTGGGAATCCTTTGACTTCTTAGGCCATGCAGCTCAAGGGTCACATCTCTCAAACTGCTCCCTCTGGAATGCCTGCAACAGACTGTGGCACCAGAACCAGAGCAGGCGCCTGTCACTGAGGAGACCATTTGCTATAGCTTACCCTGCAATACTGCTGCAGGACCAGAACTGAGGGAACTGCAAGGAACATAATCCACTGTTGATCTCTTCTGACCTGACAAGGTACTAATACAGCCAGCATTGTTGCCCCATTGTGAGCATGAGTCAGAAAGTGAAGATGAAGAAGGGCCAAGATATGGCTTTAGGGGAAGGCACAGCCCCATAGACAACAAGGAGGGCATTGCCATCAACAGGACATCCAGGATTCTCTAGGGAGAGTGACACTAGATGAAGGAACACCACCTGCACTGGTACCAGTTCCAGGGCCAAAATCTGTCTTTTTGGAGTCATGGGATTCTGGTTGGCAACCATGGTTCAACTCAAGGGCTTTCAGAGAAATGGAATCAGCTGCAGAAACACAAAATTATTTGGTCAAGTACAGCTCCTGGCACTTTTTCATTGAAGGGAAACCTGCCATGGGCTTCAAAGGAAGCAGGTCCCTTCTGTCTCTCTCTTGCTTTGGACAAGGATGATGAAAAACACTCAAAACAACATAAAAATTTGCACATTTGAACAATATCATCAGAATGTGGAGTTCCATGCAATGACTCCTGGTCAAGCCAGCAGACAGCCAGCAAGATTCTTCTGCATTCTAAACATTCCCAAACAGTGTGGAAATATCTTCTCATTCCTTTTTTTCCCAAAGCTTCTTGTTTTCTAAACAGTGACTGAGTATTCATTGTGATTCTCACCACTTGGGTGTGGGCAGCCCCATTTGTGCTGCTGTTCTGCAAGGTCAAAGGAAAGCTATTTTCATTCCAGAAGGTAAAAAAGGCAGATCTTCAGCTTTGACCTTCTCTCAGTCCAAAACTTTTATTGCCAATGAGTGTAAAGCAGACCGTGGGCATATCTACAACTGTTGCTGTGTCTTTCCAGAAGATAGTATAGATATTTTTTCCCATAAAATTGTTGTGGCTTTTATCTTTTCCAATTTGCTACAAATTGTAGAATTTGGGAAAGGTTTGAACACACCTCTGCTGCAATATTCTCATGTGCTAATTATCTCTTACTTGTGTGTAGTTTTGCCCAAGCACTGAGGTGTTCTGAGGTTCTTGTCTCATCATGTCATGAGTAGTACAGTCACAGCATCTATGTTGCTCTTAGTCTCAGCAGTGCCTGATAGCAACAACAGTTGTGCTTCCACATGATTTTATGGTTAGGTGAAAAATGTTACAGAAAAACAGGTCAGGTAATATCCTATGGTGGCACTGCAAAGCCCTGTTCTCTCTTGTCCAATGACTGAATGCAACCCTAGCATTTACCAAAATTTTGTTTCCTTCATCACATGTCTGGTGCAAATCTGGTCACATAACATGTCCATCACTGGAGGGCAGTGACACTGTCTGTGGGCTGTCTGAACCACTTATCTGCCCACAGAAACCTCTCTGCCTGTCCCTGTGGATCCTCAGCACAGAGGACAGTGGAGAGCAGGTTGCAGAGTAGAGCAGGTGTTTTAGCTGTTTAGTCCCCTTCTTGAAACATACAGTTCATGCATGGTTTTTTTAGACACTTATGGTAGGCCCATAAGAGGTAACATGGAGGCAGAGTAGTAATTTTATTGTGACATTCTGCCCTTACTGAAAAGCAAAGGCTGCTTCAGGTGCTTGAACTACCTCAGGTATCTGTGCAAGAATAATATAGTAAAAGCAGAAAGCCTATTTGTCAATGCACTGGTGAAAGAGACAGGATATGACTGTACTTTGAACCCATTATACTATCCACTTTCACAAGAAAAAAACAGTAAACTTGAACACCAACAAATGGAAAGACTCAGTTCATGCATTAATTTTTGAAGACTGGTGATAAAATCCTGCTATAGACTGACCTGTTTAATTTTTAGAGGCAGACAGAATGTAGCAATATACATTTAAGATATATGTGTACTTTTTTAAAAAAGGATTAGTTTGATTTGTTTGTTTGTTTGCTTTCCTGCTCTGGTGCTTTCACAATCCTAGGGGTTGTAATACAACTTCTGAAATATGCACTTTGGCTCTGGAATTAGAAGGGAATGATTAGTTGGATGGGTGAATTTGTTATTTCAACTTTGATCAAAAGGCTCTGCTGATGTAAATTAAGCTACGCTGACTTATACCAGAAGAGCATTTGGCCCAGCAACTTAGCATAACATCACAGATGGCATATTATCTGTGATTTGACAGAAGCTTGCAATTCCATTACAGTGCAAACCACAGTTCATTAAATAAGACCTAAAACCTACATTTTTCTCAAGTTCCAGAAAAAATGAACGGATTAATTCAGGAAATAATGGCTACAAAGCCAAAGTAGTTACATTCAGCATTAATATTAATAATAAAAAAAGGTTGTGCAGTTCCCTAAGCTGAGCTTCTTGCATATCTTTCTGCTAGGGACTGATGGTGCATGTAAAACATAATGTCAGAGAGAGCAGGATTTCCTTGACCAATACAAATGAGAAAGACACGTTGTTTGGCCAGCACTGCATTCAGTCAGAAGGTCAAGTGCAGTGTAAGGTTTTCCAGTAAACAACATGAGAAGCTGTATTGTCCCAGGTCTGT
Source organism: Chloroceryle aenea (assembly GCA_013399075.1). Taxonomy (NCBI): domain Eukaryota; kingdom Metazoa; phylum Chordata; class Aves; order Coraciiformes; family Cerylidae; genus Chloroceryle; species Chloroceryle aenea. The sequence continues at coordinate 38,968 of VWZY01010806.1, forward strand.
ACATTTCACAGACAATGCCAAGCTTCATTGGCCTGTATTACCCCATGTCTCCTTATGATGCAACAGGCAAAATACAGATCTTAGAAGTCTGTGGACTTTGTGGTGATTCTGAGATAGTATCAAACCATGCTCTGAGCCCAGCAGGTACCTCAGTAGGTAAAAGTTCTGGGGGATAACATAAAATAAGTCAATAGAGGATCTCCCAAAGGCAAGGGACAGAATCGGGAAAACAAAGAAAAGGAGCTCAGGTAGTTGGTGAAACTCCAAGGCAATCATGTCCCACAAAAGGTTATAACATGACATAAGCAGTGGTGACAGAAATCCAGCTGGAGCGATAAGAGTGTACTGCAGCTTCTGGCTACCACTATCCCTGTCCCAGGGCCCGCAGGTGGTTATACTAGCCACAGTTATTATCAGGCAGGCCACCATAAAGTTCCTCTTTCTCACCTGGATGTTAAAGAATGCTTTGGTTAATGAATCTCTGTACAGAAATCCTAACACAAGCTAAAATGAGTGTACAGGAGGGTGAATGCTTTCCATCTCAGATCAAAATGAGATGCAGGGAAACATATGTTAGAAAATGAAGGCTAGGCCAATTTTTTCCCTGCCAAAGAAAAAGTATAAGTGACCAGAATTAAAATAGAAAAAGATATTTTGCTGAGAACACCTCAGAACACACATCCTTCTGTTAACAGGAGCATGTTCAGCCTAAGTCTGTTTATGTCAACACTTTTTCTGTATTTACTGCTCTGTAACAAGGAGAGGAGAAATTTTTCATGTTCTTTTTCTTGTATTTTCTTTTTCTTTTCTTTACTTCCCTATATGCCCTTCTCTTCAGTGTTACCTGGCTTTACTTGAACACTTTGAACCTCTTCAGTCCCAAACAAAGACAGAGTCATCCAAGCACAAATACTGAGATCTCCTCTCAAGTCTGTAAGCATCAGTGCTTGCTGAGAGAAACATCCTCTCACTTTTGAGATCATGTCTAACCACAAAAAATGACAAGCTTGAAACCATCCACCACAAAACCCAAGTATCAACATTATTAAACTAACCTCATGAGGCAATATGCACCTGTACCTCAGTATCTGCATGTGCATTTTATGTCAATGGTGAATTATCAGACCTGAAGCTGATTATTTTTCTGTTGATTATTGAACCCATTTCATTGTTTCTCATTGCTCTGAGGAAAGCACTTTATCACAAGCGAAGGTCATAGACATCTTCCAACATTTTCTCAAAAATCCATCCCTGGAGGGAATTCTCCATTCCTGGAGGTGTTCAAAAAACATGTAGACATGGCACTTCAGAATGTGGTTTAGTGGTCATGATAATGTTGGGTAGACTTGATGATCTTAGAAGTCTTTTCCAACCTTGATGAGTCTATGATCCTATGAATATCTGCTCGCAGTTTTCTCTTTGCTTGCCTAGGAACAGTAGAAAGATTTTAAGGGGGTGGCCTCCTCAGGCACTCTCATAATCTGGATGTTCTCTGATTCATGACTATTTTCTTTCTGTAGCATTTTGATCAGGTTTCAAACTTTGGTTTTGCTCATAAGAAACACTCTTAGTGATTCAGTGCAGAAAATGTGTTTAGTGATTAGAAGAGAAAATCAAGGACATCCATGTTCTGCTTCCCAATCAGCCACTAACTCAACTTGGGTAATTCATAACACACTCACACTTAACTTTCTTCTTTATAACACAACATTACTTACTTCCAGACTGTTGTCACAACATATAATTTATTCATGTCCGTAAAGCCCTTAAAGATCATGAAATGAAGGGCTTTATGTAAGGACAACACATTATTGATACTCTTACTACTTATTATTCATTGTAACAGAGAATGAAAGGAAAGCCAAATAAGATATCCAAATACTACAATATTAGAATTAAACTGTGTTGCTAAAAATAGCCAAGAAATGTCTTTCCCATAAAAGCATAATTACAAGGTTATCTACTTTCCTTTAATATGAAGGAATGATTTGATATATATAAAATTAGGGCCTGCCTCAGTCAGCCCTCTTGCAGGAAGGCAGTTTCACTGTCACTGGGTAGTTAGCTAGACAAGAAAGGGATTGCAGAATCAGACCTTTAATATTTTCACTTGTAATTACGTGCAGTAAGGTTTGCATTTCAATCAATTATAATAATTTAAATATCCTGAGGTATATACCTCTTTGAACCAGATATGCAATTAATGTTAATGACACTTAAGAGCGCACACCGCAAAGGTACTAAAGAGCAATACACTCTATGTTTAATCTAATTAGACTTTTCATATAAGAACATCTTTTTGATTTTCATATATTTCACTGATTGCCAATCACTCCCATTTGGGAAGTTTGGTGAGGAGATGCTGCTGAAGTCATGAGCGCTTGACATTAGATATGATGGAAATGCTGAGAAGAAAATTATCTTGTTTAAATTAAACAATACCTTTGCTTTGAAAAGTTATCTGGATTTGACAGAAGTAGAATAAGTAGAATAAATATCACTGAAGATATTATAACTCGGAGGAAGGGATGAAAATATTTCTGGTGCCTACCCTATATGTGTTCTCAGGCTGACTTGGTACCTCTTAAACTATAAGTTAAGTGATTTCAATCAGAAAAAGGAAACATCTGGTCAATATGATAGAGACATGACCATGAGCTGGATAAAATAGGTATGGATGCTTAGACCAAGGTCTGAGCAGGCACCTTGTGCTGACATGACATTTGGAATGAGACACTTCAGATTCTGCCTCCAACAACACTGACAAAGGACTAGCTACTTTCCTGGAGAAAGCCTTGGAGGCAAGTGGCCCAGAAACAGATACATTATCATGTGAGGACCTTTTCTAGAGGTCAGCCTACGAGCGTTTTCCATCTGCATTTTCCTACAGGATAGCTTCAGATGAAGGTGGGTTTTTTTCTCATTTCTCCTCTGTCCTCTTTATTTAGGGAGAATATCGTATTCAACAGCAACTCTCAACTCTGCAGTGAAACTTTCACCATTTCATCTAGTGTTTCAGACCTTGGTTCCTATCAGTTCACTTTGCCTCCTCTGAGTTGCACAAGACTCAGTGGTATCCTTTCCCACAGCTTTTTGAAATACCATTGTTATAGGGATCTCTGTTTATTTATTTATTTATTTATTTTTAGTTGCTTTAACAATAAGAAAAAAGCTTGAAATGGGAACTGTAAGTGCATGGACAACAGCTACCCAACACAAAAAGAACATTTCAGTGATGTACCTGAATGCCAACCATTATATTAGGAAGCTGATCTGATGGGTAATTTAGACCTCTTGCCACCTTTTTGCATTTCCTTGTAGGGACTAAAAAAGATATTTCCGCCTACCCACAGGCATTGCATAAATGAGCCCAGCCTGGATCTTAGAGCTGACAGTACACCTGTCATGGTCCTCAAAGCTAGATCCTCCCATGTACCTCTGTGTGTCCATCCACACCCTCCATCTACTTCCTGGCACAGCACATTAATTTTTAAGAGATGTTCAGATGTTTCTGTTCTTTCTTCCCCTTTTTTTTCTTTACAAACAACAGATAGCATTGCATCTGACATGCTAGTTTGATCTAGAAAGCAAAAAAACAACCCCAGACTAATAATGCTACTTTTCTATTCCTTTCGTCAGGCCTTTCATGCCTCTCTTTTACCAGATGTTTTTTCTTGGACTTCCTCCTAAAGTTTTTTGTTTCATTTTCTGTACAAGTATTTACCTTGGCATTCTATTGCCTGTCTTTGCTTTATCGCTTCTACAGTGCTTTACAGGTACCCTACGGTGCTTTACAGGTACTTCCATTCTCTCTTGAAACAGTGAAATACTGTTTCCATTTTATATACAGGGAAAATGAAGGGTGTATCTTGTGATAAAAGCACTCTGCCTTCACCAGACCACAAAACCACAGTATGGTCTCTTATTATTGCTGTAACCACCATTTTGTATCAGTTTCTCATTCCAAAATCTCCCCTCCTGAGTATCATGGACACTAAGACTTCGGTGCCTATATATTGTGGTCATGAACAACTTCCTGTGAGCCTGGAATGCAGTGACCTTCACAGGTCAGAAGGCACTCTATGAACCTCCTATTGCCTGGCAATACAGCTGCAGAATCAACTCAAGTACTGCACCCTGGGGAACTGAGTAAACTCTGTTGTTTCTCTCTCTGCCTTTTTTCCAGTAAAGTGCAGTTTTGGAGGCATGAAAGGGTTGGGGCTTTTGTTCTACTTTTACATTCTCTGACCAAATGGAAGCAGAGAGAATTTTCAGCAAACGGCGTGGAAGTGCAAAAGCTACTACTTTATCTTAAAATACTTGAATATAGGAGGTAATTTCTGGAATATTATTTGAAACTCTGATATATATGACAATAAAAGTTTACTAAACAAAAAATGTATCCTTTTTTTTTTTCCTAACACTGTCCAAAAATACTAGTGCCTGTTACAAAATTAGATTGCTCCCATTCTCGTAAACAAACAAACAAACAAATATGTAAAAGTCAACAGAACAAACAAACACACAAAAAAAACACACACAAAAACCCCCACACCAACAAAATCTGCCATGCAAAAATTAAAATCTAAAACCCAGCAGTTTTCACACATGCAGGGAGTTCTCTTTATATGAGATATTCCCTCTACACTTTATATGTGAGATTGCTGTTTTGCGTGCTTAACCAATACCTGAATTTTGTAACTGATAGCAGAAATGCTCTCATATCTGGCAACAGAAACAATGTCACTGCTTTAACATCACTGATTCATAACAACTGAGTAAAATGTCTGAGATTTAATTTAGTTCCGTGCAATTCCTAAATTAAATGGCACATACTGAAATTGGCTAAATAAGTTTCAGAAAAATTGATTCCTGGACATTGCAGAAAAAAAGATCTAAATTGTCTGATTAAATTGCTTGGTATTGTTGTTCCTTTACTAATAATGTATCCTTGTCAGTCTTCTCATTTGTTGGAAAGTACACAATTCTTATTCCACTCACAGTCGCATATATATTACATTCTCATTTTAAACTACATGCAGAAGAAAATACTTCCTTATTGAACTGTCTTTAATTAAGAAGAGTATGTTTTTAAACATTGCCTGTCCTGAAGGGTGGTGGAAATGGCTACTTTGTCTCAAGAAATACTACAAACACTTTGCATAGCAGGTTATTTGATCAGATGATAAGTAATGAACTTCTTTCCCCGTGCCTTCAAAGTTGAAGCTATAAAAAACACATGCATAAAAACTGTGTCAGATTAGACTATCTGAAACAAGGTCCATGTCTCTGTAACACAGCTCTACATTGCTTCAATGTACAGAGAAGCTCTGTGTAAGAGTACAAATTACTGCTTTTGGCAGTAGAAGAGTACTCACATGAAATCTCTGTGGTTTTTAGAGATTTCCTTAGATTAGATAAATGGAAATAAGGAGTTAATGTATTTTCTAAATGAACATGTCATGTTAAAGATTTAGCGAGCTCCATTCCTGGAAAAACGATGAAGAGGCTCATTCTGAAGGTCATCTCTAGGCACATGGAAGAGAAGAAGGTTATTGGAAGTAGTCAGCATGGATTTACCAAGGGGAAGCCAGGCTTGACTAATCTGATAGCCGCCTATGATACTGTAGCTGGATGGATAGATGCAGGGAGATCAGTGGGTGCAGTCTATCTTGACCTTAGCAAGCCTTTTGACACAGTCTCCCATAACATCCTTGTGGAGAAGCTCAGGAAGTGTGGCATAGAAGAGCAGATAGTAAGATGGATTAGTAACTGGTTGGACAACGGAGTCCAAAGAGTGGTGGTCAGTGGTGCCAAGTCCAGCTGGAGAGCTGTACCTAGTGGAGTCCCCCAGGGATCGGTGCTGGGACCAGTCCTGTTCAACATCTTTATCAATGACATTGATGATGGGACAGAGTGTCTTCTCAGCAGGTTTGCTGATGNATGATATGATCCTGATCTGGCAGTGGGGTTGGACTCGAAGATATCCAGGGACCCTTCAATCCCCTTGACATCCTGTGATCCTGTGAAGCTAGCAAAAGGATCTGAAATCCCACAGTAGTCTTTGTATTCTCAGCTGGAAATATATCTAGTTTTCTATCTGTCTCAAAGCTATTACAGTCCACATTGTTATAGAGGCCCTTATAAGTAACACATTTCATGTTAATATTTTCTGTGGGAATAAATTTCAATTACATTTGGCCCTGAGGAATTTACTCTGTATATAATTCTTTGCATATAGTGTTGGTCTGTGCTGAAAAAGTGACACTGTGATCGTCATCTTCCGGTAATTTCTATAGTAAGAGGGCTATTGCAAATTCCCACCAATAATTTGACTGCAGAGCAATCTCTATACATTTACCTAATGAGTAGTCAAATTATTTCATCCCTGTAAAGTCAATGCGCTGGGAGCTGCTTGTATTCATTGGACTACTGAAGCTCCTACTTAACCATATTCTCAGGATGCTCAAAGACAGAGTGATGCATGCCTAGACTGTTAATATCTTGAAACTGGTTTGATCAATGGCACAGACAAAGCCTGCTTGGCTAGGGTATTCATCAATGCTTATGTTATGTCTCAAAACTCTAAAGTTTCCTTCCCTCATAAAGATTATGATCTTACACATTCTATTTTAATCAAATTTACAGTAAAAAATCTCCCAATTACTTGCAAATGTCACTGATTGTACTTGCTTCTTAAGGACTGCACTACTTTGCTCTTCCATATTGTTTGGGCTGTATAAAGTGACTTTGCATGTGGGTCAGTTAACTGCAGGGAAGCTATCAGGATGGTTATAGTGCATGGATAGGTGATGGCTTCATCATCTTCACATACTGGTGACACACATTGTCCAAGTAGTAAAGGTGTTTATCTTCCTAGGTCCTTCAGACTAAACCCTCTCCCAAGCACACCTGAAAAAGGAACCACAAAATTTTTCCCATACTCTATTTCCTTTTGTGTATTTTGCCAAAACCTGATGAATACACTGGGATCTTAAATAGTGCCATCCATGCAGGGAACTTATGTTGAAATATCTCCAGAGACATTGGCCAAAGCTTTTACTTAAAGACCAACATACTTAATAAATACCCAAGCTATTTTTTATCTTTGAATCCCTGGAAGGCATCTGAAGTAAGGTTTTTCTGCATTTGTATAAAAACCCTCTCTCTCACAATCAGTCTTTCTCGGCCCTGAGGCTTGTAGTTGTGATTTTAATTATTTATAAACCAGACAAACTATTTGAAGCATCTCTCAGAGACAGAGTTCCTCACATCTTGAATTTGCAATCTAAATAATAAAGCCTTGGGGCCAAATACATTGCTGATGCTGGCAGGCACAGCTTCACCGCATTCAGCTGAGTTGCACTTGCATATTCTAGCAGCAAATACTTAACCTTGTTTTTGCAAAATCAGAATTTGCTACTGAAATGTAGCAACCGATGTAGTGAATTAGATTAAGTGACTTCACAGCAAGAGAAGATTGCTTTGCTGTGTAAGTGTCCTTGTCTATTCGACTGGAGTTTGATAACATATGAAACAATGATTTTAAAAAGCAGATAAGTGTTTCATCAAGGACTGATAGCTTAAAAAGTGGATTATATACATTGTATTCTTGAAAATCAAGGGCTACAGATAAAAAACATAAAATAAAGTGATATTAAAACACTATGGCTCCAAGTGCATATGTGAGTCAGAGAATCCTTTGTGAGGAATCTTTTGTTCCTCTAGAATGGCTCCAACAATCTTGACCCATCCTTCTGCCATTAACCTGATAGAAGCAAAAAGTCTTTCCATTCCTTATATTCCATCTATTATTATTGCACTCTTAGTATTGCAAATATGAACACTAAATTTTGAAATGTGTTGACAGTTGTAGGAATTAATCTCTTCACTATGCATACTACAGACAAATAATAGATTTTAACTATTACTTGCAGTGGAAATACATAACAATAAATTTTGGGATTGCTCTCTCCATGAGAGGACCCGCAGAATGAATACCATGTATTTCTCAGACCAGATCTTCACTCTTTGACAGTTTTGGACAGTTATATTCGTTGTTGGTTTTAGTAATCATCATCTTTTTCTTGACAGCAGAAATTGTTTTCTTTGTTTTAATTTATCAGATTTTGTACTGAATTTGTAAGCTGAATTTACTGAATGTGTAAAAAGACATCTTAGTCAAACTCCATGAAACTATTAGGTGTTAAAGGAGAGCTTTCAACTTTGACTTCATTTTAATGCAGTGGCTTTGGCTATCTGAATTTGTATTTGGGAAATCAGTCTCACTGAGGAGATGAGGACGGGCCAAAGCTGGGATGGGGTGCGGACTTGCTTTAGGGCCATAACTGGGTGCAGGCAGGGCAGCAGGGATGAAGCAACCCCTGGGGCCAGGGTGTAGCTCCTGCCCCTACCCACACAGCCAAATCCACTGCTAGGAAAAGCACAGTCAGGGTCCTCACAGCAATAATGGCACTCATGTCTATTCAGTTCTATCAGGTGCCTTGAGGTGAAGTAGTTTAGGAGATCCTGGAAGACACAGGATCAGAAATTCCAGGAGATGGAATTTCACAGACCAATTTCCCTATCTTCTAATTTCTTTCTTCTTTGCAGAGTATAAGAAGGCTCTAACGCATGGACCACCCTGGGGTAGACCCTGCTGAGGATATGGCTGCACTGGCAGGTGACATTTCCACAGCAAGTCACTTCTACAAGGAAACATTATTTTGAACAAAGGAAAGGAGACTTGCATAAATCTGACTCTTAGATTTTTTAGCACACTTAGAATAACTCTCATACAGTAATGATGGAATTAAAACCAGGTACCTTCAGTGCTGGTAATCTGCGTCCAAATGATGCAGGCTTTTACCTCTGAGTCCTGAACTATGAAAACAAATTTAATTATTGTATATAATGTGTACATTCTCAGCCATTTCTCTCACTGTCAATAATCTCAGCATATGGATATTGGATCTTTTCTTCAACAACCATAGGTCAAGAGTGTCAAGCATAATCCCAAAGGTAATTCAGATCCTTCTATCATTCCCACCCACACTATTTTTATTAATTTCTTTACTGAGCATTGAAGCAGAACATTAATTATGTAATGCTGCAAAATACACTAAATTGAATTAAAAGCGCTATTAACAAATACTCTGTGGCTCTGTTTTAATTACAAAGAGTATAAACGTATTGCCCTGAGATCTACCGTGCATATTTATGTTTTGCCATCTGGTTTTATTGGAGGTTTAAATAAGCCACGTAACTTCTGGGCCTCTGTCCCAGGCTGTGCTGTGCTGGGGGGAATGCCCTCCCCCACGCCCAAGCACTGCAGTGGTGATCTATCTGTAGGGCTGCTTCCAGTGCAGCTCTCCTACTTTAATAGTCAGCTATAGTGAGATGTCAATGTCCCTAGCTGGGTATTATTCAGCAAGAGTGAGATCAGTAAAACCTGGCTGCTCTGAATAAACATAGGTTTGTTAACTGGAGTATACTCACCAAAGACCTTTCCATGTCTCTGGGTAGAAAGTCCCCCGTGGTGCAACTCCATTCATGTGAATCAGTTCTGCACCTCACTCATACCAAGTCTGAACTTTGCCTGTGGTCAGTTTAGTCCTTGTCATAAAGCCATGAATGTATTTCTACACCTGTGTGTAAAAATACCTATGTGTGCAGAATCTGTCCCCTGGGATAGTGAAATGATCACATTCCAGCCAAATTTTTAGATTATTTATTTTCAAAGGTTTAGTATACTTGGCAATTCAGCTGTGATAATTTTTTTAAAATTCTTTATTTAATTATTTTAGCGATTAATCACTGCCAACATTTGGCCAGCATGATGTCATTTAGACCATATCTGATCTGTTGTATCACAAACTCTCCAGAGTAATTCTAAATGAGCTCAAAGAGGTTTGAAATAGAACAAAAGCATGTGTATGTAAGTATACTTATATATATTCTGATCAAATGCTTAAATCATATTCAAATTCACTTCTTCCACTTGTATTCTTGATGAGACTGGTAATACGTTATTAGAATTTCATTTAGGGTTCTGCTTTGATCTATACCTTCGTTTTCCTGCAAATTAGATCAAAGTCTACAGGATCAGTGGAGCATTTTTGTTAAGATTGTTTTCCTTGTTACTTCCACAGTCAATTTATTTGAAGAGGTAGGGAGAGATGGTATGCATACACAGACAATGTATAAATCCAACTTAGTCATAACTAATTGTGGGTAAAATCTAGCTCACAAAGCTCAGGAAAACAGCAACATGTAAGGCCTCCTCTTATTTTATGAGTAACACGTTGTACCTTCTGTTAACGCCAAAAGAAAACAAATACCATTTTCCTGTAGAAATCTTGATGGACTGGAAAAACAATGGAGGGATGAACAGAAAAGCAAACAAATTCCACCAAGTGGATGTTGATTTTACCTCTCTCTGAACTGTGTCCAGGAATTAAATAACTGAACCATGATGTTACAGCAAGTAGCTGGAACTTCCTAGACATAGATATAATTAAGTTTGTTTCCCTGTGCTTTCTAGCCTACAGACACAAATTAAAATGAATGGGTAGATGTAATTGTTTGGAGAAATAGGTTTGTTATTTTTTTCTAGTAATATTTTCAGTCAATGGTCTGTAGACCTTGGGGACCTGTGGACCATTTCTAATGTTTCTGAGGAAAGGAGTTAATGATGGCAACTCTGCAGTCAACAGGTTTACATTCTCTCAACATCCCCTGGGAAATTTTTAGGGATCCTGAAACTGCACCCCGTAGAAACATCATTCTCCATTTTCGGCCATTTCACAATGAAGTTGTCTCAGAAGAGACATCAGAAATAGGTAGTGAAATCATTCAGAGGTTGAGTTTTGGAGCATTGGAGGTCCCTTTGTTAAGTGACAACACTTGAATCAACACATTCAGCCATAGGGCATGTTTGGTTCAAAACAGCCAAGTCTGCAAGCAACCCCTGTGCACTTCTCCCTATCTTGCAGGCCACAGGACGCATATTCCTCCTGCACATACTGATGGGTCCTCTGCCAGCAGCCATGGAGCAGCCTGGGGGCCTTCACAGGTTCCTAGTTCTTTTCTCAGGGCTGCATGTCCCTTTTGCAGACAGCTCTGCTTGAGGCTTCCTCTGAGCCAAGCTTCATTTGACCTTCGGCATGTTTCTCTCACCAGCAGCACACTGGAGAGTAGAAAGTTTCAGCTTGTTAGATGTTGAATCAGGACTTAACATGCTAAGAAGTTGTTAGGTTAATTGGAATTCATTTTTTTGTTTATATGTGTGGCACAGGGATGTCAGTTGTGGAAAAGGAGACCTCGTACTGAGTGTGTCTGCAGCATATGATTTTTGTATTTTGTTTCAGCTTGGAGCTGTTTGTCCTGGCCAAATATCAGAGTAGAGAGTATGTAAACAAATACGCAGATGATTTTTTTCTCTTGCATGGCAGAGCTATAACAGCTGTGTTTGTGTTTGGTCAGCATATATGTGACTGTACTACAGTGGATGTTTGGGGGGGTGGTTGGCTTTCTTTACTTCTTGTTGGGGTTTTTCTGTGGCTTTTTTTTGTGGTGGTTTTTTTTTTGGTGGTGGTGGTGGTTGTGTGTTTTGTTTTGTTTGTTTGGTTGGTTTGGTTTGTTTGTTTTCTATAAAGAAGAAAAAATGGCTTTAACTTCCCCTAGGAATGCAATAGCCCTTCTCCACTCCTGTTGACCATGCATCTCTGATAGAACTTTTTTTAGCTTCTTGAAGCACATCACCAGGTTTCCAAGAATAGAACATTATTAGATCTTACACACTTTTCCAAAACACAGGGAAGTTTTCCATTTTCAAGGGATGGGATAAATTCCTAACAACTGTGATGCTTTTAGAGTCATCAATTTTTTATATGGAAAGAGAACATGCTTTTGGACATGGAAGGATCTGTGTAATGCTTATACACTGGTGGCATAACTTCAGGGATATTATTTTTCAATTATTTCCTTGTTACACTCTATTTTTTTTTTCATGTTGAAAGACAAAAAGAAATACATGCTACTCATATTCTGGCACAGAGAAATATTAAGCTACATACTCTTTCCCACAGTTTTGGTTTTTATGTTGCTCACTTTCAGTGTATCAGCAGTAATACACCAAAGAGAGGCTAGGAAAGCATGCATTACCCAAAAAAACTAATAGAACTGACAGTTAAATTAGGCCTTTCATGTTAAACTGTAGTTTCTGCAAAGAACAGTGCTGTGGAACATAACACTTTGAGCTCTGTGGAAGGCCATCCCTATGAAAGCAGAATAAAATTGAATGGTATGTCCCTTCCCTTCTCATGTCCTCTGTATCTTCTCTAGAAAGAAGCAATGTTTTTGTGTGCTGATCTCCTTCATGGGAACAGTGCAGCCAGCAATAAACTTCTTTCTGAGTCTGTTTTTTGCCCACTGCCCATAGAGGAAAAATTGNCTAATTATGTATGCAGAGCATTTGTCCAACATATTCTTATTCAAAATAGTTTTCAAAAAATCATTATGAAAAATCATTATGAAATATTATTGGGCATTTTGTCAACATTTAAAAGAGTAGCACATTTTGGATACTATCTGTTATATGGTAAGTGAGTGACATAGAAGCTGTCGCATTGGCCTCCTGTATTGTTTCTAGTGCCTGGAAGCACTGATGAGTTTTGTCCACTACATTTTACATAGCATTAGTACCTCTG
>VWZY01010808.1:209-49517 GCA_013399075.1 Chloroceryle aenea
ATTCTGAAACACGGGGGCGTAGGAAGCCGAGGGCTGATCCAGCAAAGCCTCCTGGCCAAGCGCCCTCCGGCTGCAAGGATGCACGCCCAGTCCTGAAAGCTGGATTCCCAGCGGTGTAAATCAGCAGAGCCTCACACCGACTTCAGATGGATTGAAACTCTGCCCCAGGGGTGCAGCAGAAGCACATTTCTCCTGCTTTCTTGCCCTTCCCTTCCCCAATCTACCTGTGTCTCTGCTCTGTTTTCTTGTCCTGTGTCCCCCCTGCCCCGACTTGCAGCATCTCCTGTTATTGCCAATGTGTCTTTTCCCCTTCCCATCCTCTGGCTCCCGTCACTCTCTCTGAAGTTCCTTTGTGTCCCAGCCCTGGGTTTCAAACCATCAGACTCTGCATCTTCCACCAGACCGTGCGTGTGTGCCTTGTGCTTGTGCATGCGTGTGGGAGAAGGGATCCTGAGGAGGAAAACAAAGTTTTCTCTGCAGCAATGACCAGAATAGACTAAACAAAATCTTGCACACATCTGCAGTCCAGCTATTTCTGGTTCGAGGCAGAAGGCTCGTGCAGCAGAGCAGGGCCCACCAAACGTCTGCCAGCAGTGCTTTTTTTTTTCTCCAAGGCAACTTTTCTGTGGAATTCTAGTGAGTCCTAAGCCTGGAGTCTACCTGCCACCCTTCCCAGCAAGGTGCAAGGCTGTGCAACTGCATAAAGCAGGTTTCTCTTCAAATTAGAACCTGTTTAATCCCTATTGATGCCAGAAGATTTTTCTATATGTTCTTACTTCCAAATTTGATGTAGATCAGTGACAGGGTGTGCAGCCTCTCATTTCCAGGGTCTAATTCATCATTTGCACAGGGAAAAATGTAGTATGGGATTTAATAGGTGGACATTTAACAGTCAGTTCTACAATTCATCACCTAGCTGCTCTCTCAGTAGAAGCTGATTCTGCATGTCCTGCTCTCCTGGCTTAGTATTAAAGATGATAAATGTGGCAGGAATGAGGGGTGTGTGCCTCAGTGTCTCATGCTGGAAGATCCAGAAGATGGAGAGTTTGTGGTATTGAATTTTATTAAAAGTTGCAGCTTCTGGTAATGAGTGATTATATGGGACCCAGGGAAATCAAAGACCCAGGGAAAAGCTGAGTAGCCCCAGGCAAATAAAAAGGATTTCATGCTTCTTATTTTAAGATATGTCATGCATTTGAAAGCACAGCTTCTGGAGTCACAGCGCAAGGCAGCGCCGCGGCCAGGGGTGTCTGCGGTGTCCTTGTGTGAGCAGTACCAGAAGTGGAAGGGATGCAGTGGTCCTGCAGACCTCCAGAGTACCTCATACTCCATCTTGTGCCTGACTTCACTGGTGCTTAGCTATAAAAGCATAGTGAACATATTTTCATTGAGAGAAATGTACCAACCTGCAGTTTGACCTCCTGTGGCTTGGGGCAACAACTCTTTTCCTCCCTTCGTCTTGGCCAGCCCGGGATGCTCGGATGAGATGAAAACACTTGTTTGGTAGCTGGCATTTTTGTGGAACTCTGGTTTGTGCTCCTCATCACACTGCTCTTTGGTGCAAAGTAATGCAGATGGAGCAAGCCCACAAAAAGCTGTGAGTGCTTTGCTCACCCAGCTGAGCAAGAGATGCTCCACGTCCTCCATCTCTCAGCCTCGGGACAGCGAGTCACCCAGGGGTTCAAGTGCAGCAGCATGGAACATTAACTCCCTGCTTTATTCCTTGCCATGCACATCACTGGATCTAGTTCATCCTACCCGCTCTACCAGTGCAACTGGTTTTACAAAGACATTTCTCCACTCTGGTTCCTGTTCCAACCTAGCAAGCTGGGTGAAGCATGTGCTTGGCTCTGGACGTGTACATGAAATGCCATTGAATTTGGTGGGAGTGAGAGGCTTAAAATCAAGTATCTGCCTGAGGACTTTGCGTATACATGCCCTTTAAAACCCAGCTGGCTCCAGGACTTTTCCTCTAAGCCTTTACCAGTGAAGGTCTTGATGTCAACCCACCTTTGGTAGCTTTCTCCCCGGCTGGCTACTGCCATCGGAGCAGAAAAGGTGCCCTGGCAGTAGGTACTCTCCCTGAATGGCTGTGGAACCACGTGTGGTTATTCCTTCTCCTTGCTTAGCCTTTCCATCTGGAGCGTGAGGCTATTACGCCTTCAGTAACCTGCAGGGAAGTCGTGTGGTGAGACCTCAAGCATCCAAAGCAATCTCTCTCCTCCGGGTGCCCTGGTGCTGCGCTGAGGATCCTGCCGCTTGCCTGCGCCTTGGGATTTGTGTCTCTCCAGAGCCAGCCTGCTGCAGGAACTGTGCTCTCTGGGGCAACGGCTGCGTGGATGCTCTAAGAGAGTCATGCAGACCAGGAGAGTCCCAGTGCTGTGAAGAGCAGCATCTCATGAGGTTTCTGCACCAGAAGCCAGTTCCTTGTACTGACAGAAAACAGGCAGACAATGAACCTCAGTCTGGGGGTGTAAAAAAGAGAGCAACCTTTGGTCTGGTCTCGTTAACACCTTGAGACACTGAGTGGCAGTAGGAAAGGGACAGCTCTGAAACTAAAGGCAGCTCTATATTGTCTACTTACGTGAATGTTGCTGCCTTGAAAGCCAGAGAGCAGAAGCCTCACTTGTGCCAGTTTCCAGCGTAATTACTCAAAATGTAGGTCAGTGTTTGCACCGTGTCGAGCATTTATGCTTGAGGAGGCTATTGACTTGTCAGCACCAGGGCTGTGTTAATAAATTTCTGGCAATATTACCAGTAATCTGTTCACAGTATCTTTGATCTGAAGGTCTCTGAATGTGGTGCAGTTGTCATTAAGTGGCGTTCGCAGCGCAGCTCGGTGAAAGCAGCTCCATTTTGCAGCTGGGGAAGCCAAGGCAGGGAGGGATTACGAGTTATTTTTGATGACATGACTGAGTAATGACTCAGCCAGAGGTGAGGATACAACTCAGGAGCACTGGCTCCCAGACTCCTGCTCCAAGTCAGTAGACAGCTCTTAGACCCACCCTTGGAATTTGGTATTCCGAGGCATTAACTCCAGCTGCAGCAAGACTCCTCTGTGGAACTGTAAGCCCAGCACTGATACACATACCAAAGAACCAGATAAACATTTACTTTTCCTTTGTGTGAGAGTGCTGCAGCCAGCAGAGACTGCAGGAACTTTCCCCCCTCCTCTGCACACAAGCAGAGGCAGCGAGCTTGCGGTGAGGGATAAAAGGGGATAGGAATCTGAAGGAAGCAAATGGAGCTGCTCAGAAGCTTGAAAGGGGTGGGGGAGAGCAGGTAGCAGCAGGGTCAGTGGCTGGTGGAGAGGCATCTTCCCCAATGTCACTTTCTCCTGAACTAGGCCACCACCATTAAGTCCAGGAACCCTTTGTCCTCCTGGTGCTAAATGCAGAGTTTTGCTGTTGATCCACAGAAAGAGAAACGAAGCTTGTGCTGCTCTGAAATAGAAATTGAGCATTACTGAAGTCATTGGTCTTCTACCCAACGGAGGTTTAATCTAGTTCGTCTTGATCTTGCTGTTGATGAAAGAACAATAGACTCTAAGGCCTGAGGGAGTCAACATCAGCTGAACTGGTTCCTCTCTGGAAGGCAAGAGGGACCAGTTGGAGATGACTGAGGGCAGTGCTGCTCGTGTGCCGCGACTGATTTGTGCACATCAGACTCAGGACTCTGAAGCCAGCTCCTTTCTGCAAACTTAAACCCAGTCAACAATCAGATGGTGCTACATGGGAGCTGCCTGCCCTCAGTGCCTCGTGGAACCTGCACCAACAAAGTGAAACAAGTCTCCAGTGTTGTAACAAGTGATGTTTGTCTGAAACAGCCCTTTACTGGCCAGGCTGCTCCTCTGCTGTGTGTATGACAACTACAGCCTGGCTGTGGCTGTGAGGAGGCACCTCACCGAGGCTCTCTTGGCTTTCCAGGCCACACTCCAGCTGTGGTAGGATGCTGAACTGGGATTTAATGACACTATCCAGTTTCATTACTCCTTAGAACTTAAATCTCCATCACCAGCCTGTACGCTCCGCTCATTATTCCCGGAAACCTTTGGCTCTGTTTAACCATCTCGCAACTGGTCCCCTGCTCTTGCCATGAGCAGCTGCAAAAAGCCATGCAAACCAAGCTCTCCCTTTGAACGGGAAGCCGAGGCAATTGCAGGCTCTGGTTGTCATGGATATTGTCACCATGGAGCTGTTGCCATGGTGCTGTCTGCTCCCATTGACAGGGAGATGCAAAGTACACTTATTCTTTTGAGGAAAGGAGGATATTTGAGGGCACGGAAGCTTTCAGATAGGTATTTAGGCAGGTTAGTAAGTACTTTGTTTTCAATTGTGGCTGACTCTGCTGTCTGTGTCAGGTTCCTTATTTTTCTCCTCTGTATCTTACAGTAGCAGCCAATAAAAGTAAGCGAGACGAACGCGCTTGCCGCAGGGTCATCCAGAGCTGGATTTCACTGTGCCATGAAAGCAGCACTTTGCTCTCTTGCTAAAAAAGAAAAAAATCCATAGAGTCACTACCAATAATCAGTGCTGGGCTTTCACCTCGCCTCAGTTTACACCTCCAGAAATACAGTTTCTTGCAGAAGACGAGGATGTGGAGGTGGAATTTAGAATCCAGTCTTCCCCTGCAGGGCCCTGTTCCTTGGGGGAACACACTCACCTTATTTTAATGTCTAGAGGAAGCCTGTGCTCCTTTGGAAGGTAGTTTGGCAGCTGCTAGTGTCCTTGTCAGGCTGCTGATGGTTCTGGAAGGAGGAGCTGAATGAGAAATGACTTGTGTGTGTGCCAAGCATCCTTGTCTAGTCAGGGGCAGAGCTGCTCCCACTGAGGCAAATGCTGCTTTTGCTCCATTTCAAGTAGATCACAGTCAGATTTAATTAATAATAATAACAACTCTGCTTTGCACACCTCTGGCTCCTGACTCTGAGCATTTTGCTGCTACTATTAAACCCTCCAAACACTCCTGTGAGAGAGGGAAGGAGTTGTTTTTCTCAGTCTTTTAACGGGAATAATGGGGCACAGAGGCTGTGGTCAGTGCTCTCCCCTGGATGCTGTGGCCATCAGGAGGAGGATCCAGGAGTTGCTGTTGCCTGTCCTGAGCTCTGGAAAGCTCTTGGTTCATTCTGTCCCCCGGGACTGAGCTAAGGAGACCCTGAACACCCCTGTAGTGACAGCACAGGACCCTCAGCAGCCTGGTTGGGAGCTGTTTTCAGCAGAGATCTGAATGCTCCGGGCAGCTACAGAACATTGTCTTTACACTGAATATGCCAGTGGCTCACTTCCAAACACATTAGGCTCACGAGGCAGTTCTTTTTCTGGCCAGAGAAGATGTTTCTGTGGAGGAGTTGTCACTACAAGGCATGGATAAGCTTTTTTCCTGGCTTTGACAGTCGTTTTTGCTGCTGCCAGCAAAGTGAGCTCTGTGCACACGTGCGTTCAGCTATTCCTGGTGCAAGGTGGGTCTCTGGGAGTCACCCAGCCCACTTAACGTCTTCATCAGTTGTAGCACAAGGTGGAGAAGCACTTCCTTTGACTGTGATGCTCCTGTTTGAAGTATGACTTACCCAAGGCCAGAGAGATTCGAATCTGAGGAAGCCTCTGCATCCAAGGCAGCAGCTGGGAACAGCCGGGCTGCAGGTGAGGCTCTGCTCAGAGTTCAAGGGCTACAGCTTCTCCTTCTCTCCAACTGGGGGAGAGTTTTACACACCAGAGTACAGACGGGTTGTAAGGGAGAGGTAACGTGATGTAGCAGTTAGATCCTGCACCTAAGAGTCACAAATCAGCCTGAGTTAGAATTGGCAGCGACTGGGAGGGAGGGAGAGAGGGAGGCTCTCCAGAAACATTCCTGCTCCTGCTGCGCTGAAGGGATGGCTTCCTGCTGACTGCCCTGGCAGTTGGCCTGGACCCCCATCTCCTGCTGATAGCCCTTGGAGCACGAGCAGCTCATGCAATGCAGAGCTGTGTGGCCCCAAAGAGAGGAGCCTACATTTGGTGGGTGCTTTTGAAAGCAAGAACCTCTGAGGTGCTTTTTACACACTTGGCTGTAAAACTGCAGCTTTTTCATAGCAGGTGAATGAGATGGTCTTTGTAGACACATGTGCCTTGGAGACAAATGAGGCCTTTGCTTGACCAGTTTAAGAACCTGTAATCTGGTGACTGCATGCAGAAAATAGCCCTGTGTTTTTCTGACCTTCAGCACTGTTAAAAAAAATAAGAGTTCTTAGGCTTTGTGCCTCAGTTTCCCTGACAGAAAAGTGAGGAAGACCAAATGCACTTCCCAAGGAAAAAGGACGTGCTTAATTAAGTCAGCTCTGTGAGTTGCTTTGACAGCTGCAATTACAAGTAGTTGCTGTTATAGCAGCTAATAATTTGGAATTACATTTTATGTTCTTTTGCTTCTCTTCTTCATGTAGTTGCCAGAGGTAACCAAGCATTTTTAGGTCACTTCATTACTTTTTACTACCTAGTCTGGTGTTGGATCTCTGCTGTGCTTGCCTTCATGTAGAACACGTCTGTTTGTCAACCAAAATTTTGAGATTTATTAATCAAATACATGACTGTTCTTCACTGGAGCCAGCTCATCATCTGAGGATCCCCCAGAGCTTGCCAAATGTGGATTAATCACTGAATCCTCAGTGACACCGTTCCCAGAGAATGTTTATCAGCTCAGCAGTGAGGAAGGCAAGGCTCAGAGGTGACCTGACTGGCAGCTAGTAACAGCTTTCTTAGGCCTGCTCATTGCTCCAGTTGTCAGAAACCATCTCTTTTGTAAGAGCATTACTCAGCAGAATCAGAAGCAAAGGGTGGCTGATGACAATGTGACAAAAGGGGCCTTGTGGTTGGCCTAGCGCAGCCAGTGCCCCTCAGTCAGGATGCTGTGTCCCCTCTGCTTTTGTTTGTCCTCCTCCTCCAGCTCTGTCCTTCTAACTGCACCCCGAGCACAGCTTATAAAATGCAGTCCTAGGCACCCACACACTTACACTCAGACTCAGCTTGCAGCGATGCCAGCGACTTGATTTCTGCATCAGTTTGCCAGAGGGGCTTTCTTGCTTTGATCACTTTCTGGATGTGGCTGATTATTCTCTTGGCACTTGGCTGGGACCAGCTAATGAAAGTTTGTAGAACCAAGTCACGGGAGGGGGAGGGCAGATGTGCTCTTGCCACAGACCCTGTTCACTGATAGCAGTAGAGCTTATTATTCCTGTCCCCATGGGATGTAAAACTGCTTCTGGGAAGATTTTTGTCACATACAAATCATGCTTTTGAATGGCTTCTTTAAAGGACAAAGAAAAATTCACAATGCAGAACCCTCTGGACTATGGGGAATTGGTGGTTTCTCTGAGGAAGGAAACTCAAGCCTCATCTCTTTAGTTGGAAGGGCTCTGCTTTGCACTGAACGACTAGCAGATGAGGCTGTGGATTATTTTCTCTCCCCTCATGAGGGAAATAGCCCAAGGCCTGGAAAAGCATTAGCAGGAAGAGCACAGCACCAGGAAACATGAAGGGCACCCAGCCAGGACATGACTACACAGCTTTTAGCTGCCCAGCATTTGGGACGTTACTTTTTTGGGTGAAGGGATTCAATTCCCTCTTGTCAGAAAAGCTGGGCTTCCCAGAGGGATGCCTCCAGCTGAGCTCCTGAGCCCTAAGTGCTGAGCATCTCTGTGTGCACACTGCAGCTGCTGCCTGTGCTGGGGGGGTTCTGTTTGTGTGCTGTGGACACAGCAAGCGTGTGGGTTCAGCAGGGATCATGCCTGTTTGTCTCACTTCTCTTTCCTCCTGGATGGAGGAGTGGAGCTCAGCAGTGCTGAGGTGGCATTACTCATCCCTGTGGAGTTATTCCAGGTTCTCAGCTTGCTTGTGTAACTGAAAGGGTTTTGCCTTTTATCCCTGACATGCCGGTGGAGCAGTGGGAGGATTTAAATTCAGGAATGAAACTGGCAGAGGACTGAGCCCAGTGCTTGTGTTCTGCACTAAGCACTTGCACTGAAACCTGTTATTTCTGTAGGGAAACGTGATCAGCAGACTCTGAAACTGCACCAGTGAACAGGGTAAGGACATTCTGAACCCCCACAAAAGCCCAGGTACGGGCTTAGATGTGTTATACCCTCGAAGGATGGGAAATCAGAATCTGCTATCATCTTTCCCCAAGCTTTCTACCTCTTTGGAGGAAATGTCCTGGCTGTATGAGGCAGGGCCTGTCAAGAAGGATCTCATTGCCAGCTTGTTTGTGAGGTACTGGAACAGCACAGGTCATACTGAAGTTTGCTGGCATTCATGCACATCATTCTGGGTGGGGACACTGGTGAGGGAGTCAGCACCTGCTCTTACTAAGTTTTTACATGCTACTGCTCTGCTCCAACCTTCTACCAGCCCCTGGAGAAGTGACATTGCTTTCTAAGAAGCAAAGAGCTGCAGAAAGAAAAATCCCTGGCCAGCAAGACCAGGTGTATGGGAAGAGCTGCTGCAGGGGGGGAGTTAGGCACTTGGTCGAGGACCGAGGTCATTCTGTCTTCTGCTTGCAGCTTATCCAAGATGAGCATGTGGCTGTGCTGCCCCTAACCACATCTTGACCTCGTAATTCATCTCCCCAAAGATTTCATTCGGATAGAAAAGCACCATGTAACTGGAGAGGATGGGTAAACGTTCACCCTTGCTTCCTGTAATGAAGCTGGAACTCCCACTACAGTCCTGGAACTTGGACCCTGAGAACACTGTCCTTGAAATCAAAACACTTGAAACCTTTTCTGTCAAGTCCATCCACCAACTATAAAGCTCAAGCTTCATGTTCTCGTAGCTGTCATCAGTTGCATTCATACCTTAGTGAACACCAAACCCAAAATGTCCTCCTCCTTCACAGAGTCCAAATCTGTCAACTCCTTTTCTTAGGTTATGATAAAAATGGGAAGTAAATTATAGATGCTCTCTCCACCTTCTGGCAGGAACTAAGCTGCCAGACCTCCTTGCTACACCAGCCTCTAGCTGATGTCTGCAGATTAAAGAATGGCTGCTGTTGCTTTCCTGAAAAGAAAAGCATCCCAGAAATCCCAGCTCTCTTTTTTTAGCTGGTTATTATGTCCAGCTATCAGAAGCACAAAGAAACCAAGTGGAAAAATTGAATCTGGCAGTAAGAGTGTGATGCATGAAGGCACACGACTTCCAAACCCAGAGAATAAAAATAGCTGCAAGAGGAATAAAAAAAATTGCCTGAAAGAAGCTCTTTAATTATTCCATTTCTTTCAAAAGCTTTGCCCCCGGCACAGCCAGGCTGCCATTTGTATAGGGCAGCCATATGTGTTTCAGTAAAGCTTCAGCATGGCATTATTAGAGAGAAAGAAGCTTCTTTTTTGGCTGTGTTTTCAAAGAGCTGGTAGCAGATCGATTGTGGCCAGAGCCCTGGGCACAAGGGAGTCTGTACTTTCATGAGTCACCAGGATTTCATTTTCAGTCCGGCTGCTGGGAGGGTTTAGATTTCTGCTCGGATTCTAGAGGCTGCTCCCAGAGGGCTGCTCAAGGCAGAGGCTGGAAGAAGCACTGGAGGAAAGCAAAGAAAGGACTACCCAGCACTCACTTGTTCAGTCTGCTGGAGAAAGCTCCTGGGCTGGTTTTGCTGTGGCACAAGAGGACTGAAATCTTCCTGATGGTGCTCTCTGCTGCTGCAAAGTCTTGTAGGAACCAGCAGCCCGTGAATCTGTGTTTCAGGACAGGCAGAACACCCAGTCTTCCAGCAGCCACCCATTCCCTGTGCTTCCAGAGTCTTTACATCTTCCTCCAACACTTGCAAGTGGGCACCTGAGAAGCTCAGGAGGAATGCCGAGAATATTGCAAAGCTCTGAACTACTCCTGTGGCTGTAGTTAGAGCTGGAGATGGCCAAGTTTGCCTCTAGATGGAGGGTTGTCGGGGGAATCTGTGGCTGTAGGTCTGGCCTCACCATCTTGGGAGTTGTAGCTGTCCAGTTATCAAGGACCTAGGCAGAGAGGAGTGTTGTGTGGGGCACGGGGGGGTGTAACAAATCCGCTTCATTTAAAGTGCTCAGCAGGTAGCAAACTGGGAGGACGTATTTCTCCCTGCATGGCAGGAAGTAGAGGAGCCAGTTGTAGGCAGTAGTTGTATTTTCTTGCATCCGGTATTTTTGAATGAAAGCAGATTCCAGGCTGTCTCCTGCCATGTTTAATGGTGATTAATAACTTGGCCCGTTTCCCCTGGGTTTGATGTTTGGCTTATGTTGAGATGTAGGGAGCATTGTTTGCTGAAATGACATCAAGAGCTCTTGAATGAAGGGAGTAGAGACACATCCTTTGGGCTTTCTTCTTAAATTTATCCTTCCTTTTCTTAGAAGCACGTCCCTTTGTGAAGACAGCCACTGTCTTCATCACTCACTAATTCACTGAGGACACCAAGAGCCTCAGAGGCCCAGAGTTCCTGCACACCCTGGGGGTTCCTTCAGGACTTCTGCTGCTCCCTTGGTTTGGGGATGTCCTCTCCTTTTGCAGAGGTAGCAGTATTGATTCGTGGGGCTCGAAGCCACATCTCTTCCCTCCTCTTCTTTCAGCTGGCACATGTTCAGTGCTGGATTTTTTTAAAGCCTGAGTGTAATATTTTAAGAACCAACCTCGTGAATTACAAGCCCACAAACTTAAGAAGCTCCTTGCAGTGAAATTTGGTTTGCACCTCCTTGGCACGTAAGGGTGGTGTGAGGCTTACCACACTTCCAGGTGTGTGGTTAAAGGACCAACTGTCCAAATACAGACAACCTATAGCAGTGGGAGCTCTGGAAGGGAACGCTCTCGGGTTTACAGCATGAACTGCTGGACTCTGGCCTCACAAAAAGTCATTTCATACCACAGGCCTCAGCCTGGGAATGCCTCTTGCAAATGGCTGATGTCATGTTAATATTTCACTTTGTGAGGGAGTCCTGGTGACCTTTGCAGCTGGATTCTAATAGCCTCTTACTGTCACATCTGTTCAGTGACGTGGAAAGGAAACAGATCTGATAATCATGGAGCAGATTTATCCGTATGCAAACAAAGCCCCACGTGTGAGAAAGGGACTTTGGTGTTAATGACAAAAGGACCAAGGTGTGTTTCTGTTTGAGTGGTGGTTCCTAAGGTTCAAGGGATGTAATTTGCCACGTGGCTGCTCTTCAGGCACAGTTAGAGCTTAGAAAGATGCATTTGGTGGTCCTGAAGCAACAAGTTGTGCCCAGTGTGAATGGGTGGCTAAGGTGCAGCAGTGGCACTTGGCAGTGCCAGAAAAGTGCTACTGAGTAAGAGAGCGAGGCCACTAAACCAGTTTGCTGTGTGTTACTAGCACAGCACACCTGAACTCCTCCATGGCACTGGCAGGGGAGAGCATAAGCTCCAGCTCTTTACCCAGCCCTGTGGAATTCATTCCCAATGAGGTGTCATCCTTCTCCAGAGTAAGTCCTGAGCTTACATAGCAGCAGGAAACTCCAAAGTGGGACGTGTGACTCCCTCTCCTGTCCACCACCAGCACACATACCTCAGTCCCTATGATCTGTACTCATCCAGGACTTCCTGGCCTCTTTCCCAATCATCATACACACGCAACTAATTACTTCTTTTTGCTGGTGTCATTGCAGGGCAACCATTGATGAGGTGGAAACAGATGTGGTGGAGATAGAGGCCAAGCTTGACAAGGTAAGATGGGGCAACTTAGAACACTGGTTTGAAGAGGGACTGGTGAGTTCCTGCTTAGGAGCATGGCCCCACCAGTCAATATCCTTTAAAAAATGAGCCCATCAGGCTGTCAGGAAACCCATGCGTGATACACCGGGCTTGTCAACAGGACCATGTCTCCCTCTGCTGACAGGTACCTGCTAAGGCTCCTTTGTGACTGCCAGAGGAGTTCGGACAAGAGGTTCAGACCCTGATGATGGCCTTGTTCTGGATCTCAGGGGCTGACACTGCTCCTTCTGTGGCAGGTTATTTCAGTGCTGTGTTCCCCATCTCCGCCACCTTGCTGCTGATATGAAGCTGTGGAGGGTAGGAGCTGCACAGACACTACCACCATTCAGACTGCTGTAGTCTGACACTGGAAATACCCTCTCAGGGACCAGTTTGTCCATTCTTCATTTATGCTGGTGCTTCTTTACATCCGTTGGTAGTTTGGACCTAAGTCCGAGGCTTTTTGACGGCAGGTGGCTTTTCCACCCTCACTCCTCCTGATGTCTGAGACAGCAGCCAAGTCGTTTCTAAATGTGAACAGAGAAAAATGAAGAAGAGGAGCCAGAAGAGCTGCTGGCTTTTTTATCTCCGAGATTTCCCAAAGTTTTTCAGCTTTTTTTTTCCATAGCAAGGGAAAAAACTCCCACGTCTGATGGAGAAATGGGCTTTGTTGAAGTCACAAGCCCTAGGCAAAATTGTGTCCTATAAAACCTATTTACTTCTCAAGCTGCTTGAAATGGTTATCTGCACGAGCTAACCAGTCTCACTGGTGCAAGCTGCAGAGGGATTGAGATTGTCTGTTTTCCTCAGAGTTAAGGCTCTAAAGACAAATCAAGGGGTGAAACTTGCTCTGATTGTAGCACTGCTGTCAGTGCCCCCTGTAGTCAGATGTCTTGGTGTCCCAGGAACGGCCCTGGAGTGAGGAGAGTGGCCTGGAAGTACAAGAGCTGTTCAGGCCTCTCATCTTTTTATTGTTCAGTGCTTTGTTGCAAACTGGTTCGAGGTCCTTTGCGTGGGGATTGCAATAAAGCAATAGGCTGTTGCAATTGTGGTCTTCCCCTGAGAGCAGTTCTGGGGTGAGGTGCTGGTGGTGTGAAGTAGGTGGCTGTTTCATTTCCCCTGGCTGCTGCAGAAACCTCTGGTCATGTGAAGCACTGGCTCAGTCCCTGTCAGCAACAGGCTTATCAGGCCTGGGTCCAGGGCAAGTCAGGTTGGAGTTTGCATCTGAATTGCTACTGAAGTTCAAATTAGTTTCTCTGAGGGTAACTTTGGACAAGATTCAATCACCCCCATTCCTAATAAATCAGCCTTGGATGGCCCAGCTCCTCTCCTGTGTACTGGCTGGGTGGATGCCCAGGGGCTCAGTGTAAATGTTGTCCAGTGGTACCCAACTAGCTGGCATGCCTAGTCTTGGAGAGCAGCCAGCCAGCAAGGACCCACTCTGTGCCTCTGCCTTTTGCTGTGCTCCCAAGAGCTTTGTTTATCCATGATGAGCCTTTTAACATCTGTTTAAAAGGGAGGTAAAGAGCAGTGGAAATGATTTACCCAAGGGAACACCAGAGATCTCTGTTTGGTTGCTGTTCCAGAGAGCTTTCCTTCACTCTGTGCTGTGTTCCATGTGCAGAGCCATCCTTGCAGAGCCATCCTTGCTCCCCTTGGGAGTGTGCTTGTGCTGAATGGTCTTCAGCTACTGGTAACAGGGCCTTGGCCACAAGGGTTTGCACAGAGGTACTCTAGAAACCGCCACGTTGCAGAATAGGCTGGGTTTCCTTTCCAGAGGATCTGTCCAAAGCCCTAATGTACGTCTGGGCTCCAGATGTGACAGGAACTGCATCTGTTTGCTTTGCTTCTCTGGGCTTGGATGGGGTAGTACAAGACTGCTGGGATCCAGTGCTGCTCTGTCAAACGGCGTGGACAGGAGAGGATGTGAGTGTGACAGAGTGAAGACTGATGCATACAGGGCCTGGATCTCAGATATGCTCAGGATATATTTTTACCAAACTGCAGAGAGAAGCAAGCTTGTTCTGCACTGTATGAATACAGATTAGAGGGCAAAAGCCTTGTGGCTGCATAAATAAAACAAGCACCCGGCCCCAGACCAGCACACCACGCTCCGGTGGGGCTTTGGCATCAAGCCAAACTGGAGAGCCATTCATTCCCAGCCTGTAGCTGAGGCTGGCTGGCAGGGAAGGAGTTCTAAAGCTGTTGTTCATTTGTAAGATTAATATCCCTAAAAATCTCCTGGATTTTGAGAATGGAACCCTTCAGTTCCAAGTGTTGCTCCTTATCAGTGGCTGAAGTTTTTTGCTTAGATAAAAAGCCTAGAACTGTGATGATTTAAAAAAAAACAAGCAAACAAAAAAAAGAAAAAATTGTTCTCAGTGGCCAGCTGTTGCTGTTGGAAATCTCTTGGGCCTTTGGGTTATGGATTTGTCTTAAGTTGTTTAACATAACCTTTCAGAAGGAGCTTTGGCTGAAAGGAGATAAGCTAATGGCCAGGAATTCTGCCGGAGCTAATGCTCCCATCTTTACAGCCCCTTCCAGGCATTCTAAGGCAGTTTGCTGAGGCTGGGAAGTCTGGGAATGTTCCTGCAGCTGTTACTTTATCAAAAGTCAATAAAAGCTGCCTGGAGATGTCTGTCTGTGCTGCAGCAAACTAACTCCAGAGTGAGGAAGCCAAGTTCCAGGTAACTTCACTGTAACAAGGCCGGTGATGAGAATCGGAGTGCGTGCAGCTTGCTTAAAGTTCCTCTGAACAAAGCTCGTTCCAGGTCCATTGCAAAGACCCAAGCAGCCCAGAGACAGAGGCTGCAATCCCTCAGTGCACCAGCAAAGTTCCCTTGGGCTGCAGAACTGTGGGAATTGATTCACAAACTTGATAGCTAAACCTGCCTGGGAGAGAGCGTTGATTTTCACACAGCAGATGTGGCTTGAGCAGTCCCGCTCAGTTGTCTGAAGGAAAACATGATAGAAAATAGGCTGCCCTGATTCATCTGTCCTCAGAAGACAGCCTGGAACTGTTAAATGAAATGTTGACAGCGTGACATACCCTGAGAAGCGTGCTCTGCACCCCTGTTTCTGCTACACACCCCAAGAGTTGCTGGTGTAGCCACACCAGGAACGTGACCGGCATCTGAAGGTCTGGGGCTGTGGTGCTGGTGCAGCTCTAACCCAGGCTGGCTGCGGTTGTGGTTGGCACGCCGAGCTGCCCATCTGCTCACACCTCTCTCCTCGTGCAGCTGGTGAAGCTGTGCAGTGGGATGATTGAAGCAGGCAAAGCCTACATCACCACGAACAAGCACTTTGTCAGCGGGGTCCGGGACTTGTCGCAGCAGTGCAAGAAGGATGAAATGATTTCGGTAAGTCAGGCTGTGGGGTGGAGTGTGGAACACGGAGAGGGCTGGGGGTGTGAAGCTTCCTGATGCTGTGAAGGAATTGTATATGCAAGACCCTTATACTGTTTTAAGTAGCCATTTAATATGAGATTTTTGGAGGAAGGTAGAGAGCATCTCATGATGCTGAAAGGTCAGAGGGAGATTCTTTGTTCACAAGTGGAACTTGACTTTTAAGAAGCCAAAAGGTTGTTGGAATCTAGGTCAGTAAGCATCAGTTATTTAGGAAATGTGAGTAAGCAGCCTACACAAGCAACAACTGACACGTTGATTTCAGCACTAAACTGGGAAGGACAGGGAGCCTGTGGCTTCACTGTCAGACATTTTTGAAACGCTTTCTTGCCAAATGGCAGAGTGGCTCTTCAGTGGCTTGATGAGAGTCTCTGTCAGCCCTTGAACCCCTGGGAGTGAAGGGTGCCTGCTTCTGTTCACTGCCAGTTCTCTTCACCTTTTGCAGGAGTGCCTCGACAAATTTGGAGACAGTCTGCAGGAAATGATCAACTATCACATGGTAAGAAGCTGCTTCCTCTTGTCTTTTTGGGTGCTGATGGCAACCCCTTTGTCAAGGCACTGATTAATGGTCTCCTGTGTTTGGCTTACTCGACACACTGCACAAAGGTGGGGTCCATGAAGGGAGTGTCTTTCAGGTTCCAGTCCCTCCACATTGCATAGCCCAGCGAGCAGCAAAGGGCTGGGAGTTGTTGTTGCCTCTTGCAACAGTGTTGAGCTGGATGAGGTGTGAGTCTGCGCACTCACAGTGACCAGTCCTGATGCATCACCTACAGTAGGGAATGGGATTTGCCTGGGCTTGCAGAGGAGGTACCACGTAGTGAAAGGGCACGTACTGCTGCCTGGGAGCCCTTTGGCTCGTTGCAGACAGGGATGTTCAATGGATATGTAGAAGGGTGAGATTAGAGACCCAGCCATCAAAGGAAGAGGAAAGCTCCCAAAGGCCCCACACTCCACATGCCTTGTTCTTGGATAGCACAGGTTTTGGTAGTGAGGACAGACAGGGTCGCAAGGAGCTCTCACAACTGAGGACTCGGGCTGTTAACACCTTGTGTGTATAACCTTGTTGGTGCAGATTTGGAATACAGTCTGAAGCCTGACATTCAGATTTGTGCCATTAGGACACTGGCAAGACTGTGAAAGGACCAGACTGAAAGGACCACATTGTTAGGTGCTGCTGGGAGGAGAGTCAGTGAGTTTGTGCAGCTCTGTGTTGAAGGATAACACAGGATCTATTAGTGCCTCACTGAGATGAAAGGAGGGAAATGCACAGACAATGGCTATTCTCCTGAGCTGGCTCTGTCTCACTAACAGAGCCCAGGGAGTTAGAATCTGCCTTTCTCCATCCCAAACATCCACCCATGGCATCTGTAAACCTTGCAGAAGAGGAAGGTGCTTTATGCTTGGTGGCTCCATGCCAGACCCACCATTTTATGTCTGTAACACAGGAGGAGCTTAAAGCACAAGTGCTTTAAAGTGAAGGGAGCTTTAGGGTGTCAGCACTGGACTGACCCACTTTTGTACCACGGTGCCCCTGTCAAAGTAGATTAGGCACGATGGTTGCTTTTGGGATGCAAGTTAACCACGTGCAGCTGGAGCAGAAGCTGCATCAAGTCCATTTCATTATTTCATGAAGCAGGTGGGAGGACTGTTTCCTGGTGAAAAATGGAAGGGAAGAGAGGTACTGCACAGGCAGCTCTCCTAGGACTGTTAGGTATTGGAGAAGAGTCCAACAGCTGCACAGTGATGCCGTTGGTGGGGAGAGAGTCAATAAACCAGCATGAGCATTGGAGAAAAGATGTGTTTGTGCCAAAGCAGAGAAAGCCAAGCCCTGGTTTTCGGATGCTGCTCAAATTCCCTCTGAAAATGTACAGCTTTTCTGCCACGGAGCACACGAACCCCTGAGAAGCTCCCCCTTCATTCCAGGGATCACATCACAGCTGCACAGACAGGGGCTGGGCTGAGGAGTGCGTGCAGCCCAGCCGTGAGGAAGAAGCCCCAGCCAGAAACCTCTAGATGCAGAACGCTGTCTGTGAGCTCTGCTACACCAGCTGGGCAGCTTCCCCTGGATCCCTGCTCTCTGCCAAAAGTGGCACTTCTGGGATTGCTCCTGCCTCGGCCAACTAATAAGCAGAAGGACCCTTCCCAGAGCTGTCACATCCCCAGCTGATGCAGTATAACCCTTCCCAGGCACCCCACCCTGCTCAGCAAGGGTGACCTCCCCACTATATGTGAGTCAGGGGCTGTAACAGTCAGGATTTCCCTACCACCAGCTGCATGCACGTGCTTGAATCCTCCCTCCTCCCAGCCTCTGGAGAGCACCCTCCTCCCTTGGTGCACAGCAGCCCCTCTCCAGGAAATGGCTTTGGAATGGCTGCTGCATCTTGAGCCCTGTCCGAGGGCTGTTCAATTAGCTGGGTTATTTTTAGTGCTTTCTGCCATCTCCTTTGTGTGTGCCTGTGCGTGTGTGTATCTTGGATCGCCCGCGTCCGAGGATCTCGGCTAGGAAGCAGTTGTCAGTGCTTAATCTAGGAATGTGGCCAGGACAGCATGTACAACTGGAACAA
Source organism: Chloroceryle aenea (assembly GCA_013399075.1). Taxonomy (NCBI): domain Eukaryota; kingdom Metazoa; phylum Chordata; class Aves; order Coraciiformes; family Cerylidae; genus Chloroceryle; species Chloroceryle aenea. The sequence continues at coordinate 17,868 of VWZY01010808.1, forward strand.
GTTAAAAAGAAGGGAAAATATCCCCCCAAAAATCAGTTGGAAAAGCTTGTTCTGTAATTCCATTGCTAGAGCACGTGGCCCAGAGATGTCCTGATTCTCATTCAGCAAATCCAAGCGTAAAAGCTGCTTGAACGTAGAAGATGAACACCATGAGCTCCAGAGCAATCCCACCTTCCTTTTAATGCACAAAGAGGAAAAAACATCAGAGCAACCTTAGAGGACAGGTGACAAAAGAGACCTGAGTTCAGGAGAGCAGGAGTCAGTGTCCTCTGCCTTTTTTTGTGCTCTTAGCCACGTGCATTTGGGTTTATGCCTCCCTCACGTCAGAGCACTCGTAGAAACCTCAGTACCATGCTGGATCTGGTAGATGGCTCGGACAGACTGGTGCAGGAAATGATGATTAAGAGGTCAAGGAACTAATGTCTGCAGCTGGTTGTGTTTGATTTGACTGGGGAGCTGGAGAATGGCACTGCCCTCGCAGCCCCGGAGGACGTGTTTCTGTCACACACGTAGCAGGGGAGGCTGGTTTCACTTGCTGCTCTAGGGACAACTTCTTGGGCAATTGGTTTCCTGTTCAGAAACCTGTGCTTGGTGGCTTGAAAAAGAACTTGTGGCCGATGTTGCAATGCTGACCTCTTGAGGCACCGCTGCAGATGTCGGTAGCAGCATCAGCAGAAAAGCCCAAGGTCCTGCTGGTTGCCCTGTCACCTTAGAGTCACACTGAAGGCAGGGTGCTGAGCATGTATTTCTCTGGGTGGCTCTGCTGTGCCTGGATGAGCGCTGGGTTTTGCTGTAGGAGGCTGTCATTCCCTCTCCTGACAATCAGTGTGTAGGTCTGTGGATTCCTGTACTCATCTTGCTAATGATTCTCACTACATTAGCTATCTGAGGGATAAGGATCCCCAGCTTCAGGCATCCTAGACCCCATATTTCAATTCTTGAAGGAGGAAAATACCTGATGAGAAATGACTGTGAGTCCTCCCCATGTCCCAAAAAGCAAAACTCCCCACCTTTCCCTGTGGACTTTAGGAGTCCTGCAGGTGCCAGTTGTGCCAGCAATTTAAAAGCATCAGCTATTACCTCCAGTGCTTGCAAAAGTGCAATCTTTAGGGGAACTGGATCTTTACCAAACACAGGCAGAGGTGCAGGGTCTCAGTGGTGTTTAGTTCTCCAGATACCATGGGACTTAGTGAAACTGAGGCACTTCCTACCCCCAAGTGCAAATGGAATCTTACTCCAGAGAAATTCCTTTTACCTGAGATCCCAAGGGAGTGAGGAGTTCATTACCCCAGAGCACTTCCCTCCATCAGCACTACGGTCTGTCCCGTTATTCCCGCTGTTCTTTCCTGTCTCTCCCATCCCTGCCAGGAGCCTTTGCCCCAGCACAGCACGAGCTGACACTGTGCAGACTCCTCTGGCAAGTGCAGTCCTTGCAGCACGGGGCACAGCCGGGCTGTTTGAGGGCTGCTGTGTCCCCTCATCTCATCAGGCCACCTTCCAGGCTCACGAGCCGGGATGGGGGACGAGTTTCCAGCCACCTCTGTGAAACCTCTGAGCAGCAGGGGGCAGGCAGAGGATGCCAGGGCTTTGCAGCAACCTTCCTGCACAGCTCACCAGGGTGGGCCGTGGCCTTTCACAGGAGCCTGAGTGGCATGAACTGGAATTTTGCTCGAGGGCCTGAAGTCTCCCCTGTGACCCCTCCTCCTCACCACACTGGAGTGAATGATTTTTGACTGTGGCTTGTCGAGCTCTTCTGTACTGGAATTGCTCCTCACTTGTCTGCAGACAGCTGCTGTGCTGTCAGCTCCAAAACCTCTGTGGTGTGGGTTTCTTCCTTCATTCCTTTCCTTCCTTCCTCCTCCCATCCCCCCTTCCCTCATCACCCTCCCTAAGACACAAAACAGGCCGAAAGGTGCAGCACTAGCAGATAATTCTGGGCTATTTGGCTTACACTATGACACTGGGCAATGGAACTGCAGCAATGAAGAGCTCACTTTGGTTTTCCACCCCATTGCCAAAGGATGTTAAAACCTAGAGCTGAGCTGGATTTCGTTCCCCCCAAATTCTGGTTAGAGCAGAGTTCCCTGCGCTGCTTTTAGGTGCAGCCCTGTCTAATCAGCACTTGTGATGGCAGGAGAATCCTCTCCATAGACTTCTGAAGTGGACACAAGAGGCAGTGAATGTGGGGGTGCAGTAATCCCTGGCTCTGCCAGAGAATGGGAGGCAGTTTCCCACCAGCCTGTTTCCCTGGAAGGAAATACCAGGAACCTTGTCGCAGTTACATCCAAGCTCTTTCTGGTGCAGTTCCCTCTTTCTGCAGTGACCAAAAAGATAAGAAAAGTGAAAGGATGCAAGTGAAAGTGCTGTCGTGATAGGATTACTCTGGCTGAGTCCCTTCAGTGCCTCTTCAGCAGCACCAGGTATTTTCCAGCTCAGAAGATGCAACATGAACGTTGCTCCCATCAGCGCTACTCCAGACAGTGCCAGGTGGAGCTGCATGAAGTCCTAAGCTTTCCTGGCTGCCATAAATCACTGGAGCTACGTCACAGGAATCCTCCAGCAGGAGCAGGAGCAGCTTGCAGGGGAGATTTAGCTGTGCTGAGCGAGCCAGGAAGCATTTCCTGCTGACAAGAAGAAAAGCCACCCAAGCTGTGATGAGTCAGTGAGGCAGATGGCAGATGTCATGGGTGGAGGGTAGTGGTGGAGTTCAGGGGGAAGGAAGTGAAAGTGGAGAGTGTTTCCAAGCTGGCTGTTCTCCACAGGGTTGGGTGGACCACCTGCATTTTCTGACAGCACTTGGGAAGGGTCCAGGTGCATCAAGCTACCACAGTGAGGGATGTCATTCGTGGATGCAGAATTAAACCATCTGACAGGAGAAGAGCTTTCTGTCACCTCATGGCTTCACAGTTTTTGCCATCACATCCTAGTGCAATGACTTTTGAGACCAGTCCAGCAGCTAACAGGAGCACAGCACTACATCCTGGGTTTCAGAAAGACAAGGTTTTGTCTGTTTCTGGAGTATCTTGGGATGTCCACATTCTAGTGAGAGGAGGGAGTCAGCTTCAATAATAGGTAAGGGGCAGGAATAACTGTCCTCTAAATACAAACTGGAGCTCTTGAGCTTTTTGTGAGGGACTCAACTTCATCTCAGTCCAGAAGTTAGGCTTAGTCTGTGTTGACATCCAACATGCTTAATGGGAGTAGTGTTGTTGGCTTGTATTCCAGAGCACAAACCCTCAAGTGAGCTGCATTACAAAAGCATCACAGATGGAATTCTGTTCATCGGTGGCATTTATCTGCCCAGGAGATGTAGGACCCAATCACAGAGGCAGACAGGAATAGAAGTCACAGAAGCATCACCTGCCAAACAAAGGATGCTTGAATTCTGCCCCTTAGGTTATGCCTTCAGCTGTTAGAAGCTGCACTGAACTGCCTCCAGCTTGGGACACTGCTGATGGGAAAGGATTCCCCAGACAGGATAAAAAGATCAGGCCACCAGACAAACAATCCTCATTTAAATGCAACGTAAACCAGTTCCCAGATGGTTTCAAGGGATGTTGGTGAGGATGAGGCCTCCAGTAGGGCCGGGAGATAATCACAGAGATGTGACTCATCTAGCTGATGACCACTGTGGCTGGAGTGGTGAATTTGTGGAGCTGGAGATGGGAGAGCTGCCTGTGTCCATATGTCAGGCAGCTGCAGAAGTAGCTCCACGCCCTCCATCTCATCAGCTGGGGCCAGTTCTTGCAGGAGACTGGCTGATTTGCTTAGTGATCTCATCTTGGGCTATGGCTCTGGGTGCACTAAGAGACTTTAGTGGCCCTGACCAGCTTCACCTGGTGTCTCCACCCACGCTTTCCAGCTCTTGGTCCAGGAACTCCATTTAAGATCCACCCAGGACCTTCACTTCTAGTTTGGGCTGTAGGAGCTCAGGTCTCCAGCTCAGCTAAGGCCATGCCCAGCCATGGACCCTGGTGACCCCCACTCCCAGAATTATGTACCTTCCTTGTCATGCTGGATCTCCATGGCTATCTCTGGACCTGACCCTGATACATGGACCAGCTTCCAAGCTTGGCCTGGGATGTGCCTCCTCACTGCAAGTTTACCTGATGATCTTGGTTGAATCTGGCCACCATCTCTGAACCTGCCCTGCCCTTGTGGTGTGGGGGAGTGGATTGTTGTCTGGTGAGACCTCTGCCAGCTGTGTTACACTTCCTCAGCTCCTGGTTCAATGGCCTCTGCTGCTCCTGGACAAATTCCCACTGCAAATGCCCCTGTCTGCCTTTAATCTCCACTCAAGTGCTATTCCCATGTGCAGCTGCCATGTCCCACTTCTGAACTTCATGCATGTGAGTGCTGAGAGAAGCAGTTCACAACCAGGCAACCTCAATTCTTACTATCTTCTGCTTTGCTTCAGAGCCAGGGGGGATCTCCTCTTCTGCAGGGAGTCCCATGGGAGTGCTGTAGCAGTGACATCCCAACTCTCAGGTATCTGTGTCTTGATTTTAGGCTTGTGGCTCCAGGAATAACATGCTGGGCTGCTGAACTTGCTTTTGTTTCTCGAGGCCATGAAATTCCTAAGCCCCCTGTCAAATACAGGTTTGGATTTATGCTGCTGCCTCAGAAGCCCATGCTGGGAAGGTGGACCATGGGATCTAGCCTCTTGCTGCTGTTGGGTGAGACCTGTGTTAACTCCCTGCGTTCCTGCAGCCCCTCCTCAGGCACAGATGCAGATGAGTCATAGGCTGGACTTCTCATGTCTTGGTGGAAGCTAAAGAGAGAGGGTGGGGTGATGTTTGGTCTGGAAAATCTTAAAACAAATGATTTGTTCCAAGTATGTCTGGGAAAGGAGAACAAGCCAAGGGATGATTTTTTAGATTTGAAACTCCAGCTCTTAAAACTCTCTTTATTTTGTGTTGAAAATTGAATGGGGGATCTGCTTCAAAATAGTCCCCTGGCAGAATTAATGAAGAAGCAACAAAAGTCGTGCTGGTCTTGTAGGATGCTTCTCAGCAGAGATGCTGCTGGTGGCAAAGGCATATTCATTACCTGGGATCCCCTCACAAACCACTGGGCAATCCCTGCCCCAGACTCTCATGGGGTGAATGGGTGCAGAGCAGAAGGCAAGGCACCATCGTGGTGCTGTGGGGCTCAGTGCAGGAGTCCCAGGAGAGGAGCAGGAGGTGGAGAGAGATGTATATGGCTTGTCTTCCTCAGCTGTGCAGTTTTCCTGTTCTGATACAGATACCTTTAGATTCAAATTCCACCTAGAGATGTTGCTATGCCTCAGGAATTCTGCTTTTGATCACCACGAGCTCAGTTCCCTCTCAGTAAACAGCTTCAGGTAAGGAGCAGTGTTCCAAGCTCTGCTTTTCAACCTGGGCTGAATCCTTGGTTAATTCTTCCTAGGCAGCCTGAGAAGCCTGTGCCCTGCCCAGCTGTAGGTGCAGGTTGGAGCCAGGTGACTTTCTTGCTGCTCTCCCATCCCTGCAGGGTGTCAAGAGCAGAGGGCAGTGCCCGAATGTCACTTGGGGGAGCTGCTCCATGAGAAAAGTTGCAGGCCAGTGCCTTTGGTTCAGCATTGGAGAGAGTGAAGGGATGCCAAGAGCAGTAAATAATTTACGTTGGTAAAAACACAAAGCTGGGTGGTCATGGGGTTTTCTTTCTTTTTTCTCCCTTATTTTGCATCTGTTGATATTTAGAGGCCGTTGGTGGCTGTTTATGCTCAGGCAGGCCTGGCATGTTTCTGACTTTGTCCTTGGCTTCAGCAATGCACATCACAAATGTGTTTGAGGCTCTGCAGCCAATTCTGCTGCCTCTGCGTGGGGTGCTTTGTGCTTGTTTGGAGCAGTACCCTTTGTGTAGTGTCAAAAGCACACCCACCTTATCTGCTGGTGGGAGATGTGAGGCTGGGAGGACACCTGGTCTCTCTGAGTGTGTTGGCACTGGAAGGAAGGCTCAGGAATGAGCCAGGGTGGTTTTGCTTGGAGGTTACTATGGGACTAAAGCTTGGCACCACCTGAGCCTGTGTCACATGTCAGATCTCTGCAGCTCCTGCCAAGATCTTGGTGTGGTGGAGAGGGCACTGCTCAGGCTGGGAATGCTGAGCATGGTCCAGTGGAAGGAGGCTTCTTTAGTTTTGTTCTTGTATCTCCCTGTCCTCTATCTCCCCAGCCTTCCCCAGTCAAGTCTGGTTTGCCTGTAATAGTAACTGGAGAATGATCTCCCTCTACTTACCTCAACCTTTGCCATTTTATTTTCTTCCCTGAGGTACAGAGAGTGGCTTGGCAGGCACCTGGCAGCCAGACAGAGTTAACCCACCACCTCCTCACACAAATCTGCTGCTTTAGGCAACGTTGGCTCTTTTGCACTCTAAATGGTCTAGGACAACTGTTTCTCACTCTTGGAAAAAGCCAGGAGGCCCAGAGGTGTTCACTGCTTCTGGGTCTTACCTGAGCTGTGTAGCAAAGCAGTGAAGGTGGCCAGAAAAGCAAAGTTGAGATGGTGGGTTGGGTGTCAAGGGAAGCTGCCCAAAAACCTCCCACTGGCAATCCAAGCCACAAAGAGGAGGGAGAAAAGGCAAACTAGAAAAAGCTGTTTGTTTTAATCTGAAGGGCTTTGTACAGTTTGCTTGCTGTGAGACAGTGCCTTGACAAAGTCCTTCATGGGGTAGAATGAAATGGGGTCCATGTCCATTCTTTGTTGGCCACTCTTGCTGGCTGCAGCATGGCCAGGGGTGTTGCTCTCACCCTAGGGTGACGTGTCCTTCCTGCTGCAGTCGCTACGTGCATCTGGTCCCCATTAGCCAAATGTGTCATCCCAGTGTGTCTGAAAGAGGGGGCTGGGGGTAATCCTGCCTCTCAGAGGTGGGTGGGAGGGAGCTGAGCAGACACTGGTCTCCAGCATCTAGCAGAGGATAGGAGAACACCTTGTAAGGGAAGATGAGGAGGGCTGGAGATGAAATGGGCAGAGGGTGTAGAGTAATGGGCTTGGGACCATTGTTTTTGCGAGGGGCAGACAGGAGGGTAAAACTTAAAAGTGTTTCAAGAACTAAGTCTCTGTACTGTATGCTTAGACCTCCCACCCCTGTTCATCAGAGCGTGGCTGCCCATGATGGACCTTCAGCAGTTGTTCCCATCTCCTTCTGTAAGTGGAGCAGCGTTGAGGTGACAGTGCCCTCCTCTGGCTCAGCGAGACATTGGAGACTCGGGAGACAGTTCAGCACGGGGATGTTTGATATCCTTTTCCCTCTTTTCTTTCAGATCCTATTTGACCAGGCGCAGAGATCAGTCCGGCAGCAGCTGCACAATTTTGTGAAAGAGTGAGTGCTTGTCCTTGCTGTTTGCTCTTCAGCTTCTTGACCTTCCCCTGCAGCTGTCCCGTGTGCACTGGCAGCAGAGCTGCAGCCTCTCGGAGCAGAAGAGCTGCTGAAGGGCAGAGGGAAGGATCTGGTTTGTGTGGTGGCTGTTGCTGTTGTCTCACGACACTGTCATTGTGTTGCTCTGTTGTCACCCAGATGTCTGACCCCAGCTCATAGTTAAAGCTGGACATGAAGTATAATTCCAGATCAGGGCATCATCCTGAAGCCTGGTAAAGTTCATCTGCAGAGCTGGTCCTCTAGGTCAACTCCATCCCAGAGTTAACCCCTCCTGCTCAAAATTACACCAGCTCTGCTCTTCTGGAGTAAGCTGAGCATCTGCCTGGACAGTGACGGAGAGGAGGGTGCAGGGAATCATCACTGTGCCCTCTGCTCAGAGCTTGACCACTGGCTCAGAATCTCTTGCTATTGCAAAGTGAGTTCACGATGCCCTGCTGTGGCCGATGCAGGACATTGCACACTAAGGACGTTAACTTGCCCGTGGCAGGTCCAAGGTGCAGAGGAGCTGGGTCCAGGAGGTTAACTGGTGGGAACAGCCTGTACCTTTGACCTTGACCGTTCTGTTGCTGCAGGAGCATATTTCCTCTGAATGCCTCTTTTCCCCAGGGTAGGTATCTAGTGCAGGATGGGCTCCTGAGCGAGCTGAATATAGGTCAGAGAGGAACCAAGGCCTTCAGCTAAGCAGGAGCTGGTTGCCATGGGAACTGGCAATTGCCTGTGAATCCCTCAGCAGCTGTCTGCTTGGAGGGAGGGGGTCCCTGGCTGCCCCCCACCCCTTCCTCATCCCTGTCTTCTTGCCTAGCACTCACCCTACCCCTGCTTTCTCTAGTCATTTCTCTGATGAGCTCAGATTTAATCTGTTTAAGGCTGGCAGTAGGAAGGGGGAATTTCACCTTCATTTTAGGGCTGTCATCCTTTCAGCATCTCTACAACTTACTCTTTTTTTGCACTTGTGCTGCTCATCTCTGTGCTGCCAGGCCCTGGTGCTTTGATATTTGCATTACTCCTGCCCTCAGCTGGAAAAATGAATTGTGTCCTTGGAACCATATTTGAGTAATCCACCAAAAGCCAATCTGCAGCTTCCTGGCTGATGATGGGAACAAAGAAACAGTGGGAGCTCTGCCCATGCTTGGTGGATTCAGGCATCTGAGAGGGCAAGATCTACCCTCTAACCTGACCTCCTGGTTGAATTCCTTGGTACAGATGGGAGAAAGCTGCTCACCCTGCCCATGCTGTCAGTAGACAAGTGTCCTGTGACTGCCTTACCCACAGACCTTGCTGAGCAGGAGGGTTTTGCTGGCCAACTCTTGAGGTTGCAGTTGTGCTGCTGCAGCCTGGCTTAGAGCTAGCTGAGATTTCCAGCAGTATCACGTGCCTCTCAACTCCTGCTCCTCTCTGCTGGGGATAGGCACAGATGAGGAGGCCATTCTCACCCAAACTGGACCAGACTGTGTAAAATCTCCACAGCTTTTGCTGCAAGTGTCCCCAAAAATGCAAGAAGTGATGCTGGTTTTCTCCTGTGAATGGAACTACATGGCCACATAGCTCAGCAGACCAGTAACCCAACCACCTCTGCCTTCCTTCATCCATCCTCTACCTGCCCATGGCAGGCTCTTTTGGCCAGAGGCTGTTCCATACATAAGTATATGCAACTTAAAAGAGTTTGCCACAGGGCAGAGTTTAACATCTACTGTCTGTCAGGTTCAGCTGAAGCTCTTTGTGTTCTGTAGAGTAGGTGGATGTTACTTATTTTTGAACATTTTTTTCACTGCTTTGTTATAACAGTTTAGAATTGAGGTAAACAGAGCTCCCCTGGACAGAAAATAAATGTTTGTGTCATGGCTGCTCTAAGTCAGAGTTGCTGCTTTCAGCTCCTGAGGAGCCAGGGCCACTTGTAAGAGCTGATCTTCAGGAACTGCTGTCCTCACTTCCTTGTGGCCATGCAACTCAAGTTGTGCCTGAGTGGTGCCTGCTATTTAATTAAAAAAAACAAACAAAAAAACCCCAAACAGCCATACAAACTAAAAACCCCTCTTTCTGTCACTGTGTCTTTATAGCCCCCTCCCTGCCAAGCAGCCCCTGATCCCCTGGGAGGTCTCTAGGTGTAAATAAAGCTTTCAGAGTTCACACTGTGGATGTGTATGTCCAAAAACAAATGGAAATAAATGCACCCGTTAGACAAAGGAAATGGAATAGTCCCATGTCTGGATTTTGCAGCCAGACAAGGAAGAATCAGCTAGAGCTCCCCACGAACAGCCTGCCTGCCCTAGTTGAATGCCCTGCTCTGAATTTGAAGAGTATCTGGTTTTAGCCTTTTCACAAAGTGAAATAGGAAGCGTGTGTTTTCACAGGTAGATTCTGAAATGTTCTACTTGCCACTTACTCTGAGGACTATCTTTAGAGCTGGATGCCATCTGGCCTGGCTTTCTGGCTGCTGTCCTTGGAGACAGGGACCTTAAGCCTTTGAAGGAGTATGTAAGGTCCAAGATCTTTCCATGCCAACTGTCTCTAAAGAAAACACTGTCTAGAGTTGATCTGGAGTCAGTCAAGCTGGACACGGTCAAGCTTGGTGGGGTGGTTTAGGATCCCAGTGGCACCTGGAGCAGGATTTCTGAGTGATCACAGAGTACCTGGTTGTAGCTCTCCCTGCTCTGCTGGCATCAGGGATATTTTGTTTGCTTTGTAACGATGATTCTCATCATCTCCTCTTCTTTGGGTTCCAGTGATGTCCGGAAGTTCAAGGAAACTAAGAAACAGTTTGACAAGGTACGAGAGGACATGGAGATTTCCCTGGTGAAGAATGCTCAGGCACCTCGCCACAAGCCCCATGAAGTGGAGGAGGCAACAGGCACCTTGACCATAACCAGAAAGTGTTTCCGCCATCTGGCCCTAGACTACGTGTTGCAGGTTGGTGTCTGTGTCCCCAGCTCTCACTGGAGCTCCCAGGACAGAGCAGGACATCACAGGCAAATTGCTCAATCTCCTGTAGGGAATGGAGAAGTTGCAGGATGAGAGGGTGGCAAGAGGAGTCTTACCAGTGGGTTTAGAATGGTACTGAATAACTCTGAGTCCATTTCTGCCTGCTAAGAGAAATGAAAGCAGTGACCTGATAGATTAAACATCTGCATGTGATGCCAGATTGCACTCTGGGGTCACTGCTCAGCCTCCATACAGATGGACATCAAGGAGTGACCTTAATCAGTGGCAGCCCAGGTCAGAAAATGTATCTATGCTGGTCCCCTATTTATTTGACCTGGAGCTGTCTTTCCAGAAACTTAACTTTCTGGAGCAGTCCATGAATAGTTTGTGGTTTGCTGCTGGGGGCACTGCAGTCCATGCTTAGATCTCCCTGCTGGGCTGCTTAGTGCTGCTGCTGCTGAGAGTCTCCTCTTGATTCCTTCACAGATCAACGTCCTGCAGGCCAAGAAGAAGTTTGAAATCCTGGATGCGGTAAGGGCTCTCTGTTTTCTGTGGCTGCTCTCAGTGACTCAATGAAAGGCAGCCCTCTCCATTTCAGGTTGCGTGGGTCGACATACCGACTCCTCGGTCTGCCCTGGAGATACTGTCTGGGACTGCTCTGGGGGCTGCAGGTATGCTAACAGCAGGGGAGAGTGAAGGACCAGCAAGATACTCCCCAGGCCAGCACTGGAGGGGACTTTCAGGGGTGACAGACACTGCTTTTGCTGCTTTGTGCTCACAACAGGGGTTACCTGACTGTGTGGAAGGATTTGTGAGAGGAAGGAAAAAAGAAGAGGGAGAGGCATCTAATGGATAGATTACTTTGGGAAGGGACAGGGTTAGACCTTGAAGAGACTGGTTTGTGGAGATTAAGGGATAATAAGGACTTTTCACCCTCACTTTGTCCCAGAACCTGTTCTGACCTTGCTGTTGTTTCCTTCTGCAGATGCTGTCCTTCATGCACGCCCAGTACACCTTCTTCCAGCAGGGCTACAGTCTTCTCCATGAACTGGATCCCTACATGAAAAAACTGGCCACAGAGGTGAGGGGACAGGAATATGGTTGTACCTCTTCCCCCTGAGAGGACATCCTCATCCTTTCCTATGCAGCTACCACCCTTGGTAATCAGGGAGTGGTTGGAGCATCGTGTGTGTTGGATGACCCAAGCTACACCGTGGGGTGGTGGCCAAGAGCTGTGGTTATCTTCAGTGCACACCCAAACACAGCTCCTTTCCTCTCTCATGGGGACTTAGGAGGTTAAGCAGGGCTGGTGTCATCCCAGAGCAGGGCAGCAGAGATGGACAGTGGCCTATAAACCTCCTTCCTGACTTTATACCTGATGTTCTCCTCCCTGCCTGTAGCTGGACCAGCTGGTGATTGATTCTGCTGTGGAGAAGAGGGAGATGGAGCACAAGCATGCACTGATACAGCAAAGGGTGAGTCCTGGCCCTGCAGCTTGGTGCAAGCAACACTTCTCTTGTTCTGTGTAGTTGTCAGGATTGCACAAGAGGCAACTGCCCTTTGATATGGGGCTTTTTAGTCCTTCGCAGCCTGGAGCAGCAGCAGAAGTTGTTGAGATGAGAATAATAACCCTGTGGATGCTGAGAAGTGTAGCCAGTAAGGTCCAGAAGACCAAGGAGTGGATGTGCTCCTTTGGCACCCAAAGACAGCACTTGCTGCAGGGCTTTTTCTTCATTCCTAGTGAGCTCAGACTGCACTGGAGTGATGATGATGAGTTGTGGGGGAGAGTGAGCAGGATCCTGCTCTTTCTGTGCTGTAGTGAACTTCACCCATGCAAGTCTGCTCCAAACTGCAGTTCAGATGATCCTCACCTAGCTCCTGTGACATGACACAGCTCCAGCCTTGGGCAGCATGGCTTTGGAAAGGTCCATGGGGACCCAACAAGCTGTTGTTTTCAGCTGAGCTGTGCTAACTCACTACTCGTGTGCTCTCACCTGCTGTAATTGGGTGTAACCACCAGGAGCTGCCAAGATAATAGGATTTATTATCAGAAAAGTCTGAGCCTTCAGCAGGGAGGTATCTTGGCTTAACGTGGGCTCTGAGTTTTCCACACCATTCATCTGGGAGTCACTTCAAATCCGAGGCTTGTAGAAGTGTCAACTAATTTTTTTGTTGTTTGTTTTTCCTTCTCTTTCTCCCTGGCTTGCTGACGTGCCCGTGCAGACCCTCCTGCAGGTGAGTACCCACATGTATTTCCTTCTGGCATCTCACAATTAGCACTTTGCTGCTCTGGATGTTTACTCAGCCCTGCCTTTGAAAGCAAAATAAAGAAACCTTGCTATAGCATTAGTGCTGTAACCTGAACACCAGAGATCTCCTCTTAAAGCCCAGTTTCAAATGAGTTTTCTTTCATCCTTACCACAGTTGCTTTCAGTCCTATGCAATAATAAACCCAAAAAGGTTTTGGTTCCCTCTACTCTGGTCAGTCTTGACTTGGAGCACAGCAGTGCTCGGGTGGCTCTTAATGCATGCTTGCTGTCCTGGAGCCTTTGAGGACCGTGGGTCTGGTGGGCAGTGAATTTAGCTGCACAGGCTCCTAACAGTGTTTGTGGACTTTCAACATGTGCTCTCCCGCTGTGTGGGCACAGCAATTGGGGATATCACAGAGCCCCAAGAAATAGCTGTTGATGAGCCAAGCCCGAGCAGGAATTGCTAAGGAGTCTGTATCTGGCTGGTGCTTGGCTGGGTCGATACCTCTCAACAGGAGGAATTTAAGTGGCTGTTGTTTTCTTCCTAAATGCTCTCTCTCAAAATTGTGGTAAGCCATGAAATGGAACCATAACCAGATTTAAAAGCTAATGACAGCCATTCCCTGTGAATCAGCCCGGGCATTTGCTCCCTCTGGTTAAGTGTTCTGAGGGAGGGGTAAATCCATTTGTGAACTCCCAGTTCTCCTGGGACTCTGCTGGAGTGATGACTTCATCCCAGGCGACATGGAAAGTCTCCCTGGCACAGTTCATTTCAGTTAAATCTCGTTACCTGGCTTTGCTGACAGGACCAGCAGGGAATCAGCAGAGGTCAGGTTCCAAGAGGCAGAAGGAGCAATGATTCTCCATCAGGGTACAGAGGCACAGAGCTTTGGCTGTCTGTTGTAAGAGATGCACATCCCTACTGCCATCTAGGATTTAAAGCTTTCTGCCTGGAAATGTTAGGAGACTGCTTTTCAGCTTCTCTGAGGCAGTGCTGCTCCTCTCTTTGTAATGGAGCATGGCACTCTGCAGCTGGTGAGCATCTTGCCATCTCCAAAGGGAGCACAGCACGGATCTGAGTTATCTGTCTTCATGCTGAGCCCAGAACACCCTCTGGTCTCTTGGAAAACTTGAGATTGGGTTGTGCTTAATTAGAGAGGAGTGGCAGAGGTATCCTTTTTTCCTCTGTGCAGTGTCTTCCCAAACAGCTTGCTAAGGCATAACAGGGAGGGAATCCAGTTTAAAGAATACATTTTGAAGTGTTCTTGGGGTGGGGGAGCTGTGCAGATTCTGAAGTAGGGCCTCGCTCGGTGAATTGTCTGTGGGCAGCTTTGTGAGGCATGGAGGGCAGCCTGCTAAGAACCAGCTTCAGAAGGAAGTGGTCTGTGGCATTTTGTTTCATTATTGTTTTAATTAAAATCAACTTGACAGGAGAGAAGCTCGGCACAAACCTTGACTATTTTCTTTGATGCTGGAACTCAAGTGCCTTTTTCCTGTGCCACCCTTTCCCCACAGAACATCTGCCACCTTTGGGGCAGATTCCTAGGGCAGCTGTCATTTCAAACTCATTTTAACCTCTGCCCTCTCTGCTTTCCTGGCTCCAAATCCTCAAAGATTGCTATTTGCAGCTTCGCACTTCATATGGAACTAACGCTCACGCAAAAAGGGTTCTGATAAAGTCAGCAAGAGGAAAGGAAGAGTCTCAGGTTTTTTTATGGGCTACAATAAATATTTAAGTTCCCCTCCTGTTGTGCAAAGAGAGGAGAGCTCCAGCATGGAGGCTGGGGGTGCCTTTCTGCTGCCTGTGTGCAGGGAGTGCAGGAACAGCGCAGGATCCTGCAAAGGCTGGAGAGAGAATCTTGTAGCTTCCCACGTTTGTGTGTTGAACTAAACTGGCTTAAAGCACACACGTAATGAGTTTGTAGGTTTTTCATGTGGGCTCAGTTGCTTCAGATGGATGCACAAAATCTGCTTTGCAGCCTCACACCTATTCCCCGGACCACAGTAGTGGGGGGAGCAACTGTGCTTCTGCTGCCTGTTTGCAGGGGCAGGGAGGCTGGAGTGCCAAGGCAGAGCTCTCTGCCTCATTGAGTCCAGCTGGTAGATAACAAACCAGGGGCCATATGGTGCCTCAACACCCGGAGTTCTGTGGCTGCAGTGGAGCAGGAATCAGTAGCCAAAGGCTGGCTCTGCTCCGGGGAGCTGGGGGAAGCAGACCCTGCTGCCGGTGGACAAGCCTGGCTCTGTTAAGGTCAGGGAGGCATTTGGTGAGCATCTTCCTGTCAACTTTGCTCTGTGTTGCCTGGCTTCCCCCGGTCCCTTCTGTGCCTCCCTGACAGCTGTATGGTAATTAGTCCTTGCTCTAAGCTGATTGACTCTGAATAGCAGGCATGAGGAGGGGGTAAGCAGGTGGTCCCCAGAGGCCAGGCTTCCTTCCCCTAGTGCCCCTTGCTTTGACAGGAGCCAAGGGCAGAGCTTAAAGCTTCCCAAAAAGGAGTAGGAGGGGTAAAGGAGAAGGGGCTGAAAAAGAAATCCCTCCTTCCCCGCCAGCCCACGGTGCTTAGCAGAGATGCTACTCTAGAGAGCGAGCAGTGAGTGAGAGAGAGGACACACGGAGCTGCTCTCCAGGCACGAGCAGCAGAGCCTTCCTTGCAGCTGGCATCATGAAGATTTTCGGCAGGCTTGAATACCTCCTGGTAAGGAGACTATGGCAGGGTTGGTCTGACCTGGGGAGAAACTTTAGAGGGCACTTTTCTCTGGGGGAGCAAAGATTGTGCCTGTAGGACTTTGCGTGCTGATGTGACCCAGAGCAAGTACAGCTTTATTCCTGCAGAGAACAAATGTGTCTGGTTCTGTTTCAGGGATGGAAAAGCTCTGGGACAGGGCACAGGTCTCAGTGCATCATCTGCTGGCAGGGAGATCATTTATTTGGCATTAGGGAATCCAAGGAACAAAAGGTCTGTAAATGGGATTTGGCTGGAATGAATGAAAGCTGTCTGCGCGGAACAGGAATGTAGGTGGGGGAGCCTTCCTCCAAATACCATCTGGATTGTACACAGTATATACACAGAGGTAAAACCAGCCAGCCAGAGAAAAGGTTGAAATGTTGAAGAGAACAGAATGTGCATGCACTGCTATTTATGTGGAAGGGGGGTGTGCACCTTTAGGGAATGTGAATATTCCTCTCAGTTTTGTTCTCTTTCCTATTGAATAGCCAAACCAGTCGCATACAACTTCTAACTCTGCTCCAGGAGAAGTTCCTTCCATGCATGGATGGAGACATAGTGATGTTGGAGTGCACATTATATTGTTGTTACCTGCTGAGTATCATTGGCTACTCAAAAATGAGGGCACTCTTGGATAGAGCCTTTGTCTGCCATGGGACGTGTGTGGATCGTGTGTGTTGTCGCTTATCCGAAGTGATATTGATTGGAAATAAAATAACCCAGAGGCTTGGTAGGAAAAGGTTTCTCTGAACAGCAAAAACCAGCTGGACTGAAATGATTCACTAGTCCTGCTTGCTTCGTTTTGATTGTGTTATCTGTCAGGAGAAATCAAAACATTGGCCAGAAAAGGGCAGGATTGCTAATTCCACGTTGAACTGACACACTGAGGGAGTAATGCTATGGTTTGCCATAGTGAATGTGTTTTAAAGAGTTTTAAGGGAATCTTAACACTTTGGATAAATTTCCTATCTTCTCAGCAGCAGTTGTGCTCTTTGGGACAGGAATGAACCTAGAAACAAGACTTTCTTACTTCGGTGGGTCTGTTCTTAGGCAGGGCTCCTCACTTTGAAGGCTTCCCCCACCCCAGCTGAGGATTCCAGGCTGATGAGGGGCATTTTCACATGAAGTCTGTTCACTGAAGCTGGAGGTTCATTTCATTTCATTTCATTTCATTTCATTTCATTTCATTTCATTTCATTAGCCATTTTCTCTCTAGGACAAGCTGGCTTCACAGGAGCTATTGGAAGAGCTTGTCTGGCCTCTGCAATGTGAGCAACCTCTGTGTGCAGAGTGGAGATGGACAAGGGAGCTCTTAACTGAGGGGGCCATGAGGCAACCTTCAAATAGGGTTTTCTCTTGATTTGTTTTTTGTTTTCTTTTATTTTTTTTCCCCCACAGCCCTCTCTATGCTTGTGCTGGGTTTTGCTTTCCATTTGCTGTTTTGAAAGTGTCTGCATTAATTTCCTTTTATTTTTGTTTTAACATCCCTATGGATCTGTCTCTTGGAATGTGTTACTTCATTGTTGCTCCTGCAGCATTCACTGTGCTCCCATGGAAACTATTGTGATGTCATTTCTAAAAGAATATTCGTTCCCAGCCAGGCTGGTGTGTGAACTCAGAGTGACAGAACTGAGAAGGGGAGGGGACAGTGAGAGAAGATTGGTGTGATTTACTGAGTTGGTGAAGGAAAGGGAAGCAGATGATGGCAGGGATCTGGGTGCTTATTCTGGAAGACATCTGATGTATTTTCCCAGTGTGTGATCCAACATGTCCCTGCTGTTGCTGATGATGATGGCACGTGCAGTTGTAGCCAGAGCCATTCGGATCCCAATCCTGGGAAGCCTTTTCTGTGTCAAGCGTTTTTTCATGTTACAGAGACAATGAGGTGCTAAATGCAGCCTTAATAAATCTGTCCAAACTCCTGCTCTGTGTACACTGCAGTGATGGGAAGGATTTGCTAAAATGTAGCTTGAAATCTCAGGTGTAGCAGGAAATGGGAAAAGAGAGACAAGAGGAAGCGTGTGTGTGCTCTTACCCTGCTTTAAGGGGAAGATTTGTATCAAGAAAGTCACCTGGAATGTTGTAGTCTGGGTGACCCATTCCTTCACCTCCCAGACCTCGTGGGCTTGGTTTGCAGGACTGGAAGGTTTTACTTCCCAGTTCTGTGCAGAGCCAGACAGTCCAGGGATGTGCTGCATCCCTCGGAAGAGTCACAGAGAGACTCAATGGTACAGTGGATGATGTGCTTGGTAGGAGCAGCGTCCATCAGTCTGAACTCTTTGACTTAATTCCCAGAATTAACAAGATCAAAACCCTTTTGTGCCACTGAATAGACCAGACAGAGGCACATGAAGGGTGGTTCTGCCAGCTTCATTGTCACCTCTCTGTGTATCCAGTGGTGGCACAGGATAGATGATGTTTAAACACCATTGGCAAGGTGATCTTCTCAGACCATTTTGAAGCCAGCTTTGACCTGGAATGGGCCTTCAACAGCCTTTTTTTTTCCAGAAATTGTTCCTCTTCAGTGGCTGTTGCAGGAAAGTTCCCTGTATGGGCCAGAGGAAGATGATGTGCCTGGGAACCCATTAAGCCCATAGTTTAAACTCACCCTAGTGTGCTGGAGGTTTCCCAATTGCACTTGCTATGATTTGCCTTTCAGCTGCCTGAGCCATTTCTGTGCACTCCCCTTTTGGCCTTTGCCTTGGCAGTGAAAGGAAAGAGGATACTGATCAAGGAGATAATATCTGGCTTTTTTTTTCATCTTCCCCTTTCCCTGACTTTGTCTCTCAACACTCTCAATAACTGTAGCAAAGACTTCATGTCCTTCCAAGCAGAGCACAGTGGAATGGAACAAAGTGCCCCTGAGGATCAGACTGCTGTGAGCCCCAGGGATAAAAGGCAGACTGGTCCTTATTATCCCTTCTATCTCCCCCTTCATTTGAACCTGCTTTACAAATGCAGCTTACAGCTCTGGTCCATGTGTTCTGCCCTCAGCTGCCCTCCAGTAGTTCTGTTAATGGCAGTGGAGTTGCTCAGGAATTACACCAGCAGAAATATGAACAGAACTTGGCCTGGGGATGTTTCCTAACCAAGGAGAGAAGAAGGAAGACAAATATCTTCCAAGTGATGCAGAGACAGCTACTCTTCCCCTCAGTGTGCTCCTGTGTTTGGACCCCAGCATCTTAGCTGTATTGCTGCTGGTTTTGTCTATTAAGTTTCTCTTTCTAAAGCTGGGCTTGGTGCAGGTTAGAGTCCTTCAAAGACAAGGAACAACCCCCTGTGCCTCTGGCTTTACCCGCTCGATCTGTCGAGGTGTAATACAGCAGCTGAGCAGGTTAGAGTCACACCTGGCTTGTCTCCACTGGTTTGCAGTGGATTTACTGGAGTGACGTCCGTGGCCCATCTGTTCCTCCTGCTCTCATCAGCACTAGATCCTCCTTACCACCACGCTGCTTGATTCTGTAAGGATGGTTGAAGAAGTCAGGTAATTCTATTTAGACCCTCCCTCTTAGTTCTACTTCTTCCACAAAGTAAGGCACAGCTAAGTGGTTATTTTTCAGATGTTCTTGGAAGGGTTTTGCCCTGCGCTTGCTGTGCACTTCTCAGCAAGGTCCAGATTTTTGGATGTTTGCATTATTTATTTTAAACTGGCACAGATGAAATTTATAGAATTGTCCATTTTGAGCAGCTCTACAAAAATCACACAGTCAAATATATACAAGTTAGAGGAAAATTCCCTCTGGTCTTTGTTCTCAATAGGTACATGAAAAACATCTGTAGAAGAGGACCCCCATGGGATTCACCCTCTCATTGGGGCTGAGCAGACCCCTCTTAATTGGGTGCCTTACAGCAGTTTCCAGTCTCTAATTGGACATCATGCTGTCTTTCCAAGGAATGAGTCAGTCCTGTCCCATTACATCTTCTCCTTCTGTATCAGTAGTATTATGATGATGACACCTCCCAGGCAAGCTTGCATCTCTGAGCATGAAAATAACTCATCTTAATGAGAGTGAAGTGCCTGTTGCCTAGCAACACAGCATCACAAGGGTCTTCCTATGCTGAGCTAGGAAAGGCACTTAAGTTAATGGGGCTGTTTGCACTGCACTGTTGTGTCTTTGAACCAAGTAGTACAGGGGGAAATATTTTCACTCAGGAGCAAGGGAGGCGTGTGTAGAATGTATCATTAGAGTGGAATCAGCGTGCAAAGAGACAGTGCCCCTCAGTTCCCCGGGTTAGATGGGAACATTGTTTAGGTTCCATGACCTAGTTTCTCCTGGGAAAGAGGCAGACCCCTGCCCAGGGGGAAGGATCCCGTGTTCTGTGAGAGCAGCTGCTATTGTCTCAGCTCTGCGTCTTGCTCACCAGCTGTCAGGATCCATGAGATCTGTCTGATGAATCAGTGCCAAAGCTGACAAAGCAGCTCTGACTGGTAGCAGAGCAGGGAGAATTGAGGGAGTGCAGATTGGAGATGGCATATGAAAGCAGCTAATGAAAATGGAACTGATGAGTCTTCCCCTCTAGAAACCATCATTCCTGTTTCCCTTGCATGACAAGGCTGGGGTTTGTTCTGCCCCTCTTGCAGAACAGAGAGGTGGCAGCAGTATTGCAAACTCAGCTGGGGAAAAACACCTCTATTGCTTATTCCCCCCCATTGCAGAATGCCTCAAATATTGGGAATTTTTAGCCCTCTGGATAAGCTACCAGAGCAGGGAAACACAGCGTGGAGAGCCCTTTCCTGCAAACAATAGGGACAGCTGAATTATCCTCATTCCAGTAAGCTTATGACTGCTATTCATAGCTGCAGCCCACTAAAGGCCCAGGGATATGCTGGCACAGGCAGCTCTGCCTGAACCTTGGCATTTTGACATCGATGGTTTTCTTTTCCTGATGTTTTCTTTAGGCTCCTTTCCATCTCCATCCTAGCGAGCATGGTCATGTTAGAGTTTGTCTCTTTTTATTTGCAGGACTTCTCCTACGATGACTCAAAGGTGGAGTTTAATGTTGATGCCCCAAATGGTGTGGTGATGGAAGGCTACCTCTTCAAGAGAGCTAGCAATGCTTTCAAAACATGGAACCGGTGAGTAATAACTTGTATCCACTTCTTCTGAGAGAAACAGTAGCTCAGGAGAGATTAATGTGGCCTTATCAACCCTGGCTATGTGGCAGCAAGTCAGCTCAGAGCAAAAGAGGAGTTAGCATCTGCTTCATTGCAGATGTGTTTTAAGACCACATGAATTTTTTACCAGCATGTTATAACTCGTGTGCTGAGCTTGCAGAGCAATTTGCTTTGCAGTTCTTTGATATTGGCCTGTTGGAGACGTGTCCATTAATCAGTGAAAGAGCTGGATGCTGTGTACTTTACGTATGTGATTATTTTCCTCTTCAAAACCAAGTGTGCTTCTTTCTGTGAAGCTTTATTGTCCTCTGAGGCTGCATCACGGAACGAGCCAGCTCATGTCTTGCTGCATCTTATTGCCAGGAAAAAAAGAGTGCCTTCCACAATGGCAGAATGACCAGTTTCCATGCAGGGAAGACAGGACACCATGCAGCTCAAATCTTGCCCTAGCAAAGCTGTAAATTTATAACAGGAGAGGAACCCTAACACAGCAGGACGTGCCACGAGCATCAAACCTGCCTATCTGGGGGAGATACGTGAAAGTGGAAATAACAACTGTGCTGCTGGGAGCTGAGAAATGGATTTCTGTGCACTGACCCTGCTCTTAATCATTTATAAATATTTCATCTGATAGGTCACTGAGAACAGCAGGCTCATACCCCTCCTGCACTAGTCAGGAGCCTCTGCAGCTGCCAGAGCCCTTGGGGAAAATGGCAGCAGAGGTTTCATGTTCTAGCCTTGCTCGATATCTGTGCGTTTAGTTTCCCTTGAGACAGTCAATGGGGTTCATCCACGGCTGTGCAAAATGATTCAGACCCTTCCAGTGAGTTTCTAATGCATGAGATCAATGCCTTTTTGACCTCCATTTCCTCCTCTCACGTAACAGGGAAATGATACAATACAAAGAGATCTGTTCTGTGCATCCCATAGCCAAGTAAAGTACATACCATAGCAAGGCTGAAACGTGCTGCTGTTAGACTTGGGGATAAATAGATACTAAATGGTTCAGTTTGTGTGCAGAAACTGCCTGTAGTTGCATGGGGAAAAAAGACTTGAAATTATTAGGGATCTCCCAATTGGTTAGATAAGTGATTCCCTCTCTTTGAAGCTTCCCTTAGTACTGTAGAATTTTGTTACCCTTAGGGCTTTCTGGTTTCCTGACAGTTAAGTACAAAGTTTGCACTTGAAGGAACCAGAGGCCTCTGCAGCAGTCACAACCAGAGCATCGTGGTGGCTGATTTTGGTGCTCACAAGCAGTTGCACTGGGAAGGTGTCTTACCTGAATTTTTATCAGCCTTTCAGGATTTCCTCCCTGATGTTTCCTAAGCAAAGTGTGTCCTCGGTCCATAGCATGGCTGCTTTCCCTCACCCCATGTGTTTTTGCAGAGCAGAAGGTCCTTACAAAGTGCATCAGGTTAATGTCAAGACCCGTGCTTGAGTCTTGGGAGGGGAGAGGAACAGTTCCAGGCAGCTCCCTTCTAGCAGCTCCCCTGGCTGGGAATTCAAGGGTCACTCCAAAGGGCACTTAGCCCAGAGGGAACCTGACCCTCTGGGACTTTCTGGTTTTCCTGGTGTCTGAAGTGTTAGCTGGTTAATGTCATGTTAGTCAAACCTTAGTATCAAGGGCTCCAGGTTTTCCCTGTCCCTCAAATCCCAGCTGTCCTCCCCACAGCCTCCCACATCCCAGTCATACACAGTCTGTATCCTCCTCACAACCATCTCTGTCTCCTCAGTCCCACCCACTCTCAGCCATATCTGCCCAGATCTTAGCTATTCACAGCTCCTGTAGCCTCCTCATCACCTTCTCGCTGTCACTCAGCTCTTCACTGTTAGTGCCTCCCCCTCATGGGAGCAGGAGGGGGTGGGCAGAGAACAGCAGATTCCCCAGCTCAGGATGAATCGGGTGGGAGCCAGCACTGGGCAGAGATGCTTGCTCTGGTGTGAGGAGCAGGAGAGCACGGCTGCAAGGAGCACAGCCCAGAACCTGAGACACTTTCCGCTCAGCTTCACGTGACAGCAGAGACTGCTTCTGTCACAGCAGCTCAGGGTGATGCAGAACAGTAACAGCTCATCAAACTGGGCTCCCACATAGATGGGATAGCCTCTGGTTACTTGCATTTTCCCACTTCTCCATGTCAAGTCCTTTTATTGTCTCTTACCTGTTTAATATTTCAGCAGTGGCAAAAGACAGAGAATGCTGTCTCATCACATTTTCCCAGAGAACCTAGTTCTTTTGCAACCAGAGTGTGTCTTGCTTACTCTAAATGACATCCTGCTGCAAGCCTCTGACTCTTTATGCTCAGGTTATTTCCAGAACCTTCTTCCTGAAGCTCAGTGATGGTTGTGGCTTCCATGTTCCCCTGGAGGTGATCAGGTTGCTAGATCTTAGGCTGTATCTTGGAATGAAGAAGTGACTTGGGGGTTTGGATTTTGTACTGAAAATGGAGATATGAGGGGATTATCTCTGCTATCAGCATCACCTTCTGTCATTTGTATTTTAATGAACAGCTGCTAACTGGTGATTTTTTGGCTCCTAAGAAGGCAGGCTCCCTTTGCACATGCCCATCTGCGCTCCGGCCGTAGGAGAGAGGAGCTTTGGCATCATTTGGCCTCCTGGAGGCAGTTGGTACAGAGAAATCAGCCTGGTGGGTAGTGTGGCCTGTAGGAGCAGCAAGATGGGCAATTTGTTTGTAGTATTTTCTCCATCACTATTTGTAGAGCTGCCAGTTAGCAGGGTTTTCAGAGATGGATTTTTTTTTTCCCCTTTCCCAACTGGAAGCTTCTCTGTGATGTCAAGGAATTTCTGGCTGGGCTTCTGGCAGAGCACTTGGAGAGGCAGCAGGCACACTGCCTCTGCCATGGCCTGGGCAAGTTACCCATCTTCCGCAGTAAATATCAAGTGTGCTCACTGTGCTCATGTCCAAGTATCACCCAACCAGTGCAACACATCCCATGGGCACTGGATTTACTGCCTGCACCAGGGCCAGTGTGCACACACAGGCTTTGGCCTCAGGACTTGTGACCAGCAATGCAGGACTGCCCTACTCCTTTGCTTCTTCCCATCTTTCCTTCCCTCCTTCTCACTGTACACTGCTATTTCTGGAACACCTGCCATCATCTCGATGCCAGGAGTCATTCCCTAAGGCTGTAAATTCTTTGCTCTCTGAGGGAGGGTGCTGGAGAAGTGTGAGGTTTTCTGGTGACATCACTTTCCAGATTCTTGGAACAAATGACACTCTTTAAAGGGAGAGGTACCCTGCTCTGCCACAGAAGAAACTGCCTCTCTGCAGCTCTGCTGTTCGCTTGGCCTGATGTCTGTCTGTCTGTCTTCCCTCAGGAGGTGGTTCTCCATACAGAACAGCCAGCTGGTGTACCAGAAGAAGCTAAAGGTCAGTGAGGCTACCCCAGATGACACTGGTGGATTAGCCAACTTGTCTGCTATCCTGCTTTGCTGGGGATTTCTGCACCGTAGCAGAGGAGTTGGCGGGGGGGGATTGGATCAGAAGGACAACAAGACCACTCTGGCATTATTGTGCTCCAAAGTTAGACTGTACTAAGTGGCAGCAGATGGTGTTTGCCACAGTCTAAATATTCCCGTTCAGCAGAAGAAGGTGGAGTTGTCCCAGATAAACCCACCTCGTCCCGGGCATGTTGTCCCATGCTTTTGGTATTCCCCCTTCCTCTTGCTGTAGCTACCTGGTGGTGGGCTGGCTCTGCTCTTTCTGGACTCCGCATACACCACCCAGCAGGGCTTGGGAATGATTTTTCTGAGGGACCTCATGGACACAGGTTCAGGGAACCACCAAAGCCCCCTGTTCTCACCCTTTCAGGACGTCCTCACGGTAGTGGTGGAAGACCTGCGGCTCTGTACTGTCAAGCCATGTGAAGACATAGAGAGGAGGTTTTGCTTTGAGGTCGTCTCACCTACCAAGTAAGTTTGGTGGCTTTCCCTCAGCATTCCTCACGGTAGGAACTACAAGAGGTTAGGTTTGAGCAGATGCTGCCCTGGGCTGTTAAATGTTGACTGGGAGATGCCATTGCCTGTGCTCCAGAGTTGCTCTGAAGTCCATCAGACATCAGCACAAGCCAGGTCTAGGCCACACATACCTAATAAACATACAGACAGTGAAGCTGGCAATGGTCAGCTTTCCAAAACATCCAGCAGACCCTCTTGCAGTTTCTGAAGAGGGGACACCTCTGACAATGCAAGCTCGAAGGATTCATTTTTCCCCTATTTGCTGGACAGAGCAGGGTGCTGCCCTCATTGGAATGTCTACACTGAGGATGAAGTGGATGATTGCTCTTTCCAACTTGTTTCCTTCCTTGCCAGGAGCTGCATGCTGCAGGCTGACTCGGAGAAGCTGCGTCAGGCCTGGATTCAGGCTGTCCAGGCGAGCATCGCCTCTGCCTACCGGGAGAGTCCTGACAGCTACTACATTGAAGTGAGTGAAGGGCTCAGGGGAGATCTGGAATCGTGTCTGGGAGCCCTGCTAGTGGGTTTCTGGGCTGTGGATGGACTGTTTGGAAATATTCTCCTGCTCTCAAGGAAGGGAGCTGATGTTGGTGCGAACTCAAAGCCAACAACTGTTCACTGACCAAAGCTGCATAGATTGGAGGGGAAAGGCTGGGCTTTCAACCAGCTGTGGCTGGACATCTGTGCTTTTTGCCATCACTCTGGATTGATGTTCCCCTGGGAAGAGTTTGCTCCCTAACTGGGACAAGTGCAAGCAGGGCAGCATGACAGAAGCATGACAGCCAGACAGTGCTCTGCATGCTGCCCATGCTCCCACAGGAGGGATGGGGTCCAGCATCACCCTGGGGCAATAACAGAGATTAATGAGTCTTTACCCTTCCCTTCTTGGACTAGCCCTAGTTCTTCAGGTAACGCTTCCTATCACTGTCTCTGCTAGGCCAGGCTTTGCTTCATTCCACAGTGCTTTGCAGAATCCCAGAACCCTTTTTCCCCTGCAGAGACTAGACCGAACTGCTTCCCCATCAACCAGCAGCATCGATTCCGCTTCTGACTCCCGGGAGCGCAGCGTGAAAGGAGAGACCATCCTGCAGAGAGTGCAGAGCATCCCTGGGAACGACCAGTGCTGCGACTGCGGGCAGCCGGATCCTCGCTGGGCCAGTATCAACCTGGGCATTCTGCTGTGCATCGAGTGCTCCGGTATCCACAGGTACTCTGTGCGGGTGTGACTGCTCTGGGCTGCCAGCCAGGGGTGGGTTGTGAGCTCCTGGAACAGCAGTTTGTGATAGATTCCAAAGGAATTGCTTTCTGCAGTACCTGTGTGTGCAGGTACCTCTGTGTACGCAGAGGCAGAGAACTCCCTGCTGGAGCTACACCTGTGTAGGTAAATACACAAGGACTGGGGTGATTTTGTGCATCTTAGATGTGTGAGAAGTTCTGTTTTGAGGCGTGTAACCATTTCAGTTTTCTTCCTTTTGGCTAAACAGGAGTCTGGGTGTTCACTGCTCCAAGGTCCGATCTCTCACGCTGGATTCCTGGGAGCCAGAGCTGCTGAAAGTGAGTGTTGGCTTTTAATGGCAAGAGACAGACAAATGGTGGACCTGGGGGAGTCCTGCTTGGTGACAGGCTTGGGGATTTCATTCATTCCCTGTTGCATTGCAGCTGATGTGTGAGCTGGGGAACAGTACCATGAATCAGATCTATGAAGCACAGTGTGAAGAGCTGGGACTTAAGAAACCAACAGCAGGGAGCTCCAGGTGAGTCTGGGGGCACACACTGGTCCCCTCCATCCCATGGAAAGCTGTCCAGCAAACCCCCTACCCTAAGCTCTCTGGGAAGTCAGATGAAGAGTGTGATTGGCCCTTCTTCACTGAGGGCCCACCCTCAGTACTACCTCAGGTACACCCCATCCCTCTGTAGTGAGCCAGGGCTTGAACTCACACAAAGGTCAGTAGGGCTTCAGCAGCCAGCAACCTGGTGAAACATGCTTGGGAACCAGGGCTGCTGGATTTACAGCCACACTGAGACCTTCTGGATACGTGTAACTGGAGCTCCTGGTGTTGCCTGGGGCTGAACATCCCATTCCACTCTCAGCTCCAACCTGCACTTTTAGTTTTTGCTTTGAAATCAGAGATATTTTTTAGGTTTGAGAAACTCTCACTTCTTAATGCAGACCTCAGTGAATTTTTAGGACTTTAAGCCAGGCTGATAAAATGACCCAGAGCAGCTCCATCTCCTTGTGGCTTTAGGCGAACCCCTTGACCCTACCCACACCTTTATGCTGCTCTTCTCTTAGGCAGGACAAGGAAGCCTGGATCAAGGTGAAGTATGTAGAGAAGAAATTCCTGAAGAAGCTTCCGAATGGGGAGGCTCTGACGGAGAACGAGCGGAAACCTCGGCGCTGGTGTGTGAAGAAATGCCAGAGGAACAACAGCACCACCAAAGCACCCACGGCTCGGCGGAAGTACCGCCACGAAGCGGGCAATGCGTCCCCAGCCATGTTGTCATCAGGTGGGAACCTCCCCAGCCCCACTCCCTGGGCCCTCATCTGTTTGAGGAGGTNCATCTGTTTGAGGAGGTGGTTCTGCTCTAGTTTTGTCCTGCTCTGGCAGCAGGGTTGGACTTGGAGGTCCCTTCCAACCCCTAACATTCTGTGACTCTGGAGGAGGTTCTTGTGGCTGAAGGAGGAGATTGTGATGCTGGGGTGATCCAGCAACTCAGCTTGCTCTGTGCCTTTTCTTTTGTGTTCCAGCTTCCTGCTTTTTAATACGTTTCCAATCCTTTTATTTTTACCTCCCTGGTCTGTGAGAGAGGCTTATGAGGGGTTCTGGCTGCTCGGAATGCTCTGGGGTGACTTGGTCTGCAGAGCATCTCCACCCACAGTCAGCACGTTGTTGTATTTTGGGGCACCAGTCGATGTGCAAGCTCAGCCTGTGTGCATACAGCTGTGGAATANTGTGCATACAGCTGGGGAACGGTCTCTGTTCATTTGCATCTTATTAATTATGTATTTCACATTCTCTCCGTGTCAAATCAGCAGCTACACTGGAGAGGAAGTTCCGTCGAGATTCCCTCTTCTGCCCTGACGAGCTGGACTCTCTCTTCTCCTACTTTGACACTGGTGCTGGCTCCGGCCCCCGCAGTAAGTACAAAGAAAGTGTCCCTGCTCCTGGCACGCTTTGCCTCCCAGCGCTTCTAGGGCACGCGCCTTGCACCAGACCCGGGGCAAGGTACCGGCCTCACTGGAGAGAGGAGAGGGTAAATATTTCAGCAGAGTGATGAGGGGGGAGTTAGTTGCACAAACTCCAACCCGTTGCTCTTTTATTGCACTTGTTATTTTGATATCCAGTCAGTCCCCGGCGTTTTGCATTCTGGTGGATGGGATATTCTTCCCAACATCTTTTCCTCCCAGACTATGCATTCCATTGGCTTTTTTTCTGGGTTTAGTTTTGGCTTTTAATATTTTAATTATATTTTTTTTTTCCTTTTTTTAGCAAGTCTTACTGAGGACAATTTTTCTTTTTGTGTTTGTGACCATGAACTCCCCTCATATTCCGTCCACCTTCCTCTAGGTGCCA
The DNA here is from genome assembly GCA_013399075.1 of Chloroceryle aenea. Classification (NCBI taxonomy): domain Eukaryota; kingdom Metazoa; phylum Chordata; class Aves; order Coraciiformes; family Cerylidae; genus Chloroceryle; species Chloroceryle aenea. Next base: position 45,804 of record VWZY01010808.1, read on the forward strand.
GCCACATCTCTATGCAGCATCCGCTAGCAGGTGGCCCATGGAGTGGCAGTGGCATTGGTCCCGGTGGGAGCGGTACGCCGTTCCTCCTGGACGGAGGTAAGGTGACGCTCTGGCAGCTAGCAGCAAAAGAGACACCCAAATTTGAATTGTTCCAAACCAAGCTTCAGAGGCAGTTACGTATTTTCTGGTCAGTTAAATGACAGCCCAGTGCATTTCCAGTCACTCGTGGGAAAGGCAGGCTGGCAGGCTTTCCAAAGGGAAAAAGCTTCCTTGGGTCGCCAGCGGTCAAGTTAGAGTGGTGACTTGCTCAGTTGCTTGTTATGAACTTAGGAGAAGTATTTGCAGTCCTGAGTCAGCACAGCAGCAAATCCCAGGCTTTCCTGCAAGTCCACGTTATCTCTTGAAATCAGTGAAGGTGCTTTAGTGCTTTTCTGAATCCGTGCCTTAAGGGCTATTCCAGTTTCAAGGAATTTAGCATTACTGATCACCAGAAACAGTCCTTGGGAGATGCAGGACCTCAGGGTTGCTCAACAGCCTTGTCTTGCTCCTGCAGAAAAAAAAGAGGAAGTTTAGCACTGATTCAGTGGGAGCAGAACTGGGAATTTGACACCTTGATGCCATATGAGCCAGAGCCTCCTTTCTTGCTTTGGTGTAAATCCAGAGCAGGCCAGGTGGCCTCACTGGAGTGACCCTTTACTTGTACTCAGCCAGCAGTACGTTCTCTCTCTACAACCAGCAGTGATTTTTCTGACAGCAAATCCAAACCAATAACGTCTGCATGTTATGTGCCACTTTAAACCTGTCCTGTTGTTGCTTTGTGATCTCCTTTGGCCCTTGAACAGTGCTGAAGGGTAACTTGTGAGCTGTGGTTCCAGGACCACTGATTTGGAGACTGTTCTTTTTCTGGGAGCTAGCTGTAGGTGCTTTGAAGGTTTCAACAGAGACCACCTTTGAGGTTAAGGTGTCTTGTTCTGTTGTGGATTTCAAGGCTCAGATCTTTAGTTCTTGCAGGCTTTCCTGCTATTACTCTTGGCAACAACTCCTCAGCTCATATTTTAGAAATGTGTTGCCAGCTACAACCTGGCTTTTTTCTTTTCTAATCACGGTGGTTCTAGGGTAGGTCTTGGTGTAGATCATGGGGACTTCACCCCTTGAGTTCTGGGAGGACAAACACACCCAGCTCTTACAGTCAATGAGGAGTTAAAAGCAGTAAAAGCTGAATCCAGGCAGAGCTTTCAAGGGGGCCAGGCACCCCTCGGGACAAAGGTGATGTACCATTCCTGCAGGGGCAAGTCCTGCATGTGCTGCTTCCTTCCTTTCTGTCATTTTCTTGACTGATTTGGGGTGCAGGCTGGAAAAGGTGCAGAGCTCCTCTGCCACTGACACATTCCTTGTCCTTGGACAAGTCGCTTCATCTCTTTGTGACTCCATTTCTCGTACGTAGTCGGCTGTCTTGTCACGTTCACCAGGGAAGGTGGGGAGCACCGTGAGGAAAGGGAAGGGATGTCTGCAAAGGTGAATGAGCCAATGGACAATGCTTTAAGAGTTTGGCTTGAGATGCTGATGGATATGACCCAGTCAGGGTCAGTAATCTGTCACAAGTGCCCCAGTGACTACTGAAAAGCTCTGGGGAGAGCATGGATAAAGTGGAAACAGAGATTATTAGTGGTAAAAGCAGAGGAGTGTCTTAATTTGCATATGACACTGCAGAACTTGCTGCAAAGCTGTCTCTGCTGCTGCTCTGCTCCAGTCTACGTCACGGCGTCCCTCATGGATTGCAGCAAGAGCTGTCCTCAACAGTCCAACGTGCCGTGGCACTGTTGGAGCATCCCTGCATGAAGGGCAGCGTGGGGACACGGACACCAATAAGGCTTTGCAATTTTTTCCTTGGGCAGTTGTGGGGTTAAGTGGGGTAGCAGTTTCCCCCTCTCCCTTTCCAGCAGTGCCCGGTGCAATGTGTGTGTGACGTTCTGCGCAGCCCTTTCCCCTCCCTGTGGTCTCAGCTGTGCCTGGTTCTGGAATGCCTGGGTATTAAAGTGGGCTTGGTTTGTCTTCTGTTGGCCCCGCAGGTCTGAGCAGTGACAGTGGGCTTGGTGGGAGCACAGATGGCAGCACTGATATCCTGGTGTTTGGCTCGGTGGTGGACAGCGTGACGGAGGAAGGTGAGTGTCCCAGGCAGCGTGGGGAGGTGGCAGGATGGATTGTCTGGACTGTCTGGTGCCAAAAGCAACAGGGAATGTAATAAATTGGAAACGTGAAGCTTTTTGGTCATTGCTCTCCATGCTTTTCTGCCTCTTAGAGTGTGAAGTGTCAGAGGAGTCAAGTGGTGAAGCAGAGATTGAACAGGAAGCATCAGATTTGGAGGACCTGAGGGAGCTGCATCCAGGCCTGTTGATCTACAAGGCAGCACAAGCTCGAAACTTGCCTCTCATGGCAGAAGCACTCGCACATGGTGCTGAAATCAACTGGGTGAATGATGAAGATGAAAACAAAACTCCTCTGATTCAAGCTGTGATGGGGGTACGTTGTGCTAGCAGCTGGGAGGCCACACTTGGGAATGTGAGGACTCCAGTTCAGAGCAGGCTGACAAGGAGCAGCTTACACCCCAGCATGTGCTTGTGCGTCCTCTCGGTCCTGCTGGCTGAACTGAGTGAGAAATTTCCCTTTCCCTTGCCAGGGCTCCTTGATAGCCTGTGAATTCCTGCTGCAGAACGGGGCAGATGTTAACCAAAGAGATATCCGAGGCCGAGCTCCCTTGCATCATGCCACATACCTGGGCCACACTGGGTAAGTTCTTTGCACGTTGCTCCATCACCCTTGGACTGAGATTCAGCATTAGCACTGGGAGTCGTGGGGTGAGGTGGGCAAGGGAGCTGGGGTTTGGTGAATTGATTTGCATGTCTCTCTATATCCCATCGACCAGTGGATTGCCTTCAGGACAATTGCCCCTGTGATGACAGATAGGTGGGGTTGCTGGGCCCCTGCACACCCATTTCCTTCTCTGCCCTGATGGTTTTTTTCTTTCCCTTCTGCAGCCAGGTCTGCTTGTTCCTGAAGCGAGGGGCGAATCAGCACGCGGTGGATGGCGATGGGCAGGACCCACTCAGCATTGCTGTCCAGGCAGCCAACGCGGACATCGTCACCCTGTGAGTACAGCTGGACCTTTCTAGGGATCTGAACAGGAACGTTGCCTGTAAAAAGCTGTCAGGGAAGGAGTAACCAACTCGCTCTCCCTTGTGCTTTCTCTGCTTCGTTCTAGGCTGCGTCTGGCTCGAATGAACGAGGAAATGCGAGAAGCAGAGGGTCCCTTTGGACAACCAGGTCAATATCCCAGCAACAGCCCTACTGAGCTGCAGTACAGGAAGTGTATACAGGAGTTCATCAGCCTTAATATAGATGAGTGTTAGTGACGACTCCCCCACCTCCCCTTTGCTGTCTTGAAGTTGGGCTGGATTTCTAGAAGCCCCGAGAAGCCCCATCCTTGGTATATCGGTGTTTCTTGCAGATTGGTCTGTTTTTGATGCCTGCACATGTAGGTTGAGATGCACGCAGGAAGGAGAAGGGGTCTTTCCTGTTAGTTCTCATGCTTGACTACTGGATGGTTGATTTTGTGTAGGACACTCCTAGGGCATAACCACAGACCACGGCGTGTGGACTTGAGTGTCTGAAAAGTATGGGAGATGAGTTTAGCATTAAAAAAAAGAAGGAAAAAAA
>VWZY01010808.1:54846-87479 GCA_013399075.1 Chloroceryle aenea
CTTAAACCGCTGGGTAGCTGGTGAGACCTCGGTGTGAGTGCCCCTGGGTGCTGCTTGGTGGAGGAGGGGGGGATGAAGACGTGGCTGAGTGGGAGCTGGGAAGAAATGAGATTGGTTGTTGTTGTGTTTGGTTTGGGGTTTGTTGGTTTATTTTTGAGACTCCAAACTGCAGAGTGCTGTTTCCATAGGAATGGGGTTCCTATCAGTCTGCCTGCGGGGTCCTCGGCCTTGTGGGGAATTGGGGCTGGGGTACATCCCTCCAGAGCTGTACGCTGGGAAGACTGGGCAGCTGAATAGGTATGGGGAGGGAATGAGGGAGGGAGGTGGGGGTAGTAGCCAAGATAGTTCCCAAGGCATGAGGAGGACCCCATGTGTTTCCAGTGCAGCAGCTGAGAGGGCAGAGAGGCTGGCAGACCTGGGAGCATGTGCTTCAGGAGCACATCTTGGCTCCTGCCCCTCTCCTCCTGAGGACCATGCAGCAGCAAGTCCTCATGCTCCAGCAGTGACGTGCTGTGAGCAGCCAGGTGGGCAGTGGCTCTGTAAACCTCTCTCGTTGCCTTCCATCCATCGTGTCCCTCCAACAGCACACGACTGTTCGTGTGGATTCCCCATCCTGGGAACCCTCCATGGGAGGCCTGTGGCTGCTGAAGCACAGATCTGGAGAATTCCTTTCTTAGGGTAGAGCTGCACAGGCTGGCAGCCTGGGGTGAAAGCCTTTGAGATGAGGAAGCCCAGCCAGCTTCTTCCTGGCTAAGGCTCCCCCACCCTCCTCTAAGCAGCCCAAGAAGAGGTTCTTCAGCCACGTCCAATCTGCTGGCTGTGGTTGCTGAGTGCAGCTCTGGCTGGGCTGCTCTACCTGGGCTGACACTTGCTGTAAATATGCTATAACCTATTAACCTCCTTCACTTGCCTGCTTTCAGTACAACTTTGTAACACGTTTTATAATTCCCCCTCCCTACACAGCCTGTACTGACTGTAACTATGGAACCAGATATTCTGTATGTTATTATCTTTGTACAATTTGAAACCTGTTGCTGTGGTGTCTGCCTTCCCCCCACCCCCTCTCCTCTTCTATTGTCTCTTGAAACACTGTTAATAAAAATCTAGATAAACTCCTTCCCTCCTCCTCTTTGGCTTGATTTATTTATGTAGGGTTTCTTGCCTCTATTAACCAGCTCTGGACAACCCTTCCCTTTTAACCTGTTTTCTTTCTCCTCTGCAACCCCCAGCTTGAATTTTATGGCAGTGAATAGACTGGAATGCCACAAATTCTCTGCATTTTTGTTTGGGTTTCTGTGATGCTGTCTTGTGATAATGTGATTTCAGGGTGCTGTGGAAGAAGTCTCGGGTAAAGGTGACAGGCTCAGGTCACACACACACACACACACCCCCAACAATTCACCCATTCATATTTCTTCAGAGTACCTCACTCAATGCTTGAGAAGTTACCAGCTCTGCTGCTGGCTGTCCTGTAAGAGGAGACCTTGCACTAGATGAGAGTATCAGTCTTCTGCACCTTCCTGCCTGTCTCAGTGCCCTCCTTCCCTCGCTTTCTCTCGTACTGTGTGTCTGGCAGAAAAATAAAAGAAGAAGAAGAAAAGACAGACTGGCCTGGCCTCATGATTTCTGTTGTACCTGGCATGGAAAACAAATGTAGAAAAACAAAATTGTGGAATAAGAGTTGGTTTGCCTTGGAGGGATGAACAGATCCCAAATGATGATTCTAGGGAGGTCCGTGAGGAGTGAAGTAGGAAGGGTGCTTTGAAAGCAGGAGCATTGCAGTCATTTAAAGCATTTATGGAAGGAGAGCTGTGTGATCTCACATGAAACTTATAAGCACAGAGCTTGGGTTTTCTCCCCATGCTGTTACTAACTCCCCCTCTCCTCCCTTTATTTTACTATTTCCCTTCAAAACAAAAACTGTGCTCTCACTCAACCTCCCAAGCATCACTACACCGGAGCTGGAAATGGGATCATAGACACCCAGACTTCCCAAAGGCTGTTCATGAGGATTAAATGCTTCACTCTCTTCAGCAATCTGGGACTGGTATTTTACTACAGCACTGGGAGCCTGCGAGTGGAGTTTATCAGTATGCAGGAGCATGAGTGACCTCCCTGAACAGGGATCTGTTTGTCGTTCTCCCAACCCAGCCACGCTGCTGGCAGGAGGCAATAGCAATTCCCTGTCCTACCAACCAGTGCTGCTTTGACACCACCCCCCTGGTGCAGAACGAGGTCAGGCCCAAAGAGGAACAGCAGTAGTGGCTGCTCCTGGTCTCTACACCAGGACCCAGCCAGTTCAGCCCTCGCCTGTTGCTGCTGGGTGTGCTTAACAATTCCACAGCAGGCTCCTTCTAGTTAAACCCTGGAGAGATGAGACTTTATTGTCCTCTGAGAAAATCTGCCTGTTTTCTATGCAGTGTGTAAGGGTGGGGGTTTTTACAGGCACACTTAAGGAGGCTCTCAACTGACTCTAATCAGAACTTAACAGGTAGGTCAAGTTGGGTTTGCAGCAGGCATTGCTGTGCCTGGAAATCAGCAGATCCTGATCAAAGCCCACCTGCCAGTGAGGTTCATGTTCTAAGCTTTTGCCAGCTGCATATGGATAATGCTGGAGACTGTTCTGGAGATCTTTGGGGCTGGGCAGTCTGTGCAGGAAAGAGCCCGTTCTCTCGTGGCACTGTGCTCAGCCGTGGGCTGGGGTGGGAGGGGACACCCTGCTCACAGGGGCACCTGTCCTGTGAGCTTGCATCCAAGGAGCATTCTTGGAGGATGCCTCCAGGGTAGGGAGTGCTGCCAGGTGAGCGAGGGGAAGCTGCAAGCCTTCTCTGTCCACTCTCAGCTAGCTGGACACAGACCATCCTCTCTGGACAAGTCTGGGAGATAATACAAAGTTGTGCTGGATCCTGCTATCAACTTGGCTTCATGGAACCAAGTTTCTGTATTAGCTTTTCCTCCAGCACTGCCCCAATACTGACAGATCGTGTGCTTGGGAGCTGTGCAGCTCACAGGAGCTGTGGATCTCCCCTCTCAGTGACTCTCCAGGACATAGCTTCTGTCAAACAAAGGGCACAGGAGCTTTGGATGAAAGACTAAAGGTAGAGTTGCACCTGTGTAGGTGAATACCTGGGATCTTTGACTTCTCTTTTCCCCTGTGGCTACATGGGTTCATCACCAGGTAACACTGAGCTCAGTAGCCCAGTCCATGGCAAAAATTGCCCTAGAACATCACGCAGCACCCAGAGACGCAGGGAGATCGTTAATGGGCTGCGGGTGCCTAATTATGTCCAGAATTGCAGCATAAATCTGAAACCATTCCTGCATCGAGGGAGATTCTGTCACTGAGCTGCTGCTGGGACACCTGAACTCTTTGCCTTCACTTGCGTTTTAAGCAGGGCCTTGAGTCAGCTGTCATTGGAGAATTGCTGTTATCTGATAGTGCCCTTCAAGGGGGGGTTGTTTTGTTCCAGTACCAGTGGACTGATGTTGTACCTGTTGCAACAAGCTCTGAAAAGTCTGGCTGGCTGAAGAGAAGCCAGACAAGTAGTAAATGACCTTATCCCTGCTCCTGGCTGAACGCTGCATCCAGCGAACGAATAACCAAGCCCCACGTTCTCGACTGCACGAAGCTCTGCTCTTGCACAAGTGGCACAAGGAAAGGCAAACTGGGACCCCGTGAGGCAGTGCGAGGCCAAAGAGCTGGGCTCTGTCTCTGGATCCCCTGCAGAGCTGTCTTACATCCAGCTGCAAGTCACAAGTTCTGAGTGAAAGTGGCCTCCGTGGGTGGGGAGTAGCAAAGCAAAGCAAAAATATTGGGTCTAATGCCTCTTCCTGTGTCTTTTTGCAGGAGATGCTACTTACCTGGACATCTTCCGAGAGTTCTCTCACATGGCTTCGAACAACCCTGAGAAACTCAAAAGGAGGAGCCTACATTTCAGCCACTCCTGCAGATAACCCCTTCCCTGCCTCCCTCTGCCAAGACCTTCTGCTGGAAGGGCAAACTGGGAGCTGTCTGAGCTCCAGGAGGGCAGAAATGTCTGGGCACGTTGTAACAGGCAAGCTGAGCTCAGCTACTGGAGAAAGATGTTCTCTGTTCAGACAAGCTTCTGCTAGAAGCCTCTGGTTTCCCTGCTGTCTGCTTTTGTGCCCTGAGCAGGAAGATGAGAGACCTTCCAGGGGTAATTCTGCAATAGGTTTGCATCCAGCCTCTACACTTAGCTCCCCGCCGTGCGGTGCCTGGATGGGGTTTAAGATGAGTTAAGCTGGTCTGGTAGCTCTCCGTGCCCTTTCTACATTGCTGTTTCTGGGGGAATCTCCCCCCTCGGGATGTCAGCAACCCCCAGCACTTATGACACTCAGCACAGCCTGCCCCTCAAGTGAAGAACAGGTTGGTGCTGCTGGGAACACTCTGAGGTGCCCTGAAAACTGAGGAAAAGCAAATGCTGCAGACTTTTAGTCACGCTGCTCTGTGGCAGCTCCACTGGAGCCAGGCTGCTGGGCTTGTGAGCAGCCACCACCAGCCCTCTGCCATCCTCTGAGCTTGGACCAGCTTCCCCAGCAGCCCCAGGAGGCGATTCCCTGTGGCACGAGGCTCTCCACACACCCCTCCTGTGCTCTCGCAGGAGAAAAGCCACCCAGGACACAGCCCCAGACTTTTGAGGTTATTTGGTTTCTCGTGGACCAGGAAATGAAATCTCAATTCCATGGAGCTCTCACAAGCAACACTGATCCAGACTCCAGCTCCTTCCCTCGGGGGGTGCCTCCTCTCCTGCTAGCTGTGTGTCTCTCTGTACTCTTCTGCAAGGCACGACTTGCAGGATTATTTTGGGTGGGTTTATTATCGTAGGTCACAGTTACCAAAAATAATCAAAGGCTGTGTGTGGACTGTACAGGTATGGGCACCATGGCATCATCAAGTGCGTTGGCAGAAGGATTGTGTATAAACTGTGACATGCTGAAATGTAATAGATCTTATGGCAGAAGAAATGTATTTTATTGAAAAGGAGGGAGTGGAAAAAACCTCACAAGCAGACAGTATCTATGAACTCAGAATAAAGACAGGAGGGTTTTTTTTTAATTCACAAACATTTCCTCATTCTTTCTGATTCCAGATCTTCAGAAGCCAGTGAAGGACTTTAGGAGGAGAAGGTTTAAAATATGAAATTTATCTGGCAAAGCTTTTTGGCTTGAAAAGAGGAAGCTGAATAATGAACTTCTCTCCAAAGAGACACAGGATTCTAACTCTCTTGGCAGCCCTTCTGTTTTCCCTGACTAAGACAGGCTCTAATGTCACTAATGCTACTAATGAGACACACCAGCAAGGTGGCGGCTGAAGACATCTCAGCCTGTCTGACAGGGCTCATTCTCTGTGCCACTGCTGTGTGGTTCTCAGTGACTCCCCTTTGTTCCTTACTGGAAATGCCCAGCTCAGGTAGAAGGAGCTGCAAATAGGGCAGATATTTCTGTGGTGATATCACAGGCACTAAGCTATGACCCTAATGAAGAATTCATACAGCTGGTTTCTCAACTGCAGCAGGCTACGGGAATGTTCTGTAAGAAAGAGGCAGCTACTAAGCTGAAAATTAGTCCACACCCTCAGAGAGATTGCTCTAAGCTACCTCCAGCCTGGATACCTCGTGCACTTCCACTAGCTTACAAACCATTCTTGTACTCCACTAAAGGTGGCACAAGCAGAACGCGAAGCAAATTTTCCCCATGTGCCTCTCCCAGTGTGAACCCCACCCCTCTTTGCCCTTCCAGTCTTGTGTCTCTGTGCTGCCAAGAGCAATTCCCTGCCCACTCACATACCAGGCTGCCAAGGTATCTCCTGCCTGCCTTGCAACACCCCTTGCTCTTCTGGGTCCACACAGGTGTAAACTGAAGCACACACCCTGCTAACAGAGCCCTCTCCTCTATTGCCACATCCCTCCTCCACCAGATCTGACCAGGGGACAAGACATTGCCACTACCTCATCCTCAGTCCCGCACTCGCTCCTCTGTCCCCAAATTGGCTCCTCTTGGGAATTACATTGCACAATTAGATTACAGAATCCTGCAGGGATTTTTTATTGTGCATTGGGGCCAGCAGAAAGACTCTTTCCTCAGTTTCCTTTTGCCTTCCCATTTAGTGCCGGTGGTAACAAGTCTGGCAGTGCTGAGAGGGGCTTTCTTTTGGGAGCCAGGTGGATGTGGATGCACACATACAGATGTGTGTGTGTCCAAGGCTTCATAAGCTTTCGGTGAGGAGCTGAGTTTTGCACTCCCAAAGGAAGTCTAATTCCTTTTCTCTCTTGTCCTCAGTGCTTTTTTAGCTCGTGGTGCCCTTTCTCAACGGGGTCCCTCAGAGTACAGTGTTGCAGAAAATCTCTCTTGCCTGCCAACAAAGCAGCTGCATTTCCCAGGGCAGAAGACCCCGAGAAAAGCCTGACTCACCCACTGCACTGGAGCCCACATCTGCCTGCTGATTTAGCCCTGGGCGTTCAGCAATTAAGGTCTGGACAATTTGAAATAGACTTTTCCAGAGCCAACCCTTACACATAACAATTGGGCTGTAACAAACCCAAAGAGTGGCTGAAAGCACAAGACAATCAAACTGAACCCCCAGCCACAGTCTGTATGCAGAGCATTTTATTATTTAAAAAAAGTTACAAAACAAAGCTCATTGGTTTCTTGTTAACTCTTTTCTACAGAAAGTCATAACCAAGGTTAGAACAGAGTTAAAATGCTCCTGTGCAAACGTCTTCATCAAAAATAAATGTGTTATTTTCTGTACAGATAAGTTACTGTCAAATATTAACGTTCAAACATCTCTGTAAAGGGACTGCAACAAAAACGCAGCACTGTTTGAATTGTCTGAATAAATCAGATGCTTCGTCTGGGATGTAAAAAAGCCATCGACCCCACCTCTTCTCTTTCTTTTCCTCTAAGATATTAGGTCTCCTTTGAAATAATCGGGGTTCAGTCTAAAAGCATCTCAGCAGCAGCAGCTTTCTGGGCATTGTCCTCAAAATGCAGCAGTACTAGGGGAAGAGCAGAGAGGTGGCTTGGAAGCAGAGCTGGACCCAGGGCCACCTCTCCTTAGTCTGCATCCGTCATCCTCCGGACAACACCGGCTGGTAGAAGTCTCCTCTGGTGGGAACCTTCCCATGACCAGCCAGGCTGCCTTTTCTCTTGAGTAGGGTTGTGAAATGTTGATGGGCCTGTCTGAAGCCACAGGCTGATTTCCTCACAAGGCTTTCAAAGTTAAAAGCTATGAATAGGCTTTTATGAGGACTCATCGGCTCTCCCAGGGAGTAGAAGTCCAGTTCTCCCCTCCCCAGATACTCATCAGGAACAAAAGAACCTTGCCCGATGCCTGAATCCAGGACACACGGCCGGCTTAATAATGAACTTGTAAGAGCTGGAGGAGGACAGCCCAGCTCAGCAGTGCGGGGTTAGGTGCTCACAGCTCATGGATCCAGAACGTTTCTGTTTGCAAACTTGGGGACAGCACCTGAGTATTCGGGGAGTTTCAAGCCTCCCAGTTCTCTGTGCACACAAACAAATCCCGAGCGACCCAGTTCCCCTCCCGAAGAGCTGTCCTTCGTGTGTCTGAACCCATTAAGCACCACATCTGGGCAACGCTCTGGCATCTCCACCTTGCTGGAGAGCGGGTGAGGATGCAGGTCACTGTTGGTGTCCATGGCAACAGGCACTGCAGAAGGGTGAGTATGAGCAGAATCATCTCCAGCTTCTGCTTGCACAACTCGGTAGTTTTCGAGGGTCAAGCTCACGCTGGGGATGGCAGGAGTGTGAGCTACTTTCAATGTCTTCTTTGACCTGAACCTTTGGTAGCAGAATAGGAGAGACAAGACTAGGGTATCTACAAGCAGCTCAAACATTTCAACTACAGACAAGACTGAGGATCCAAACCAGAGACTCCACTGGCTTCCCATGCTGGACAGAAGCAGATTCTCCTGTGGAAAGAATCAAAGGGTTGTGTTTATCAAACACAGCAGAGCTCTGGGAATGTGAAAGTCTTGCATTTTGCCAGCAGGTCAGTTGGCTGCTTCCCCTTTGGGGAGCAGTTTTGTGTGATTGCAGGAAATGGGAAATTTTTAATTCTCTTAAGATGAATAATCCCATCCCATCCCATCTCGGGGGCTGTAAATAATCCTCCCTCCAACCCCACACAGCACACCAGAGCTAATGACAGGTAGCAACGTTTGGAGCTGATACAGTGCAACCTACTGAGAGCAAAGGAGACTCGTTCACCGCCTGGTAGTTGAGCTGCTGGTAGAAGATAGTCACCTTGGCAATATCCTTCCTGCATTGGAGAAAGGCAGGGGTTAGCAACACTGGGATGTCCACGTGTCATTCACCTGCTGGTGGGAACTGCAGGCACCAGTCTGGTCTCTATTTTACATGGGCATTGCCAGGCAGTGGGGTTCAACTCTTGCTCAAGCGTTCCTCCCGAGGGAGTTGAACATGAACTTGGACAAAGCTTTCCAAAGGGATAATCTTACAGTGTTGTGAGGAAAGAAGGGAAATTTATTGCCTGGCCCTATAAATTTTTCTCTCATCCTTCTTTTCCAGTTTAACATCTCCAGAGTCCTCAAGAATGAAGAGTTAATCCACAGCTTTAACAGGAGTACCTTCTCCCAGTGACTAACCTGTTGCTGGTGGAGTTGTATCCGTTCTGATGCCTGAGAGCCTGGCGGATCCAGTCCTGCAGCAGAGGACATGTATGTTACTGGTGACCCTGGCTCCTGAGGGTCTGGGTGTTTAACGTTTTGGCAATGTGGATTTCATGAGCATTCAAACAACTTTTGCAAGTAATAAAAAAGGGGTTGGTTTGTAACATAGAGTGGCAGCTATCAAGGAGTAGCTCTGTTTGCCAGAAGAGCGAGGAAATACACACTGATACTTGAAGTGTGTGCAGTGTTCTGGATCTGAAATTCTGCCTTCGGTGGCAACCCCACCAAATAATTTCTTCTTTTGAAATGTGTTGGTTGTCCCTGCCTGTGTTGGGGGGGGTGGAATTAGGTGATCCTTGACATCCCTTCCAACTCAATCCATTCTAGGATTCTGTTTACATCGACATGACCACCTATTCCCCATGAATTAATTACCTGGTCATGCAGCCTGAAAGCCCATTTAGTATTAGAACGCGAGGAACAGCAAGAGGTCATCCACTGACTCACAGAGTTTCCACTGCAGCCCTGCAGCACCTCACAGCCACTCATAAGTGAGTTGCTACACCACAGCACCCACTGGGAGCAGAAAGTCATTAGCACCACTTTGTGGGTGGGAACTAAGGCAGTGAGGTAAATTCCTGAAGGTCACGAGGAAGTTTGGATTATGACTGGCACTGAATGTCCCTCTTTAGCATCTTAGTCTGGCACCTTAACCACAGGGTCCTTCCCTTGGGCCCAGGTCTTGGACCAGTTTGCTTTATTTGCCACTTTGTTGGCTGCTGCCTCAGGCTTTGTTTCACCCTTAACTTTAAGGCTGCAAGAGCTGCAGTAAGCAGAGTATCCCCTCTAAAGACAGCAGCTGGCTGTAGGGATTACCTGAGACTTCACTGATGGCCATTTAGCTGTCCCAGCAAACACCTTGTACTGTGATTCCCTGGGAAGATAAAAATGGAGATTATGCTCTCTTGGCATTTAAGAGCAAACACACGAAGGAGTTTAACAATGCAAGCTACTTGCCCAAACCAGAAGGTCTAGGGGCAGCTTCTGAGAACACTGGGAAAAGCTTTGTATGGCAGCTTAGGAAATAAAACCAGAGGTTGCCTGAAAACTCTTCAGGCTGTGAGGAAAACCAGAACGGTTTCAAAGTCATGGCAACTTTTCTTTGATGCACTCAAACCCAGAATATTTGATGTTTTGCTTTACAGTTATGTCTTCTGTTTTGAAATGGGCCTACAGCAAAAAAGGTGAGCCACGAAAAGTAATATAGATTGAAAAATGACTCAATTTGGTTTGGTCTTAATGAAGTTTTTCAGTGAGTTTGAAACATTTTCCACTCTCTGCCATCAGGCACACACAAAGTTCTTATTTAATTTGCCTAAAGTTATCACCTTTTTCCTTTCTCAGCATTAGGGTTCAACCACCAGACTGAAATCTCTGGTTCAGAAAACTCTGGCCCATACATTTTGCCTACATTTCCACCGGTGTAATTTTCCTCTTCAAGCTGCCATAACTTTTTGTGCTCTACTTTTGGGACGTACCTGCAAGGTTTGGGGCACTGGTCAAAACAATTCAGGTGGTGATTCCTGAGCCTGTTGTACAGCTGGTAGAAGCAGTGACCTGGTGAAAGAAATGGGAGGAACGCGCTCAGGCATTTCCTGAGGAAATGGAAGGCTACCAAATGGAAGGCTACCAAAAAACTCTGCCCTCACTCGGCCTTCCCAAGCATCCAGCACTCTCTCAGATGAGATACCTGCTTTTGCTTCACTCTCACTTTGGAAAGGTTCCAGATGGCTGAGCTAATGACCTGCGTGCAAGGCAGGTGCCTTCCCTGGAAGGATCTGCTGAGGGTGGGCCAACCAGCAAACCAAGAGGAATGATCCAAACCTTTGCCTTACACCAGCACAGACCCCAGTATTGGTGCCATGGCAGAGCTTGACCCTATACTATGTTCTTAATAAAGGGATGCTTGATAACATTGAGATTTTTAATGCACTGATTGATATCCATGCAAATACACAGAAAAACATCTGCCAGCTGGGTTCAGCCCACCACCGGATTCAGCGGTGTCAGGAAATAGTCTAAGGGGAAATCAGCACAAAGGGGAAGGGCAGGAATCTGAAGTCATGTAAGCAGGGACTGTTGTAGGAAGGTGTACCCAGCCAGCAGTCTTCTGCTCTTACCCCAGGCAGGCTGCTTGTTGTAGTCGCAGTACTCAGCACCAGGAGGCAGTGGGTAGTAGTAGTAGCCACAGCCACATTTTTGAACCATTATGTGCTGAAAGCAGGAATGCAAACAAGCCTGGAAAATAAAGAAGGCATGAAAGATTGGATAAGTCAGAAATTCTCAAGTATCCAGACCTTCAGCCTGTAGCAAGCAGCTGCTAGGAGGTAACACACTGATTTTCTTCCTGCAGAAGGACACCAGCCATCACCAGAGCATGATGATGGAAAAGGTTTACACTTGTCAGTCCTTGTCTTTACTTCTGAAAAGAGTATTGAACTCAGTGAGGCAGAATTTTCCCCATCTCCCTTTTTTTTTATGCCTGGCAACATCTCAGTTAAATAGCCCCAACATCTAGAGCCAGGAGCAACCACTTACACAAAGACCTGATGGCCCAAGACTCTCCTACTACAAAAGTCCAGCTGCTATGACTGGCTCAATGTCTGCTCTCTCTTCTGTTACAAGGAGGGGAGAGCTCCAGTTTATCTGAGTATCCCCCACTCAGTAAAGCGCATTCCAAGCTACAACTCCCTGTTTGTGAGCTTCTTTTCAGAGGAGCACAAATCTCTCTCTGATCTCCAGCAGTGGATCTGCTGATTTGCAAAAGCTCTCTGGCAAGGAAGGTATGACTTCTTTGCTATTCATCCCCTCTGAATAAGCTGGAGCCTCAGCCAGCCACTCTGACAATACCTGCAGGGTGTAGGAGTTGTTGTACAGGAGTTTAACATTCACATCATTGCCATTAGTCGTGCATTTCCCATAATTGCCACCCAGGCGATTCACCTCATCCTGTGGACACAGAAAAGAGGCCTGAGTGATTAGGAGCTGTACTTGGCCCTAGCCACCACCAACTAAACCGAACTGGTTGGAGCATCACAGCAAGGTCAGGAAGTGCAGTAAGGTGTGCGAGTAGCTGAGCTACACCTCGCTGAGAGGACAGGAACGGGGCAGAGGCAGGAGAGCCCGCCTGGCCAGGCAGCGTGGTTCAGCTGACAGGCAGTTACTGGCCATGGCCAAAGAGCTAAGTCATTCCTGAATGTCTGTTCTCATCCTAACAGGCACGTGCAGAGCTGGAATGAGATGTAAGAGGTGTAAGAGCCTCAGCATACTGAGGACCAAAAAAAGTCCACTTGTATATTTGGAATAATTTCATTTTACGCTTGGGAACCTGAGAACAGTGAAGAGAGACCAAGGGGCTTTCACGACTGGACGTGGCCAGGGCAGAAGCAACCAGAAGAGTCCTCTGGATGAGTCCCTCCCAACGTTCAGCTCCTCACAGCTTTCTGCAATGCCAAGGCAAAGAAGGGAAGGTGCTGAGCGAGTGGCTGACCTGCTGGATGCCGATGGTGGTGGCAATGCCCGGTCTGATGTCAAAGCCTTCGTGCTCGAGGAAGGGGGTCTGATTGTGGTTGTGTATCATCACTTTCACACCTGCTACTGTGGACAAGAGCGGGATGTGATCCTTCTGCTCTGCTCTCAGGATAAGGGAAAGGCCTGTAAACCAAAGGAGAAGGGAAGTGTGTAACAATGTGCCACCAGACTAGAAGAGAGGGCTGTATGTCAGTAAGTCACATACAGAAGACACCCTGAATCCAAATACCATACCATAAGGAATTCCTGGTTTTGTAGCTGTCCAAAAGGGGTCTGTTCCCTCGCTGTTAAAAGTATAGCAGCTTCCAAAGACCGGGTGGTGAAAGTGAATGTAGTCACTGCAAGCAAGAGAGATTTTGATGGGGTTTAGTGATGACTGTAGCAATCCCATTACCTCTCTGTAGGATGTGTTCTGGGTGTGTATGTACAGAAGTCCCCGTGGGAAGGAGCTGTTAACTCGCTGGAGACAAGGACTCCTACAAGGCTAATGTCTAGGTTCCTAGCCCCACGGAAGACTGTTCTTTCTCTCAGTCAGATCTCCAGCACTGGCTAAGCCTGGCAGCACGCCACGAGGAGCGGTGCCTGCACTGCCTGGAAGTGTAGGCTCGGTTTCAGACTCCAAAGTCCTTGAGTTTTGCTCAAATCACAAGTAGCACCTCAAGAAGTGAGATACCTGGGTCTGCAGGGCTCCCCGTCATACTGACAGGAGTAGACCATGTCTTCTATTTGCTCCTCATGATCAGAAATGTTGATTATGACTGGCAGCTGGGACATGATGTTCATGTAGTGAAACCTGTACCATTCAAGAATTGCATCCATCCCAGATGAATAGGTCTTGTAGAAGCAATTCCCACCTGTGGCATTGCACTGGAAGAAAAGGAGAGGGAGCCATTCAGCAGAGCCAGGACATGACAGCCCAAGGGTAACAGAGATTGGGGGGTGTAGGCAGCACTGCATACAGGGACAACAAGTTTTTTCAGCAAGGGAAGTCTCTGATCATTTTAGTTATCACAGAACCACAGCATGGTGGAGTTTGGAAGGGACCTCTGGAGGTCATCTTGTTATGTGCTAAGCACCTTCTCTCCTTGAAGCTGAACTAGGTGTGCAACTTCATCCCAGGGGAATGACAGCAGGGGAGAAGAGGCAGGAGAAGAGAGCAGACAAGTAAAACCAAGTGCCTTGGGAGAAGGAAGGACAGGGCTGGTGGGAATTCACTGCAACTCATGAATCATGAACTGAGCAAGTCCTGAGCTGCTTTCTTTTTCTTACTCAGGCCTTAGCTAGGTGAACACCCAGAGATGCTGGTGAAAGTGTGTCTGTGAAGGACCTCAGGATAGGGCAGGACAATAATGGCTTTCCAAGGCACATCAATTTCTCTCATAGCTTCTGCTCTTAGATCTATGCTAACCCTGTTTTCAGTAGGAGGAATCTGAAGCAGTTGCATTCTTCACCAAAGTCACGGGCTGTGTAAGATCATTGGTGGTGCTACTGTTGCCCTTCACAAGAACCCTAGCAATCAGCATGAACTGTTAGAGGTAGGGATGGGTGGACTCTTCTGAATCATCCTCCAAGCTCTCATTACACAGCAATGAAATTGTCTATTTTTTTCCCTCTGGTTTGTTTACTTTAATGTATCTTGTGGATCTTTGACAGGATCCTGAATACACTTTGACAGGACCCTGAATACACTTAGACCTTAACAGACCTGAGCAGCTTCACCTGGAGCCTCCACCCACACCCTCTACCCATGGGCCCAGGAGCTTATTTAAGCTGAGCACAGGCTCCTCAGCCCTTCTGTGGGCTGTAGGGCTGCTGCTCTCTAGGCAGCCTCCTGCTGTGCTGCAGACTGTGTTGATCCACTGGGCTCCAGCATCATGGCCTGACCTTAAACTTGCCTCATCACCATGGACCTGTATGATGAGCTGGATGCCTGCTGGGACGTGGTCACCACCTGTGAGCTTTCCCTGCTCACTTGCTCAGGTACTGTGTGGGATGGGCCCCATCCTGCCCTGCTGGCAGGCTCCCCCTCTGCCCCCTGTCCCTTAGGGAGCTGCCAATCCTTGCTGCTTGTGCCTGTAGCCAGCACGAACCAGCCTCAGAGGGGACACGAGCTTACCAGCTTGAAACCCACACTGGAGTGCTTCTTCCCTGACCTGTTGTTGGGGTCAGACATCCTCAAGAGTGAGAAGTTTCGGCTCAGTTTGAAGCTAGATGTGCTGAGGTTGCCTATGCTTGATAATTCTTTTATGTGGATATTCTTCTCATTCATGTGGAATAAGCTGGCTGAGGTGTTCTTGCCGTACAAAAAAGTGATGGATTCCTCTGCCATGCGATCCAGTTGAACCAAATGTTCACTAACCAGATCAAATCTGCAAGGAACAGAAATGTTAACTCATAGCAAAGATCCACATTTCCATTTAGATTATGTACCCTCCCAAGATGTATCCAAAGGCTGCTCTGCTGGTCTCTGCAGACCTTGATCTCTGTGGGAGAAAAGCCAGCAGTTTATGGTGCCTGTGCTTAGCCCACCTGGCTTCAAGAAATTCATTTATTGGGAGCCCCAGTAACTAAATTTTTATTTGATGGATTCTCCACTGAAAACCTCAGGACCTGTAGCTGTGCAGCATCAGCTGCACAAACTGGCCTTCCTGACAGCTAAGCAGATAATTATGTCAAGGAAATGACATAATTCCTTTACCATGCAATGTGAACCTCCTCGATAACTTGCCACTGCTGTGGGAGCCTTGATTGGTGAGCAGAGCCACGCAGGCTTCCAAAGAAGTTCTATGGGTTCCTTAAAGCCCTCGTGTGGTACGGAAACCCAAGCAGAAGCAGCTCTAACGTGCATCATTCCAGAGGTTGGCAGTTTAGTGAGGAATGGGTGCTTGCAATAGCTGTGTTGCTTTTTTTTTTTCAGGGAAAGACTTTTTATCAGAGCACAAAATCAGTTAGCAGCTTGAACCAAGTCACAAGGCAGAGTTCCCTCTATCCTGACTCAGTGCTTGAAATGAACTGCTACATGCTGTTGCACAATTCCCAACAAGATCTTATCTTAAAACCAGTTTGGAAGTAACAATAGTCCCTTTCCACCTCTTCAAGACATCGACCTCCCTCTACCTTCAGTCTCCTCCAGGCTGCAGTCATAAGGCTGCTGACCTTTCCTGAACCCTCCTGACTGAAGACGTGACTCCAGCGAGGGGAAAGCGTGGTTACCTGTACGGGTCCAGGTTGCAGATGGTGATTGCTGGGAACATCTTGGGCTCCGAGTGCATTGACATGGTCAGGACAACGGGGTAAGCCCAGTACTGGCTGAACATGAGTGCAAATTGCCAGTACAACATGCCAAAGCTGGCAAGTAAAAGCAGAGTCCAAAAAGCTGTTTTCATCCTGTTGCTGTCCGAGCACACGAGGCGGATGGTGCCGTGGATGGTTGTGTTCTTACAGAAGAACTCAAACATGTCCTTGAAGGAATCGTAAAACTCAATCAAACCTTCTTTCTTCTCTTCTTCTTCTCTGGCCACTTCCTGCTCCATCCTCTACGTCTGTTTCTGCTTAATGAAAAGAAACAATAATCTTATTAGCTTCTTGGAAAGCTCACGGCCAGTCTGGGGACTCTTCCAAACAGGATACCAATGAGATTGTTATAAGCAAGTGCTGAAAATAACTGTGAGCTGAGACTCCTCTGTCTTTCCAGAGTTTGGACACCAGGAAGTAGCAAGGAGGTCAAACGTTCTGCACACTGCTGCCCAAGTAACGTGACGTGTTCTGCCATTCTTACACTATGACTGCTCTGGTAGTAGGGGTGTGCAAAGCTCAAGTGAGTAATACACAAGCTGCTGGGTACTTTTCTTCTTTCTAAGAACCAATATTTAATTCTGATACATTGCATCACTGAGCATTAATACAGCTCTGTAACTGATTTGTCTATTATATTGCCTGACAAAGGTGTTGGGCTACAGGCCTGAAGCAAGACGGTCTCAGAACGTGCAATGTGGCTTCACCCTTACGTCAAGGAGTCAGGACAAATTCAACTTGCAAGTCAACGAAAGGAGCAGATTAGGAACTGGTTTAAATTTTGCTGTATGGCTCCTCATTCTGCAGAATGGAGGAAAGCAGGATGAATTCTGCCAGCCCTGAAACAGAGCCCCTTCCAAGATGTAATGGAGGAGATATTTTGTAGCTCAGATGAGCTGAACTGGGTATTTAGGAAAGGCAGCAGAGCAAAACCCCACCTCAAATGAAAACTCAGAAGGGATTAACCAAAATAGGGTGAGGATAAAGTGTTGCAGATAAGGCTTAAAATAAAATGCTCCTGGGTTGCTTCTGAAGACCACAGAAATATTGGGTCCTGCTATTAACAGAAATGTTGCCGCCTATCTCTTATGTAAGCAGCTTCTTCCATAAATCTAAAAACCTTCTCCTTGTCTTTATTTTACAGAAGAGAGAAGGAAGCACAGAGGCTGAAGATCACCCAAGAAGAGTGGCATAGCTGGAAATCAAACTCCAGATCTCCTTTGACAGGGTAAGTGAAACAGCTACTATGCTACTCTAGATAACTTCAGACTTCATGCTGATGAAAATGGGAACATAACTGATGCACACAAGCTTTAGCCAGCACACACTGAGGACATTTAGTACCAGATTGGGACACTGGACTAATGTTGACATACTTCCACTTGCTGCACATGACATCAAGTCCTGTAATATGTGAGTTCCCAAGATGACAGCACTCTGTGA
Organism: Chloroceryle aenea; assembly: GCA_013399075.1. Classification (NCBI taxonomy): domain Eukaryota; kingdom Metazoa; phylum Chordata; class Aves; order Coraciiformes; family Cerylidae; genus Chloroceryle; species Chloroceryle aenea. Next base: position 71,850 of record VWZY01010808.1, read on the forward strand.
ATCACCCTGCCTATTATGCTATTAAGAGAAGTTTACTGAGTACAATACTTTGGTCCAACCTTACCTCCATATTAAAAAAAAAACTTATAAATCCAGCAACAGAATTGGAAGACAAGGAGAGCACAAAGCAACTAAAGGATTTTTGCAAGTGGGCTGCACGGTCATGAAATGGAAGCTCAGGTCCTTCACTGAATTATGGACCTTAAAGTGCTTGGTGGTGGCTCAGAGGTGCCAGTGAGGTGACCACAGCCCAGCTGATACACACTAGTGCCCTGATCTGCAACAACTTCATCCTCAGCTAGACCTCTTCAGTTTAAAACATGGCTCAGTTTCTAAGGTCTTTGGAGTAGGACACTTCATATGAAATGATCTCCAAGTGTCACAAGCTCCTAAGACAGTTTCTTCAGTCTATCTAGTCACGTCAGAAAGATGAGGACTAATCCTTAAACAGTGAAGAGCACTCCAAAAGCTGTATCCCAGACCAGCTTTAAAGTAGCCCACAGAAATATATTGTCTGGCAAGGAAACCCAGTTTATCATGAGTTATTTTCCCCAAAGACCACACTGCATAGATCACGTCTGTATGTTCTAAGATGTTGTTTAACAAGAACACAAAACTAACTCAAAGGCATAGGCAACTCCTCTCTAATTCTATAATTAAACATGGCCAATGATCTTTCACACTTCAGAGCTATATTTGCCATTGAACAAGTACAGGAAGCCCAAGCCAAAGTGAAATATTAAAGGCATAAACAATGAAAAGAAAGCACTCCTTATAAAGAATTGAAGTGGGAAATGAGCAATTCCACTATTGCTACAAGGAAATACTGGGTTTTTTTTCTGCAGTTAACTGTTATTCACACACAGGCTATGCAGAGCCATAGGACTCTGAACCACTGGTTACAGTTTATCAGCCACTCTTACAGCTGGAAGCTTGTATCCAAATGTTTCCTCAGTTAAAAAAGGCTACCTGTGGCAAACTCAAGAATGCCTCGTGTTGTTACATATATATTTTTCAGATTATTATGCTAAATTTGTCTTCAACCTTTATCTTCTTCAGCTCATTCCTTCCTGCTTTATTTAGATAAGAATAAATGCAAATAAGCCTGTGGTGTATGTTAAGGAATATATGGAATAAGTCCTTAAATACTGGTGGTATTTTAGGATAGAAGTGAAAATTGTGAGTCTAAACTAGGAACATTTAGGTTGTTACTAGCCAGCTACAACAGTCAGCCTTGCTCTAAAGGAGGAGAAAGCAGACTAAAAGGTAATAGTTACCAAAAGTGAATGATAAATCAAATCTATCCAAACCCTTTATGTGTAACTTTGAATCTGAACAAGCCACCTGTAAACATTCAAACCATGGCTTTCAGAGACAAGCTGCACTTTTCATACCCTCTTAACTGGGCTTCAAAGGCTGTGGCTAGTTAGTTCATACCATCTGAATCTGCATTCTTAAAATAACTAGAGTGAAAAAGCATATAATGAAGGAAAAAAAAACCCCAAACACTGAAAACAAAACAACCAGCCAAACCCAGAGGGAATCTTTCAAAACACAGTGCACAGGGAACAGTCCATCCTCTCCCCACTGGTTTCCCAGCTCAGCCTACCACTAATTTATTTAACACAGCAATTGCTGTCACAGGGACTTAACAAAACATGTAACAGCAACAGTGACCCGTTGCCTGTCTCTGTCTGTGGGAAGTGCCTGGAGAGAGGCTGCAGGTTATAAGCAATTCCCTGGAAGTTACAGAGCAGTGGCAAACAAGCAGATGTTCATGGAATAGCCCAGCAGCTCAATGCTCAGCACACCCTCGACACGCACAAATGGCACCTAGTCAGATAGTTAACCACGTGTAGCTACATATCAATCACACACAGCTACAGAAACACATAGTAAAGCAACTAAGACCAAATTGCAGCACCACCCACCACCACCACCACTGTACCTTGGCAGAAACTCTATCTTTGAGTATTTAGAGTAGCCACTAAACTCAGCCTTCGGCTTTCTCCTGAATAGAAGACAAGTCTTGGTCCAGAGCTTTCAGGTTTCTAACTGCAGATAGATTGGGAGCTGTCCAGCCTATATGGATCAAATTGATGACATCAAAAGGGGCAGGACTTAAGCAGATCATGCAAATTATTCAAAGCATGATCCAGGGAATAATAGGAAGTGAATGAACTGGACAAACAAGTTAACATTAAGGTTATGCTTGAGTTAAAGTTGGTTTGAGTGATGGTGGTGTGTTAACTTTTTTTCCCCAATGGCTAGAAAAGCTTTTTAGCCATCATTTCTACCAATACCTAGGGAAGTAGCCATGGATCTTGTAAGGTTCTTTCCACTGTGAACTTTCCCATCAAGGAACTAGCTTTCTGCTGCCTTTTCATGGTTTCCAGAGGCTTAATGATCACTTGTAATTGAAGCTATTAAGGTTTCCAAAGGTGTGCTTGAGGAATTGCATACCTCCGTGTAATCTGAAATGATCAGCTACTCAGTCCAAGGCACACGTGGCAGTGGATTTCTTCCTGCTTCCCCAAGAATATTGCTCATCCATAGGGTGCTAACCCATACCCAGAATGAAGAATGTTAAGCCTTCAGAGGCTGAGGTTTAAATAGACTAAATCAACTGTCCTACTCAATTTAAACCAGAACAGCCTGGTTTTGTAACCCTGCTTCATTAAGACTTGCAAAAGTCTGCACAAGTGATGCAGCAGTAGATTCAGAATCCTGGGACTGCTAAAACACAATCACCTCCGATTGCTTGCATAATTAGGACTGACATCAGCCCAGTTGGAAAACAGCTCTGCAGTGGTTTTGCAAGAAGCTTGTTAGATGAAAATGTGAATGCTCTGGATAATGTTTAGAGCTCCTGCCAGCCTTTTAAAATTGGCTGGAACTGGATTTTCTATTACAGTGGATGTTGCAAAATCGTGTCACTTGCAGAGACAACTGAAATGTCTTCTGAAATCGAATCCATGAAGAAGGGAGAGGGGACAAAGTGCAGGGGAAACACATTCTGCTGATTTTGACTGTTTTCAATCTTGTTTATAAGGATTACTTTGTGCTGGATGTTGGTTTGGAAATAAAACACATAGAATATTCATCTTAAATTTTACAAGTATTATTCTAGAAGATGGGAATAGTGTTAAACAGCTGCTATTAATGTGTCTTGCCCCTCTTTGATATTAAAAGGAAATGCCACAAGTACGTGGAAAATAATTTACTTTTTAAAGACAGTGTTTTGGAGTTTAAAAATTAAATTTTTGATTAACACCCCCCCAGAATTAGCTCTTGTGTGAACAGCTCCAGCAGAGCCACTTGTCACAGATCAATGAAGAGGTAAGTAGTTAAATTTTGATTCCAAAAACCCACCCTCTGAACAGTGAAAACCTAATTCTGTCCCATCCATTTATTTGTCCCCCACCCTTCTTTCTCTCTTTTTATATTGTGCAACAGAAAATGGCAACAATAAATCCTTGACAATGAAATTATTGCACAATGAACGCACACAAGACAAATTCTGTTGCTTCATTATGGCTGGAGGCCTCAGTGTAGAGAATCTCTGGCAACACATCAGAACAATCCCTTCTGAGCCAGCCATGAATTTTTCCTGCAGGAAAGGGAGAAGAACTGGATATGCAGACAGGGCTGTCCCTCAAGCAGGATACCAGTTCTGTTTGCACTCGCTCCTTTGTCATCTCGTATCCTGAACTGGGAGGAGAGGGGAAGAGAACTCGTTCGCTGGTTTAAAAAGTAAGTTGGTGTTTCTTTCAAGATACAGAAACTGATTACAGAGATAACATTCATGAGAAAGTTCTTCAGGGTTGCAAAAAGGCTATGCTGTAATTATTTTCAGTGGGGCAGAGAATGTTTATTGTGCTCGTAGTGCTTGTAACGGAGGGAAGAGGGAGTATATAGCACGCCCCATAGAGCAGCAGTAAATGTCAATGGTTAAATATATCCTCTGGACACGTTACGTGTAGCACAGAAGGATGCTTCCCACAGGGTAAGATTTCAACCCCCATTCCCTGAACTGCTGTTTGTTAGTGGAATCACATCCCATTTAGTCGAAGATGACAGTACAGGTAAAGAAAAGAATGTTGTCATTTTGGGTTTAAGCTTTTTCACGGCTGTCCCATGCTAAAGGAACTGTCCAGACTCCACCCTTGGCTCCCCAGTAGCCTTGGTTATTGTGCACACTCAGCAGGGGTGATCATCCAACCCTCGTCTCTTTGATCTGCTGTGGAAATAGAAATGAAAATCAGGCTGTACCAACGTGTGCCTGTCTTGGTATCAGCACCAGCTCTGAGCAACAGCAGAGCCACAAAGAGTGTCCTGCGGGCAGAGGGAAGACTTCAGCTACTTCACATGGGCAAAAGAGTTACTCAGAGAATTCATGTTCCTTGTGAAATGGACTCTGGCACTTAGGGAAGTCTACTACCAGATCATTTTTTATCCTTGGATATTTTCTTACAGCTGGTGCACGTGAGAAGTTTTGGAAACCTCTCTCCTAAGACTGACTTTGTGTAGCATTAGACACGAAGCAGATGAGCAGCACAGGGAAGGTTGAGCGTGTGGAAGGCTCAGTGTGCCTGCCCCTTACTGCACCTGCTGTCGCTACAGGGTTGAGTGAAAGAGGCAGAGACTAAACTGGAAAAGCTTAGTGATGATTTGTAGCTCGTCCCTCTTGCTGCCACTTGCCAGTCCTCTAGAACTCAAATATTACAATTTTTGAGACATTTAAAGTGACATTGGACAAACAAGAGGCTCCACAGTGTCTGGACTTCTTGTGAAAACCATGAATTGCAGTGAGGTGGGTCTGACCAGACAGAGAATACTTCTCCTAATCATGTAAATCCCAGTCTGGGGCTCACCCAGGGATGAGAGAGGACACTTTAGCTACTCCTTCATGAAGCCTTTCCCAGCTGGTTGAAAACTGCTTGCACTGAGAGGCCTAAAACAAATAACCAAACTGAAATGACACATCAAATCCCCCCTTCTAGCAGCTCTCCCTGCTGCTGTACCACACGGTGAACTTCACTGTCATTTGCTGCCCACTAACCACACAAACTGTCTTCCAGTTATTAACTTTCTCCCTTGCTGCATTTCTTTCATCTCGTGCTCTCTCACACAAGTGTTTCATGACTTTCTATTCTCACTCAACTCGTCTCAGTCTTCTGGAGATTCCCCACTTTTTCCCCTCTATTGTTCTCCAGCCTGGGAGCTGAGAGGAGCAGCCTTTGGTATCCACTTCCTCTAGCAGCAGAAGGGATAGGGAGCAGATCCTGTACCCCCCTGCCTTCAGCAGGTTGTGTAGATCTACAGTTTCATCTTGATTTTTTAGCAAATCTTGCTTTACTCACGTCACTTGTTCCTGCATGAATGGCGTTTATTCTCCTGGAATGCTCCAGGTTACTCTGTCAAACCATCTTCCCACATTTTCTCTCCTGCCCCAGGATGCAGCATACCAATCCAGTTTTCCTCTCTGAAATCAGAGTGACTTGTCTTCTCTGGTTTGGTGGTAACTCCCTCACAGGGCTCTCTTCACGGCCACTGGATGAGCCAGTCTATTCCTCCTCCCACAAACTTCTGTGGGCAGCTGGAGAAAAGGAAACTCCCAGCCTTTCCCCTTTGCATCTGTTGGTTGGCCGTGCTGCATATGGGCTTGAGCTGGCACATGTCAGGCTCTGTCTCCTGTATTGTTTTCCCAGTCCTTGTTAGCCTTTGTTTTTTCAAAGCAGAACATGAAATTGTTTCTCTGCTGTCATACTGGAGAAAGGAGCAGTACTCAGAGGAATTATGGAAGTGCTGTCAGCTTGTTCACTCCTGGGCAAGAGGCAGAACAAAGGCAGTCCCTGCCTGGGAGAGCTTCCAAACATTGCTTAGTGGCTCCTTTTGATCCTGCCCCAAATGTTCCTGAGCTGACTCTGATTTTTTCAGCTGTTTTCCTGATCTGGAGTCTCTGTGTTGAAGCTTTGTTCACCAAACTGTCTTTTGGGAATCCTCACTTTCATTGCTTTGCTCGTGTGATGCTTTGAGCTGTGGCTAGAGGGGGTCTGCATCTTGCCACCACAGTGAGCTACGCCTGCAGAGATAGGGTGGCACTGGTGCCCCTTTTGCACTGGTTTCCATCTAGCCAGAGCAGTTCCAGATGCTGCCAAACCTGCTCAAGGAAGTAGGTAAACACTCCTGAACTGGTGCTGAGCTCCCTGGTGCACTGGTTTGATCAGCAGCAGTGCCTGAGTTAGCAAGGCTGGAGCAAGCTGGCACATCCTTGCAAACCCCAGAAATGGCAGCAACGAGCACATGCGTATTCTGCTAGTCACCAGCCATTGAAATCTCCCTTAATTACACCCCTTGCTGGGAAGAGGCCCCACGTAACCCCTGCTTTTCATTAAGCCTCCACCAGAGGCGCAGAGGGTTAAAAATGCAACCTCAGTAGCAAAATCCTGCTTGCTTCCAGCAAGCATTCATTTCCACTCACTCACCTTTCTGAGTAAGATGTCTGTAGCTGCTCCTGTCATCCCTCTGGGATAACACCTGCTTTTTGTTTCTCTTCCTGCTCTCTGTTCTCGTTTCTTTAGTCACAGGCCTTCATAGATGCTTTTCCACCTGTTCAGACCTGTCACCCCCTCAAAGATGGTGAAATCCTGCTTGCTAGAGGGTTTTTTTCCATCCTATTCCAGCTCAGATGCAGTATAGGTAAGAATGCTGATGAAGTTAGGACTGGCAGAGGTTGGAGAACATCATTAAGAGCTTCTTTTTCTGTAGACATGCAAGATACAACCATCCTGGACTCCCAGATAGCATAACTCCATCATAAACGAAGCCCAAATCTCCCTGTGCAGTTGTCCAAGCTCCTGGAGCAAGTGGTAGATGCTTCTTCTGGCTCCTGTCTTCTGGCAATAGGCAAATAGAGGTCCCCAGGTGATCCCTGCTCCTCTTGGTACCCGGGAGGGAGATTACAGTGCAATGCTTGGTAGCAGTTCACTGGGGGTTAATCCAGCCACTTTAGGCTTTCCTATTGGGTGCTAGAGCAGATGTCAACAAGAGGAAGAGGTGCTGCAGTATGGCAACTAGGAAGGAGGGGAATGAAGAAACCGGGAACAAACTGCGCAAGGGCAAAACAGTCATTAGCAAATCAGTAACTGAAACTAGCTATTACATAAGTGGCTGTGTCAGCTGTCATACCTCTTTAGATGGATGCTTTTTTGGGTTAAATTCAGGTGCAATACTAGATTTTTCCATCGGCAGCCTCTGAGGGCTTCCTTCACCTTCTCACGGCACAGCGCTCTCCGTGCCTGAGTCAGCAAGAGCAAAGTCATAGCCCCCATGCCCCACCAGCAAACAAACAGTTCTACCAGTGCTGAAAACTTGAAAAAGCAGAGTAATAATCCTCTGGGTACAGGTAAATTCCCCCCAGGGAAGCACTGTGGCCAAAGCAGAAGATCTGGCTTTAGAAGAGAGGACTTTGGGACTTTTAGGTGTTAGGAATCACCTTTGGCACCAGGAGGCTGATGTGAAGATTGCATGGATGACTTATTTTTGATTCATTCAAACTTGCAGAAGGTTATCTGGGAGACCCACGAACATCCGTGTGCTCTCAGCCTGTTGGCTCTGATGCTCGGGGTGTGCTTATTCACGTGGAAAGCACTGTACTTAGCCAGTAAGCCTTAAGATTTGCTGTTAATCACTTGTTTTTCATTTTTTTCATGCCCGGGAAAGCTTTACTAGCCAATCAAAGAGCAGAAATGCTGCCACATGACTTCCACAACCTGTACCTCACCGTGAGTAATATGGAGTATTCAGTCCACCCGAACAGCACAAATATTCCTGGTCTGACCTGTCTGTTCAGCACTACCAGAAACCCTCCACAGAACTTCCCAAGCAGCCCCCAAAAGTTAGATCAGGAATGGTCTGTAACCTAAAGGAGGAGCTAAACTGGCTTGGGACTGCGTTCTTACTCAGTTTGCCCCATCAGCATCATATAAAACCCAAAGAGAGGCAGAAGTCTACAAACTCTTTGTAACTGTTCATTCTAAGTCTGTCCTGTTTGCTGGAGGGTCCCTGCTCGCCATGGAAATTTTGTCCAGTCTCCAGCACATTGGAGAAAGAAAAAACCCAATGAAAATTAAAACCCAATGCAACAGGAATGTACTCAACTTTCCCCATCTACCAGAACCACAAAAACAATGGCAATAAACAGAAAATTCCACCCACAGACTCAAGTCTGCCTCAACGTGGGCAAAGAAATACCAACGTTGAAGCCTTAAACTGTTGAACTTCTCTCTTCTCTTGCTGTGCAGTCCTGGGCAAATCTTTCTGCCTCTCTCTCTCTGTTGCTTCATCTCTGAAACAGGCATAATGACACTTGGCAGCATTGTTGAGAGGGTTAATTGGTGTTTGTATGAAGCTTTGGTGATGTAAGGTGCCGTGTAAGCGTGATGATGACTCCTGCTTTGATACTGCCTGCTAATTGCAACAGGAGGGGTTGTAGTCATGCTACAGTCGCTGAAAACGTGGTTTTATGAGATATTCCTAGATCTCATCTGATGTTTTAAGATGATGGTGACTTACTCCTCTATTAGACGAGCAGGTTGCAGATTTTTCTGTGCATTTAACCATCCTGCAGACAATCTCCAGGGATGTGCAAGGGGTGCTGCCAACCCCATCCCATATATTTCAGCCTTCAGCTGTTGGCCTCATCAAATGAGCTCCTTGCAATGGCCATTGCTTAATATAATAGACTTTCTTCTCACTTCATCAGCACGAGAGGATAAGATCTTGAGATTATTTTCACTTCTAGACCTATTTGTCATAAAGAGGTCTCCAGATCAAGAACGCTGTTAATTTGTGATTGCAGAGAATTTACTTGGTGCACAAAGCCTACGATGCAAGCAACACAATTTGTGTTACTTACACTTGTAAAGTGTCTCAGCATAAATCACCCTGCTTTTCCTCATTATCCCTGGCACTGGAGTCTTCCAGCAGCTTTTGGCAGCAAATAGCAACTTCTTATTCTATTCCATTTAAAAACCTCAGCACTGACTTTGACTTGATTGATCAGCAGCAATTAATTACCCACAAAACTGTGTTCAGGATGTTCCCTGCTCCCCCGTGCCCTGCTTTGCCACTGCAGCTGGGTTAGGTCTTTGTCAAAGGATACTACACCTATCTGTGTACTAAAGAGTAAACACCTTAGCAGAGCTACAAAGAGGGTAAGATGGGTCTGGTGATTTTTATTTGTTTGGGTTTTTTTTTTTGCTGTTGGGATGAACAAAACCAGGTTCCCTTTGATTTGTCACAGACTTCAGCATATGCCCCAAGTGCTCCTCAGGACGAGACTCTCTAGGATGCAGGATGTCAGGAATATTCAGTGTAAATTGTGAGATGGAAGGTGACTTTGTTATTCTGGCTGCCACAGGAAATTGTGCCACCTTGCTCTTAGTTCTGATAATCTGTCTGGCATATATTTATTATTTATTATTAAGTTGCCCAGAGATTCTGTTGCCAGGTGTAAATTCTAAGCATTATTTGCACCAATAGTTCCAAAAGGTTTCCCTCCTCCTCTCCAATGATATGTCTCCCTCCAAGGCTGAAGTTCTCCAAAAGCTTGCATCACTAAGTGAGCTGTTTACCCCTGAACTGACCAGAAGACTTCATGTGCTGCTACAGCCTGTCTGCTCCAGTCAGTGCCTGCCCATTTCTCTTTGGAGACATAAAGGAAAAAAACAGATCAGGAAGTGAAGAGCAAGGATTTGTAGTTCAGGCTGAGATTAGCAGGTACTCTGTGTTGCTTAGTAAACTCTATAAAGGAAATGTTTTACCATTGAAAGGCTCAGTTCCTCCTGTCAGCACAGGAGACAATTCCTCTAGGTCAAGGCAGAGGCATCAAAGAAATTTAGCAAAGCAGCCCAGTCTAACCAGAGGAAACCAAAGCACTGCTCAGCTCAGCCAGGGTCTCCCTGTAGGACTGAATTAATGTTTTACATAAGAAAAAATGTTTTATGGCCAAAACTTGCTATGAAACTGCAAACGATCTCTGTGAAGAATGATTATCTCTAGAGAGCCGTGCAGACATTGCCTGGCATTAAAGGGAGCTCAGCAGTCATGAAACCACAGCCATGATAATGGCTTTTGAAGGCAGACATCCATCTCACGAGGTAATAGCTTAATAAGGTTCTACTGCTGTGCTTTGGATGTAAAGAGCAATGTAATCATACAGATGTCAGGTCCTAAAGAGGAGCACGCGGAAGCAGCGAAAGGCTCCGAGTGAAAGTGATGAACAGTAAGGAGAAGCTGCTATGTCATCCTATTTGTCTTTGGATCTTAAAGTGATGTCATTAAAAGGCCACTTATGGCCACTGATGGCTGTCTACCAATTATCGTTTGGGAAACGTAGGATGGAGAGGTAAATGGGAACTGGGTCCTGGTGATGGAGCTCCTAGCCTAGCAGTGATGGGATAAGTCAGGAAGAGGACTGACCTCTCCCCTTCCTGAGTAAGAAACCTGCCAGAATTATTTTTTGGAAGTAATACTATCTCCTTGGCAATCCTCATAAAAGAGGTCACCCCTGGCCTTAGCCAGGCAGGAGAGGAAATCAAAGAGGGGGGAAAAAAGCGCTCTGATTTCAGCAAGTTTATCAGGGATTTATCAGTGCTTAGGTTAAATTGTCTGTCATTTTATTTAGGTCACTTAAGGCTGTCTGATTGCTTGCTGCTTCTGCAGTTCAGATGGTAGAAAATGAAGGAAATCATAGAACAGTATTTATCTGGCCTCTAAATGAACAGCATTGATCATGACCATCACAGTGGTGATTATGGAAAACAAAGATGATGATTCATATTTCACACTTGCTGATGTGGAACCTTTAGCCCAGAGAGCTCAGAATAGGTGACACTCACCAAGTGATTAAGTGTGCGTGCTTCCAGCAAAGGTGGATAAATAATATTATCCTTTCTTTATATAAGAGAAAAATGGAGTTTCAAAATAATTGACTGATTTCCTCCTCATCAACAGTGAATCAGTGGCAGTCGGGAACCATCAGAGCCCTTCTCCGAAACTCAAGATAATCACCCACGTTGATTAATGAACAAGTTATCAGTTTCCATTTGAAAAAAGAAAAGCTGAGGTTCAGTTTCCTAGGAGATGGAAGGGTTTGGAGATGTCTACAAAATACTCTAGTTCTGCTAGGTGATAATACAATATAGTTCTGTACTACTGTGAGACAAACATTCATTACAGTGACAGAACATTTAGTGAAGTTACTCAGTAAAAGCCACTACTGTAGTTAGAGCAATAAAACCCCTCAGAAGGACCAAAACCCCAAGATAAGAACAATAAACCCACGCACAACACCTCTAAATTACCTTTTGGCCAAAGATTAAGAGAGATCCAACCGAGCAGCACTTAGAGAAAACCAAACCCCCAAATCCCTGCCTTGTTTTATCCACCAAGGCAACGAAGCTGCTTGTAGATGGGAAGGCAGCAAGATGTTTGAATGCAATGACATTGCTCACAGTTGAGAGCTGGAAGTGATGTATCTCACGTGCACTTGACATTGGAAGGGAATTCAGGAAGGCTGGATAGAACTAAATCTGACCAAGACTTTAGCATTGATGTTCTGTACTCTTATAAAAAGATCTCTGAAGGATTACTGGTCAAGAGTATCTCTTGGTTTGAATGCAGGCTCAGTGGGAAAGGGGTGATCAGTTGGGACAGTGGTGGTGTTTCTCAGTGTCACCATTCTCCCCTGCATACAGGCTGTTAGAGCTGCACTGCATTCAGTGATGGAGGCTCACTCTGGATTCTATAGATTGAACAGCAATTATCCTTTGTCTTTAATAAGGTCCAGAAATACAAAATTCTGTTGTTGAAAGCCTCTCTCAAAGACCAACCAACCAAAAAAACCTCATGAGTTTTCTCCCAAAATAAAGAACTATACTATAAAAATGCAGTTCAGCAATATTTATTAACGTTCAGAGACAGTACAAAGCCAAAATCCTAGCTGAGGCCTTTCAGCCAACAGTGTCTGCACCATACATTTTATCTAGAATAATTGAAAAATGGCTCGATCAGCATCAGTGAGCTCTTTGCAGCTGTGCCTTGACTTTGGCCATGCTCCCTTGCATCTAAAAGAGATGTTTCTATGGCTTCCTGAGCTAAATTGCCTGTTACTCACAGGATGAATTCTTCAAGGTGATTGTTCAACTGCTACTTCTTGCTTAACAAGCTTCATTCTTTCCTTCCCCGTGGCTTTACGGATGTTCAGCCCCATGCCTGACTGACGACTTCGAGCCAGTTTAGATCAAATTGCTACAATCCCCTTTGTTCTGAAGACCTTGAGTATTTCTTCCTCCACTTGTTCTCCCTTTCTATGTTCCACCCAAGCCTCTTGCCCCTCAGTCCAACTCCACCAACACCTTTACTGCAGTTGGCAATCTCCACTCATCTCTCCCACTCGAGTGTGACGCTCCTTAGCCTCCTTCTTTACTGACCCGTGTGGCTTTTGCTTGCTCTGAATCCCCAGTTCCCCGAGGCCCCTCTTTAGGAGGCAGTAAGACATGAGAGACCACTGTGTAGACTCCTGTTTTTTTCACTGCTTAAGCTAAGAGACCTATCTTGGTTATCTAAAGCAGCAATGGTCAACCCATGAGGTAAAGAACGAACACAACCCCTGCCCACTGAGTACATATGAGAGGAGATCCTCTCTTGATCCCTTTGGAACGTGGCTGTTGGTAGCAGAACTTGGGGAAATTGCTTCCCCAAGGATATATCAAATACCTTTTGAGGATACAAGGACTTCCCATTTCATCAGCATCCTGAGGTGGGAGCAGCCTTGAGGCACGGCTGCTCTGCCAAGCGTCCTCTGTCCCCGGCGATCTCCACCGAGAAGCTCAGCAGCCACAGCATTGCCACATTTAGTGGACAAGATTACATTTGAGTGCATGTGAGACTAATTAACCCGTGCTGTATTCCTCGGGCTGCGTTTTCTTTCTCAAATTATTTCTTCATCCACCGAGGTCAGCCTCAAAATGCTCATTTGACTGCAAGCGTGGAGGAGTGCACCGAGTACTGCTTCCATTTGATGGAGAAACTGAAGCAGAGGACTTACCTGAAGGCACCTACAACTAACAATTCAAGAACACCCAGAACTAGAACCTACAACTAGAATAAAGAGGAGAAACTCTGATTCCTGGTATTTGTATCTGTCCTGAAAATTTGCAATGTTTTTCTTACTACTGCCATTAAAGGGATGTTTTTCTGCGGCGTGAAAATCAGACTGCTGTGTATTCTTCCAGAATAATACAAAAGTTTTGCCTTCAGGAGCACGTGAAGATGTTTTCACGCCCTGTAACCACTGCTGAGGGGCTCGTATCAAATTAAAAACCAACTCTGACCTTGATGAGGCAGTGAACTGTCTCACTGGCCTGGAGTTAATCACCTTCCAAGTTCATTTAGCAGCATGTTCTTACTTACTTCATCCACTTAGTGATTTAAAAACGTAAATTCAGAACTCTTAGCAACTTCCCAAGCCCAGGTTTATCCTATGCCTTCGAGATATGATAGCTGTAGACCAGAAATATTTTAAAGAGAGAGGAAATTCTATAGTGTGATTCATTTACGTGTTGGAAAACAACTGAGAAGAAAGAAACTCCAGGGGGAGAGAGAGGTCTCAGTGTATGCTGTCATTAGTGTCCAGAATAATACACCCGGGAGATGAATGGAATGTTAATGACAACGCACTTATGTATGAAATACTTTGGGGTTGGGGCACAGGAGGGAGAAGGACTGAGGTGTAAACAGGAGCTCTGGAAGCCCTTCAGCAGTCTGGGGCCTCTATTACAGCCTCCGGGTTCACATGGTTCTTCTGCTTCCAGGCTTAGATGACTTAGTAGGAATTTCAGGGCACAAAAAAGGACAGGATGGGGTAGTGAAGGAAAAAAAAAGGGTATTTGTCCTCAGGTCAAAGGGTATAAAATGAGGTATGTATTATGAGTTGCCATGGGGAATTTATTAGGTGAAATACACGTGGGCTGAGAGCGTTCTAATAACAGCTTGTATTTATCCAGAGCTTTCAACCTTCAGTAATGATCTTTTATAGAAAGAGTTCCTTCTGCTCTGCAAAACCTTCAAGCATTTGCAAACTGCCATCTCTGGTTAGATATAAGGATGAAAACAAAACAGATCAACTATTACTTCTTTGTTTGGAATAACCCTTTTTTTTTTCCCCTTGAAGGATTTCACGGCACCAAAATCAGAGAGTCCAAAGGAAATGACATGGTTGATAAACTGACAAAGTTGTGAGGAGGCCACAGGTGGGACATGGGAATGCTTTGTGTATCAAAGAGCTGTGATTGAAATCCAGAAGAGATTAGACATTTGAAATGGAACTATCATGAAATGGTTTACACCCCTCAGCTCACTGAGAATATTCNGGGGCACTAACCCCAGATGTCTATCGTCAAACACAAAGCTCTTCCTTATGGTTTGGTTGTTGTTTTTTTTAATTATATCTTGGATAATCAAACTGCCTCAATTCCTTTTCTCAAACTGCAAAAGCCCTGCAAGAAAAGCATTGGGAGTAAACAAATTCCTCTCAACTGGGATACGATTTGGTAGCTCGGTGACAGCCAAAGTGCTAAAAGTGCAGTGTTTTAACTAGAAAAAGGTTNTGAAATTAATTGATTTACACCCCTCAGGAAACTGAGAATATTCTTGTTTGGTTAATTTCTCTCTTCAGGATTTCAGATTTCCACCCCTTCCCCAATCTCTATCATTTTCCTAATTCCAGAAAAAATATTGCTGGTTGTTATTTGCAGTTTAAGGAGCAAAAGTTGCTGCATTCTCAGTGGGGTTCTGAGAGTCCAAACAGCATCATTTTGCTGCACAACCACAGCTTAGAAGTGCGTGGGCCACCACTGCCCTCCCCTGGCTACTGGTGCAGCGCTCGGGCAGAGCCGCGGACAGGGGCTGCTCACGGGGAAGACACCTCTGCGACTTTTGGAACAGCAAAAAACCCCTCCCCTTTAGTGTAGTCCTGTCCCTGTGGCTGCTGGAAACTCCTTGGGCAACTCCATCGTTTTGTTTTCTGCCTTTTTGTTTCACCTGGGGCGAGAAAACGACTCTTAGCCCAGCACCAGAGGTAGACAGGGAGCTGTTAGCTTGGGTTGTTGCATTCATTAACTTTTAGTGCCATTAGCTAATGAGTACAACACAGCCCCTGTGCTCTGCACCTGGGGCACTAACCCCAGATGTCTATCGTCAAACACAAAGCTCTTCCTTATGGTTTGGTTGTTGTTTTTTTTAATTATATCTTGGATAATCAAACTGCCTCAATTCCTTTTCTCAAACTGCAAAAGCCCTGCAAGAAAAGCATTGGGAGTAAACAAATTCCTCTCAAATGGGATATGATTCCGTAGATCAGTGACAGCCAGAGTGCTAAAAGTGCAGTGTTTTAACTAGAAAAAGGTTATTTCTTAGTCTTTTGAAAGGAATTTTTAATGGGTTGGTGATTTGGGTGTGTGACCAAGTATTTAGAGCAAGTACAGCTGGAAATCAGTCTCAGGCTGGACACAGCTCACCAAAAAGATTTCTTCAACCCCCGCCAATAAAAGCTGACACCAGCGC